>CM026386.1:22264620-22351218 GCA_014843695.1 Archivesica marissinica | reverse complement strand
AAAGTGTCCAATGAAATTATTCAAATAGTTTGCGTAAACAACATCTGTCAGTATAGAGAATAGTTATTGTAATTTACATATATATTGTATGCTTTCGATATATATTTCACTGTTATTTGGCACAATCAAAACACCCTGAAGCACAATGGTCACCCCAATCCCCCCACCCTACACTTAAAATATACACAATTAAGTGCAGTGAAAATATACACAATTCAGTGCAGTGAAAATATACACAATTCAGTGCAGTGAAAATATACACAATTCAGTGTAGTGAAAATATACACAATTCAGTGCAGTGAAAATATACACAATTCAGTGCAGTGAAAATATACACAATTCAGTGCAGTGAAAATCAGTGCAGTGTAAATATACACAATTCAGTGCAGTGAAAATATACACAATTCAGAGCAGTGAAAATCAGTGCAGTGTAAATATACACAATTCAGTGCAGTGAAAATATACACAATTCAGAGCAGTGAAAATCAGTGCAGTGTAAATATACACAATTCAGTGCAGTGAAAATATACACAATTCAGAGCAGTGAAAATCAGTGCAGTGTAAATATACACAATTCAGTGCAGTGAAAATATACACAATTCAGAGCAGTGAAAATCAGTGCAGTGTAAATATACACAATTCAGTGCAGTGAAAATATACACAATTCAGAGCAGTGAAAATCAGTGCAGTGTAAATATACACAATTCAGTGCAGTGAAAATATACACAATTCAGTGTAGATATATGTTTCATTAGTTTATACAAATTTATTTTAGCTCGATTGCGAAACAAGTTCTTACAACTTATATTAACCCATTTAATTCTGGATACCGTTCAATCAGTATTTGCAAAGAACATAATAGCCAGATCAGCTGCCATAGAACGTGCCGTCTGATCAGGTTCTATACTGTTTGCTATTCCGATGATTTAGCTAAGACACTTGGCTATGTAGCAACCAACATAGATCCTGATCAGCACGCAGCATCACGCTGCGGCTGATCTGGAGCTATGTTGTTTGCAAAAGCTTTTAAATGTATCCAGAATGAAATGGGTTAATCACTGTCGAGACCTCATTCCTGATGGAATCTATCATGTTTCACTATATACTGTAAAATTCAACCATTTACCTTGAGGTTACAGTTGTCAAAGATAGATGCATTGTGGGTCGATCCAGGCCATTTGGAGACAATATCGATGAATCTAAAAATAAATATAATGTTCAAAGATAAGATTTTTAGACACGTATTTAATCAAATGCAGTTTGCTTTGATAAGCGGCAAATCTTAAAAATGTGTTTTACTAAACGAAAAAAACATGACATGTACAAGAACGTTTCAATAGTGGCTAACCTTATATTCCATGAAACATGAATGTACACACATGTATATCAACCAAGCATCAACAATTTGTTTAAAATGTAACTTTCCTATAGTGACAATTCATATGTCAGTGTGGCTTGTGACACAGGCACAAGACACAAACCTTTTTTTTTTTGGGCTTATGGTCATATAGTAAGTAATGTGTACATTTCCGTTGGTTGCCTTTAGTAAACATTACTTACTATATGACCATAGGGCAAACAAAAAATTGTGGCTTGTGCCTGTGGCTTGTGATATCCTGTCCTATTAGCGTTGTGATTAGCATGCTCGCTTCTCATCAATGCGACCCAGATTCGATCCTTGAACCATGTTTCTTTGTACGATGGTCGCCAGATTGGACAGGTGGGTTTTCTCTGGGTGCTACTATTTCCTCCAACACAAGAATCACCAGATATACACATTCATCTGTACCAACGAGAATGATTAATAGAAGCTGGTGATGCTTGTTTCGCAATCGTTGTAAAATATATATACTATATATTATTTCATTATACGACTTAAAGCAATATCTTGCCTTGCTTTGTGGTCGACAACTGCTTATACATTGATCGCATGATATTCATTCGACAAACAAACTCTCTGTGAGTGCTATTATTGGTATCAAGCAGGGATCATTCTAGAGGGCGATGTGGGTGAAATTGTCGCCCTAGGGACCCTGACTTTGCCCTCTGGGGGCCACACTTCTCCCTAAAAAAATAAAATAATATTATATAAAATAATTTTTCAAACAAAATTTTGTCTAGTAAGATACACTGGCCCATTATAAAGCACTCCTTCTATTCAAATGTTGTATTTAATGGTTGTACTGTGCATTTTAACACTATTTTGCAGAAGTATATTAAAGAACACCATTTAAGGACGTTATCACGCGCTTTCTCACTTCTCCCAAAAATTCTGACCTAGAATGAACTCTGGTATCAAGGTACCATCAAAACTGTATTGGGTATTTGGCACTTGTGAAAGAAACCCTGCCTCACATCAATCAACGCTCTTTCATCCGGGAATCTGAAATAAATATCATATAAAAATCGATTAACATAACTTTTATACTATTAAAGACATATCACATTTTATTTTACTTTATTACTTATTCAAAACATTAAACAGCATACTTTCGTTATGGAAAGTTCGGCAGTATGAAGTTGGAGAGTTTAGACAAGCGCATCAAATGCACGAATGATCACTTTACGTGGCAATAATGTTAAATGTCTTTTATTAAATACTTTTATTTATTTTACAACGATTGCGAAGCAAGTTTTAACAACTTATATTAATCACTCTCGTTGGCTCGGATGAAAGCGTATATGTGGGAGGAAACCGGAGTACCCGGAGAAAACCCACCTGTCCGATCTGGCGACCATCGTACCATCTCACATGTCTGATATAATCCTCACTGATGAGAAGTTATTCATCGACAAACCGTAGGTCTAAATCCTGCACAGACATGATAGTTATTAAATTTTACAAGAGCTGTTATTAAACATGAATTTCAAAATATTCCGAAAAAAACATCCTCACCTGATATTTTCCAGCCTGTGATTGACGGCATCTACAAATCTATCAATGATGTGGCATGCACTGGATCTGAAATGAAAATGTCAAATATTTTCATGGATCATTCTAGAGGGCGAAATTGTCGCCCTAGGGACCCTGACCTCGCCCTCTGGGGGCCCCATTTCTCCCTAAAATAATTTTTTTTTTTTTTTTGGTTTTTACGATTTTCAAACAAAATTTGGTCTACCCGGTAGTAAGATACACTGACCCATTATAAAGCACTCCTTCTATTCAAATGTTGTATTTAATGGTTGTACTGTGCATTTTGCAGAAGTATATTATAGAACACCATTTAAGGAAGCGATCACGCGCGTTCTCACTTCTCCCAAAAATTCTGAACCCTGTAACTATGTCTAAGATGCTAGTTAATATACTCCCAAGGTATGTGAAATAGCTATACAAACAGTATATATAATATAGTGTAGGATTAGTCTCCCTTGAAATAGCTATACACAGTATATATAATATAGTGTAGGATTAGTCTCCCTTGAAATAGCTATACAAACAGTAGATATAATATAGTGTAGGATTAGTCTCCCTTGAAATAGCTATACAAACAGTATATATAATATAGAGTAGGATTAGTCTCCCTTGAAATAGCTATACAAACAGTATATATAATATAGAGTAGGATTAGTCTCCCTTGAAATAGACAGTATATATAATATAGAGTAGGATTAGTCTCCCTTGAAAATGAAATCACCGAAATACTCTCAGCACATTAAAATAAATCACAATAAAGGGCAGATAATAAGCAATAAGGTGTATTATGCTTAATAAATAGATAAAACACGTTACTTCTTACTTATATTGCTGTTATATACTGGTTTTCGGTGTCTTTCGGTATTTTTCGGTAATTCGGTGTCTTTCGGTATTTCTATGGCGCATGAAGGTTTAAATTCCCACCACAACAGTTAAGCTTGTACATGTAACTACCAACTTTAACCTTGTTATATGTGGTATTATTCTTATCATGCATAAATCATTCATACAATTTTGCAGATGTGCTGCGATCCGACCTTTGGTTTAAACATATTTATTCGATAATAATGTACATTACATATACATTGTATACAAAACGAAAATGGATTAAATCGGAAGGTTAAAGCTTATTGAGATTTTCTCCATTCCGACCTTTAGAGTTACAATTCTAAATGCTTCATGGCCGGGCTCTGTACATGACAGCAGAGTGTTTCGTAGTTCAGCTTTATGTTTGCAGTTTGAGAATGGTAACTAAATAATGTTGTGATTTTGTAATGGATTTGGGAGTGGAAAAATTCAATGGGTAGTGCTAGACGACAATCATAGAAGATCATAATATTATGTTTCAAGGGAGGAGAAATTTTAAAGATATACTCTAAAATTCTATAGGAAATAGAGCAATAAACATGCTCATCGTTAATAAACATATTAATCTGTAACAAGATCTTCAAGAGTAATACGGTGCCTCCCCCGCTAAATTAATTTACAAATTCAGGAAACGATGACGTATTTCAACACTAGCAGTCAGTACATGTTATTTCAAATACAGCACTAATTATTATCTCCACAGGTGAACACGATGGACTACTGCTGGGAGATTCCGGATATGCATGCCGTTATTTCTTAATGACTCCATTTCTAAATCCAGCTACTGATTCACAAATGAAATACAACAATGCCCTGTGTAAGACAAGAGTTTTAATTGAGCAGACATTTGGCATCATTAAGAGGCGTTTTAGAGTGTTACACTGTGAAATGCTGATGAATCCTTCACAGGCAGTCATCAATACGGCTGCATGTGTTGTACTTCACAACATTGGAATTAATCGTGGCGACATTATTAACTACGACCGTTTAGAAGATCAAGACACAAACATCGACATGCAGAAGAACCTGATATTTGATGGTGCTGCAATGAGAGACCACCTCGTGCATACATTTTTTAGTTGAGATGGGTATTACTTTTTGGCTGCCACATGACAAAACTCATAAATGAAGAACTGCTAATGATAGACAGATAAACCTGGTAATGATAGAAAGATAGACTTGGTTACATACTGTTGCTAATATTGTGAAATACCAATAAGTTTCAAATGACTAATGTTAATAATGCTAGTATCTAAAGTTCAAAATGTATAGGTTCACTGTTCGTCTGTAACTGATAAGCCAACTTCTGACTGGATTTTTAACTGATAATAAAGATTCATGGTTGAGTAACACAACTTTTGTGCAGTGGCAGCCTCTTTCTGTTCATATAAAACATCTCGCTGCAACGCGATCAGCTGGGTATCTTGAAAGGTATTCTCCAACTGGGCACGCTGCAGCTTTCCATTACCTGAAAATGATACATGATATTGCTGGTTATTTTATAATTGTGGCTGGACATACCGCACCTAATAATGTCTTGTGGCTGGACATACCGTAACTAATAATGTTTCGTGGCTGGACATACCGCACAGGGTATTAGCCAGAGAGCCGTCCAGCCGTTCAAATGGACGGCCAATCTCAGAAGTGGACGGCCACAAATTACGTTGGACGGCGTAGTGGACGGCCATTTCCATATGTTCTCAAATATATTTCGTAAACATGCTCAAGTTCCACACCAAAAGCTCTGATGGAATGCGTTACTTTTTCGCAGTTTCGGTTTTGTTTCGAGTATTTTTCTAAGTGATCACATGACTGCTGCCAGTGAATCCCACACCGATTTCGTACGCCGACGCTGATTGGCCGATCGCCCGTCTGAACCTCAACAAACAGCCAATCACAGAGCATCTTACGTCGAGCGGTAGGTTTCGTTTCGTGTAAAAATGGCAGCAAAGCCGAAATCTGTCGCTGTTCGCAAAGACATTCGATCATTTTTCTCCACGAAAGCAGGTAGATCTATATATATGAACACAAATCTGTCATATATAAACAGCAATTTTTAATTACATATCAGTGTGTCACATCAGATTAATGACGCGAATCGCTGAAAGGGCAAACAGTGCATGTAATGTCATGTCATGTATGCAGCATGCTGTATGAATAAAAATCATGGTGTTTGTTATAAATATTGAACATGATAAAGGTCAATATTTTGCATAGCATATGGTGATCAATATTCATATTTGTCAGTATGGATATGGATCAGCATCTGGCATGTATAGGGTATCACCAATTTATTCTGTGCATGTTTACATCTAGAATTATAAATGCCTCTCCCACCAATATCATTTTAAGAAATCAATTAGAAACCAGTTTCAAATACAATCCAAAATATATAAGATGATTGGCTAAATAAAAAACAAACCATGCACATCAAGTGTAGACAAATTGTATAATAGTCCAATCATACTTTTCGACTGGAGAGTAGCTTCAAAATGCACCAGAGACCCATTAAATAAATAAATTCCCAGAGGAGGGCACCTCGAACACAATGCAATGTTACATGTATATCTATTTTCTCAAAAACTTTCTTCCCTTGAATCAGATGACACATCATGCCTTGAAAATTCATATGCCAAAATGTGGAATCATAAATATATATGTGCCTCAGATACACTCCAGATACCTTCTGAAAAAACACAAAATTTTCTCGGGGTGCTTATGGCGAACCCCCAGACCGGTTACGCTTCGCTCGCTCCGCTCGCCAAGTCCACAATTTATTTGGACTCCCTGTTTCTAATTCCTGGCTAATACCCTGATACCGCACCTAATAATGTTTCGTGGCTGGACATAACAACTAATAATGTTTCGTGGCTAGACATACCGCACCTAATAATGTCTTGTGGCTGGACATACCGCACCTAATAATGTTTCGTGGCTGGACATACCGCACCTAATAATGTCTTGTGGCTGGACATACCGCACCTAACAAATGTATTGTGGCGCCTATCCGCACCTAATAATGTTTCGTGGCTGGACATAACGCACCTAATAATGTTTCGTGGCTGGACATACCGCACCTAATAATGTCTTGTGGCTGGACATACCGCACCTAATAATGTATTGTGGCTGGACATACCGCACCTAATAATGTCTTGTGGCTGGACATACCGCACCTAATAATGTCTTGTGGCTAGACATACCGCACCTAATAATGTCTTGTGGCTGGACATACCATAACTATTACTATCTATTTTATCAGATACTCACATGGAATAGACTTTTTTGGTTTTTCTGTGCCAAGTACGAGTTCTAAAACAGATAGAATGTACATGTGTCAGAATTTGAATTTGTACACTCCAAGCGATGTATCCTAGTCAAAAAAGATGTTAACCTTGTCCCAAGGATAGTGTCACTCTTGCAGCATAATATGTATAATGTTTTCCTGGCAGCTAAACACAATGAATGTGCTACAGGATCACATAATCATGTTCAAACAGAACAATTGTGAATATAGCTAAATAAACACTAGTCCATAGTCAAGATAAATATTTTGATCCTGGATCAACTGTGTATTATTAGAATACCGATATTTAATAATGAAATCATTTTGGTATTTCTGTTGTTTAATGGCGAAAGACATGGTATGGAGTTCTGACGCGTATGATTTAACAATGCAGGCCATAATATGATGTGCATGTAGCAGGAACCTCGTATGTAGGACCATCATTGGACCATCTATATATATTGTGTGATACACTTTACGGAAAAGTATTTTGTTTGTTTGTGATGTTATTTAATTATGTACGTTGTCAAGATGTTGATATCAATTTGAAGCGCTGACACTTTGTTTATATCTCTATGCTAATATGTCTAGTATACTTAGCTGACTGATTGTTAATATGTCTAGTATACTTAGCTGACTGATTGTTAATGTGTTCAGTATACTTAGCTGACCGATTGTTAATATGTCTAGTATACTTAGCTGACTGTCTGATTGTTAATATGTCTAGTATACTTAGCTGACTGATTGTTAATATGTCTAGTATACTTAGCTGACCGATTGTTAATATGTCTAGTATACTTAGCTGACTGATTGTTAATATGTTCTTTTGGTTGTTGTGACTGATTGTAATAGTTAGTATACTGCTGCCGTTGTTAAGTGTTCAGATACTAGCTCCTGATTGTTAATATGTCTAGTTTTAGTGACTGTCTGAGTATATGTCTAGTATACTTAGCTGACGATTGTTAATAGTCTAGTATACTTAGCTGACGTCTGATTGTTAATATGTCTAGTATACTTAGCTGACTGATTGTTAATATGTTAGTATACTTAGCTGACGCTGATTGTTATATGTATAGTATACTTAGCTGACTGATTGTTAATATGTCTAGTATACTTAGCTGACTGATTGTTAATATGTCTAGTATACTTAGCTGAGATTGTTAATATGTCTAGTATACTTAGCTGACTGATGTTAATATGTCTAGTATACTTAGCTGACTGTCTGATTGTTAATATGTCTAGTATACTTAGCTGACTGATTGTTAATATGTCTAGTATACTTAGCTGACTGATTGTTAATATGTCTAGTATACTTAGCTGACTGATTGTTAATATGTCTAGTATACTTAGCTGACTGATTGTTAATATGTCTAGTATACTTAGCTGACTGATTGTTAATATGTCTAGTATACTTAGCTGACAGATTGTTAATATGTCTAGTATACTTAGCTGACTGATTGTTAATGTGTTCAGTATACTTAGCTGACTGATTGTTAATATGTCTAGTATACTTAGCTGCCTGATTGTTAATATGTCTAGTATACTTAGCTGACCGATTGTTAATATGTTTAGTATACTTAGCTGACTGTCTGATTGTTAATATGTCTAGTATACTTAGCTGACTGATTGTTAATATGCTTAGTATACTTAGCTGACTGATTGTTAATATGTTTAGTATACTTAGCTGACTGATTGTTAATGTGTTCAGTATACTTAGCTGCCTGATTGTTAATATGTCTAGTATACTTAGCTGACTGATTGTTAATATGTTCAGTATACTTAGCTGACTGATTGTTAATATGTCTAGTATACTTAGCTGACTGATTGTTAATATGTTCAGTATACTTAGCTGACTGATTGTTAATATGTTCAGTATACTTAGCTGACTGATTGTTAATGTGTTCAGTATACTTAGCTGACTGATTGTTAATATGTTCAGTATACTTAGCTGACTGATTGTTAATATGTTCAGTATACTTAGCTGACTGATTGTTAATATGTCAGTATACTTAGCTGCCTGATTGTTAATGTGTTCAGTATACTTAGCTGACTGATTGTTAATATGTTTAGTATACTTTGCTGACTGATTGTTAATATGTTCAGTATACTTTGCTGACTGATTGTTAATATGTTCAGTATACTTAGCTGCCTGATTGTTAATGTGTTCAGTATACTTAGCTGACTGATTGTTAATATGTTCAGTATACTTTGTTGACTGATTGTTAATATGTTCAGTATTATTAGCTCACTTAGTTTTGTTTGAATTGTCTCTACGGGATGTTCATGTTGGATACTCCAAATCCGTATTTTTAAATGGAAAATAGTGTTATGTGTTCATTAAATATCGAGACATAAAACAATTATTTGTTATTTTAAATTTGGCTCACTGCCTTACCTGTACCCATAGAAAAAGGCCCTTAAATTCCACATTGCTTCACTCTCTCACTCATGGCAGTGCATTCCATATTTGTGTAAACTAAACAGCTTTCTACCTGTATGTGGTTGTTTCTGTCTTCCAAACTGGCTATAGTACTTCTATCATTAAGCACAGTACATCTGCTAGATTAATAAAGGATGAAGAATGACATGTACCTGTACATTCAATGCATGATAACCTTTCCTATTCACGAAGTCCGCTTCATTCTCTGAAGGTCTATGCAGACGTATAAATGTGCCATCAATACAGCCCAGCACGTTAGGAAAGCCTAAAGCAATAAATATATCGCATTATATGTATCTGTATATAATAGGAGCATTTTTGGATTTATCATCACCACAAATCCAATGTGCTACACCAAAATGTAAAGGAAGTAGCCATGGGTGATAGCTGTCACTGTATAGCACAATGCCCCGTGTGTGATAGCTGTCACTGTATAGCACAATGCCCTGTGTGTGATAGCTGTCACTGTATAGCACAATGCCCTGTGTGTGATAGCTGTCACTGTATAGCACAATGCCCTGTGTGTGTTAGCTGTCACTGTATAGCACAATGCCCCATGTGTGTTAGCTGTCACTGTATAGCACAATGCCCCGTGTGTGATAGCTGTCACTGTATAGCACAATGCCCCGTGTGTGTTAGCTGTCGCTGTATAGCACAATGCCCCGTGTGTGTTAGCTGTCGCTGTATAGCACAATGCCCTGTGTGTGATAGCTGTCACTGTATAGCACAATGCCCCATGTGTGTTAGCTGTCACTGTTATAGCGCAATGCCCCATGTGTGTTAGCTGTCACTGTATAGCACAATGCACAGTGTATGTTAGCTGTCACTGTATAGCACAGGGACCCGTGTGTGATAGCTGTCACTGTATAGCACAGGACCCATGTATGTCAATGTATAGCTTCTGCGTATATAGATCAATATACCAATGTATAGGTCTGCTTTCTTTTGCACAAAGTTTATGCGCACTTTAATCTTTTAATTATAGTGTACATACCCAGTAAAAATAGTTTTCTATCCGATTACATAATTTACTCGATATGATTTTGGTAATAAACATACCAATACATATAACGGTGTCAGTAGGTTACATTAAACGTAATACCCTAAAGCGCCCCGTTAGTGTCAACATCCGTTATTTGATTGGCCAATCAGTATACATTTTACTAAAATCAATGACGCACATTATTGTACATGTAAATGCATTCTTACCGTGAACTTTGGCAAAAGCACACTTCACTTTTGCTGCACTTTCTCCAGTTGGAAACTTAATAAATTGAGGGGTTGCTGCTGCAATATGGCGAGTGACAACACGTATGCACCTCCCGGCTGTGCTGCGGGATAAGTTCACTGTGTCGGCAACAATTTGGTGAATGCAGCCGGTTGCTAAATACCGTAATGTTGTCAGAAGTTGCAACAATGGTGGTACAGGTAAGTTTCTGTTCGTATTCGCCATGTCAGGGATAATTGTCATAATAAACATAATAGTTTCGGGTAAAAACCGATATCTCCGAAACACCTCGTCCTCTCTCAGGTCTTCTAGTGGATTGCTCCTGTCGCGAAAAACCCGAGGGCGTCTAATTTGCCCAATTGCGCGAATTATACGATTCCGTCTTTGGTGTCGTCCGACTACATCGGCCATTTTGAGACTTGTTATATTTTGGGTTTTACGCCTGCATCAGCACCATTTTGGGCTATATCGCCGGCGGGCAGTTTACCTAACAACACCTTTCCTGGGCAGGCTCCAGCGGTTAACCAGTACTTGGGTGCACCAATCTCCGTAAGAAACTGCCAACTTTTTCATATAAATGAGACACGGCCTGAGCGGGGCTCGAACCCGTGACCATCAGTGATGATAGGTTACAGTGGTATACAAGTCAGCGACCGTAACCACTCGACCACGGAGGCGGTATTGAGTTTGTTCAAAGTTAATCTCGAGTTTTTCTCAATCTCAACCTGAGTTCAAACTCAGAAGTTTTATAACCTACGTTTCTGAGTTTGAGACAGGAGTTGAGCACAGAACTTGAGTTGAGTTTGAGATCGAACTCAAAAAAGTTTTATAACCTCGGGGCCTGGACCATGTGATCGCCATTCTTACTGTTAATGGAGTCAAAATAGAAAAGGGAGATAACTTATCTTAACTAACACACTAAAGTTAGGTATAGTAGTACTAAATCCAGAGACATCCTGAAGGTGGTCACGTCTATGTAAGAGTTCAAGGTGAGTCAGCACAGTTATTGGTTATACTGGTATTTCCTTGTATCGCGGCACAAAACGATCATATCAAGTATCTGTAAGGCTGTATATATAAGACCTCTACATAAAAAGTGTATGAATGTATGTTCCATTAATGTCAACACCCTTGCGGGGATGTAGACATGTTTTCCTGGGCAAGCTTAGCCGACCTAAGCAATGTACATTCATGCGCATGCTCGGCGTCACAGTGACGGCAGGATTAGTTTAGCTGAATATACCATCATCACTCAAACCTGAAGGAATCATAGGAAAGGAAAAAGGGTTGTTAACGATTGGATAAAACTTATCTGTGTACATCAATCGGGCCTTCACTACAGACATTTCTGAGGAGGTTCGCGAACACTTGCACCAAATATAATCCAACGGAATACATTACCAAGAAAGTGATTGAATACTATAGGGCTGGAACAAAGACAGTTATTCTATCAACGGAGTTAGGTGACAAGTCAACTCATTGTCTGTGAATGTAGGTGCTGGTAGATGGGAGCAGGATTGGCTCATGAATTTTCACCCTGATAAATGTAATGTTCTAAATGTCACACAAAAAAGAAACCAAGTTAAATTTACATACAAACTTCACAACCACCCCCTTGAAATTGTCGAACATGCAAAATATTTAGGCCTCACTTTACAGAATAACTTAAAATGGGATAAGCATATAAACTCTATAACAAGCAAAGCTAATCAGTCACTAGGATTCCTCCGCAGAAATTTAAAAATCAACTCTACCAAAGTAAAAGACCATGCTTATAAAGCCCTCGTCAGACCCAAACTAGAATACTCCTCTTCTGTTTGGGACCCACATACAGTTTTCCATCAAAATACAGTCTACATCAGCTATGTCAAAGTTTGCTATGTCGAATTCTCCTGTTATCTCGAAATCGGATCAAAGTCCCGTTTCAGACACTATCATTTACATATAGCTGCCGCTGTTTAATATCGAATTTCAATAAGTCAAACTTCGGTTATGTCGAAGTATTTTGTTCGGTCCAACGGAATTCGACATAACGGATGTAGACTTATACGAAGCATATGAATACATTTTATTACATTAAAACACAATTTTGGACATTGATATTATCTGCTTAACAGAAAGCAAATTATCTGCTGATATGCAAGACAACTTTCTCTATCTTGATGGATTTCATAAAATATATCGCAAAGACAATAAGTTCTGAGGAATTGTTAGTATATGCTTCTTCTAGAGTCTACTCAGTAAGGAATTTTGAACTTGAAAACATGTTACCTGAATAGATTTGGGTTGAAGTTAAAGACCAAAGAAGGACATATTTTAATGCAATCTGTATCGACCACCAAATCTAGTATTGAGATGTGGGAATGGATTAATATTTGCATAGATAAGGTTCTTGAATTATTTTGGTAGGTGATGTTAATGAAGATCAATTGAATCAAATTAATCATAAATTTAAAGACATTTTGTTGTAAAACAATATGCTTAATGTGATAAGCGAACCTACAAGAGTAAGCCCGTATTCACAAACGTTAATAGATCATATTGGTACATCATCTTATCTACATTGTCTCCATTAAGGGATATTTAATACTGAAAAGAACATAAGCGACTACTTCTGAACATTTGCATATATCAAAATTGATTATCATTATAGTACACCTTACAAACGACGAGTGTGGAATCACAAACGTGCGAATTATGACTTACTCAATTGAAATATTCGTAGTACTGAACAGGTCATATTTAAATTCCACTGATGTTAATTAATACTGCAGCGCGTGAATTGACAGACACTTTTTTTAAAATTTGGCAACATCATGTATACCCAAAAGTGTTGCAACAATTCGTCCCAAAGACAAGCCATGGTAAAACTACAATTACAACCGTATCTAGACAACGTGACATGCAAAAACAATTAGCTATAATTATATTCTGGGAAACTTTCAGACTGGGACAAATTTTTAGAAAATCTTTAGAAACATGAAACGACATGCTAATGAAATTTTCTTTAAACACATTGAATTTACTCTAAGTGACTGCAAATCCTCGAATCCTCGTCAGTATTGGAAAATTGTAAAATTACTAGTTAAAGAAACATCTTCAAATTGTGAAATTATACCACCCTTAATTAAAGATGATGAGTCGCTTGCATTTGCAGATACGGATATGAGTTGCGTTTCTAAATGTCATCTTGTATATTTCACATTCATATGGACGCTCTCGTGTATGTGTAAACTGGTGTCTATGTAGAGTGTCAGTGTGTCTATGCGTGTTCTTGCGTACATTACATTCATATGGACGCTCTCGTGTATGAGTAAGCTTGCGACTATGTAGAGTTTTAGTGTGTCTAAGCGTGTTCCTGCGCACATTACATTCATATGGATGCTCTCCTGTATGTGTAAGCTGGTGTATATGAAGAGGTTCAGTGTGTCTAAGCGTGTTCTTGCGTACCTTGCATTCATATGGACGCTCTTCTGTATGTGTAAGCTGGTGTATATGAAGAGGTTCAGTGTGTCTAAGCATGTTCTTGCGTACCTTGCATTCATATGGACGCTCTCCTGTATGTGTAAGCTGGTGTATATGAAGAGTGTCAGTGTGTCTAAGCGTGTTCTTGCGTACATTACATTCATATGGACGCTCTCCTGTATGTGTAAGCTGGTGTATATGAAGAGTGTCAGTGTGTCTAAGCGTGTTCTTGCGTACATTACATTCATATGGACGCTCTCGTGTATGTGTAAGCTGGTGTATATGAAGAGTGTCAGTGTGTCTAAGCGTGTTCTTGCGTACATTACATTCATATGGACGCTCTCCTGTATGTGTAGACTGGTGTATATGAAGAGTTTCAGTGTATCTAAGCGTGTTCTTGCGTACATTACATTCATATGGACGCTCTCCTGTATGTGTAAGCTGGTGTATATGAAGAGTGTCAGTGTGTCTAAGCGTGTTCTTGCGTACATTACATTCATATTGACGCTCTCCTGTATGTGTAGACTGGTGACTATGAAGAGGTTCAGTGTATCTAAGTGTGTTCTTGCGTACATTACATACATATGCATGCTCTCCTGTATGAGTAAGCTTGCGACAATGAAGAGTGTCAGTGTGTCTAAGCGTGTTCTTGCGTACATTACATTCATATTGACGCTCTCCTGTATGTGTAGACTGGTGACTATGAAGAGGTTCAGTGTATCTAAGCGTGTTCTTGCGTACACTACATAATACATTCATATGGACGCTCTCCTGTATGTGTAAGCTGGTGACTATGAAGAGTGTCAGTGTATCTTAGCGTGGTCTTGTGTACACTACATTCATATGGACGCTCTCCTGTATGTGTAAGCTGGTGACTATGAAGAGTGTCAGTGTGTCTAAGCGTGTTCTTGCTTACATTACATTCATATGGACGCTCTCCTGTATGTGTAAGCTGGTGACTATGAAGAGTGTCAGTGTATCTAAGCGTGTTCTTGCGTACATTACATTCATATGGACGCTCTCCTGTATGTGTAAGCTGGTGACTATGAAGAGTGTCAGTGTGTCTAAGCGTGTTCTTGCTTACATTACATTCATATGGACGCTCTCCTGTATGTGTAAGCTGGTGACTATGAAGAGTGTCAGTGTATCTTAGCGTGGTCTTGTGTACACTACATTCATATGGACGCTCTCCTGTATGTGTAAGCTGGTGACTATGTAGAGTGTCAGTGTGTCTAAGCGTGTTCTTGCTTACATTACATTCATATGTATGCTCTCCTGTATGTGTAAGCTGGTGACTATGAAGAGTGTCAGTGTGTCTAAGCGTGTTCTTGCTTACATTACATTCATATGTATGCTCTCCTGTATGTGTAAGCTGGTGTCTATGAAGAGTGTCAGTGTGTCTAAGCGTGTTCTTGTTTAGATAGCATTCATATTGACGCTCTAGTGTACGAAAACGCGGATGAATACGGAGATGTCCAGTTTTGGTAAAAGTATGCCTGCATAGATACCATTAGTTTATACTAATTTACTTTAGCTCGATTACGAAAAAAGTTATTTCAACTTATATTAATAACTCCCGAGACCTCATTCCTGATGGAATCCATCGCCACGAGGGAGAGAGAAGAGGTAACGTGGAATTTAAATGCCTTGCATAAGGGCACAATCGTAACGGCTACTGCGCTATCACGACTTGCATGTTCACATTCATAAGGACATGAGCAGATGTGTTCTAAGACTTCCAGCTTGTGCATACTTACACATTTCACATTAAAGTGGACGTTCTACTATATGAAATTGCTGATGATTATGAATAAATGACCACATATATATATTTCATCCGCGCCAACGAGAGTGATTAATATAAGTTGTTAGAGCTTGCCTCGCAATCGTTGTAAAATAAATAAAGATTATAAAAACAAAATACCAGGCCGAGTATGAATAAACAAATGTGGAAGTCGTGGAAGTTGTGATAGCGCAGTGGATGTGCGTTCGCTTCAGGTGCGAAATGTCCGGAGTTCGAGCCCCACTGGAGCCGTTACGATTGTGCCCTTAGGAAAGGCATTTAAATTCCACATTGCCTCTTCTCTCTCCCTCGTGGCGATGGATACCATCAGGAATGAGGTCTCGAGAGTGATTGATATAAGTTGAAATAACTTGTTTCGCAATCGAGCTAAAATAAATTTGTATAAACTAACAAATGACTTCCAACACTCGTAAATGACTTCGTGCAGAGTTTTCACAATTTGGTTTCCTGTAGGGCATAAATAGAGAAATAGAGAGAGAGAGAGAGAGAGAGAGAGATATCTTTATTAATAGAGGGTAACCTAATTAGTTGTGAACTAATCTTCATTGGGGCCCTCTTAAATGTCTTAACACTATAGCATTAATGTATACATATACAATAATTATAACCTAAGTACACAGTTACGCCATGCAATATACATGTATAATGTTGTACAATGTAACTTAAACAAATCAGGTAATGTTATCGACATACAAAACGACATAAGCATATTGAATGACAATCATGATATATAATATAACGTTCTAGTGTCTACAGATTAAAAAAGTTGTTGTATCCATAATTTACATTTTGTCTTGAATATATTTAAAGATCTGGACATAGCACGGCTATATTCGAAATTGGCGTCCGTACTTTTATTTTCAGTCTGTATAACATACAGATATATAAATAAATGTAATAGCGACCCATAAATGTAGTATAATTATGTTGTAATAAATTTGGAAAATTGACTACATTTAAGAGCCGTAATCGTGTTGAGCTTAGTTCTGTAGTTGTCCGATTAGCGCAGTGGTTAGTGCGCTCGCTTCTCACCAATGCAACCCGGGTTCGATCCTCGGACCGGGAAGTATGTGAGATGGTACGGTGGTCGCCAGATCGGACAGGTGGATTTTCTCCGGGTACTCCGGTTTCCTCCCACACGAATGACCACATTTACGTTTTCATCCGCGCCAACGAGAGTGATTAATATAAGTTGTTAAAACATGCTTCGCAATCGTTGTAAAATAAATAAAGTGTTGGAGAGCTAAAGGTGCGCAAGCCGGCGCCCATGTTTTTGAGCATCACGCCAAGCTTTCATGTGCTCATGGTATTTCTTTCAGCGGAACAGTTTCCGACCATTGTACACTTTCATATGTAAACAACCTACATATATTGATCTGACACGCTGTTAGTAAGGTAATCTTACAAGCTAGTGACATTCTGTAGAAATCTGCGTTTTCACTAATGTAGTGTCGCTTTAATGGCCTTGATTTATGATTGAATGTATATTGTATCAGGTGTGGAACAGGCTACCGTCACATTTCAGATCTATAAGTAATCGTACTCATTTCAAAATATCTGTGAAGAAACATTTTTATGCAATCAGTATCAATCTAGTTGTCGTGTTAACTAGTGTACATATATGAGTATACTGTCCAAAGGCATGTATTATGTCGATTTGCTAAATAAACGTTGTTGGTTGTTTGTTTGTTTGTTTGTTTGTTTGTTTGGCTGCTGCTGCTGCTGCTGCTGCTGCTGCTGCTGCTGCTGCTGCTGTTGTGTTGTTGTTGTTGATGTTGTTGTTGTGTTGTTGTTGTTGAATGTTTTATTTCCGGTGTATTGAGTTTAGTATTACCTTTTCTATGTCAGCAAAGTGTTGGTTTAAGCATATTTATTTATCAGGATACATTGAGAAATAGACAGAAACATACATTTATATCGTGATATGTGGATTGAACTGAACGCTAAGAGCTTTAAGGGGCTATGTCATTTTGAAATATACCTTGAGGTCATTTTTTGAAACAAACAACTGAAGTACTGTACAGAGTGATACTATTAAATTAATCAGTAGACAAAGTTATATGTTGAAAAACACAAATTTATGTAAAATAATCTATAATGAACTAATTACTCAGTAGAACAATAGATTTTCTTCTGAACCTCATAACTCATATAATTTACGAACGGTTTTAACCAATATTTTAAATACTATTAATATGGAACAGTATGTAGGGATTATTGGGGGTTTATCCGAAATAACAGCCTATAGAATGAAAACTAGGCGAAAGTATTTTGGCCATGCCGTATTGGAAAAAAACATTTTAATCACAAAATGTAAACAAAGGCATTGGTGGCTGATTTCACGAAATCGAAAGCATCCACAACATTATAAGAACATGAGTTATAAAGATTTACTTGCATTGAATCAATCTGCGGTAGGAATATCCATGACAGTTTCCATAAATTGAGATGACATCAATTGTTTAAAATCAATCGTAATTTTGTTTTTAACCGGAAGAGAGTAACGGAAATGAACATCGAACGATATCCTTACGCCAAAATATATGTTCCCATTTATTTCATTTGTTATAGTATTACATGTGTTATTTTAATAAATATGTTTGCACATTTCATCAAAAATATGCTATATTTCTTATGTAAGCTTCAAATAATAATAAAAAGTATTATTTCGCGAGAGTAATAACATCCGGTGACGATATTCGGCTACTTCCGACACAAAATTACTAAACGGAACGAAGTAAATATTGTTTAGAATTATTCGAATAGCTTCAGCGGGTAAGTTACTGGGAATATGTATATTCATCATTTTAAATAACTTTGTAATAATTTATCAATGTATATATTTGAAACAGTTGATCGGACAATATTGAGTGAGTAATTTGTATTTTAAATTTCTACAATTACCTCATGTACATGATCACAACATGGGTCACTACATGACCTAATTATAACACGTGTACTTGTAAAGAAATATAGTACAGTACGGAGGAACATACTGGTCAAATGTCCATTTGTGTGAACTATTATATATTTCTGAATGCCATTGTATAGAAAATTGTAGTATTATAATAAACTGATACATTTATAGTAGAAAATTACAAATATGGGTCTTCATAACCAATATAAAAGAACTATTAGAAAGAGACTGTTTGGTCAAAAGTGTGGTCTGCATAGCTGGCGAACCAAATTGAAAGCTGCTGTTCTTACTTGCATACAAGCTGAAAAGGTAGAATTATACAGGAAAAAGACGACCATGAAATACGAACCATATAAAATAGTTAAATGTCAAGAACTCAAATTAGTACTTCATTCCAATAATCAAATTCTGCCAATCAAAGTTATTCAGACCTGGTCCTTCCTTGCGATATAAATTGGCAAGTACTCACAAGCCAGTCACTGGTTACAGAATAATGAATATGGGTATGGTTCAAGATAGTATTGTCGCAGTAACAACTCATACATGTTTATGCCCTGAAGCTCAGGTACTCGCAGCCAATGGACACCCTGTAGTGACACTGAAAGGTGAAAAACGACAAACTGGATTGTTCAGTGTCATGATCCTGAAATGTATCGGCTGTAACAAGGATTTCTTTATAGGAATGAAAACGGGTTGTATGACATTAACATTCGTGCTGTATGGGGTACCATGGCCAGTGGAGGAGGTGCGTCAGACCTAAATGAGCAACTCCATACCATGGACATCCCGACAATGAGGGACGGAATGTTCACCTCATTGGAGGATCATATTGGTGAATGGTGGGGGGAGGTGTTAAAAGAAGAGATGGCAAAGGCTGGAGCAGAGGAGAGAAGGCTTGCAATAGAGAGGGATGAACTGTGTGAAGGTATGCCAGCCATAACTGTGATTTGTGATGGGGGTTGGTCGAAGTGTACACACAAGCACACATATAATGCACTTGGTGGTGTCGCCGTTATCTTTGGGGCTGAAACCAAAACATTACTGTTTATCGGTGTAAGAAACAAAATGTGTACACTTTGTGCCAGAGCCCAACAGATCGGGGTAGAACCAAATAAACATACTTGTTATAAAAACTGGTCTGACAGTTCTCAAGCTATGGAGTCAGACATTATATTATCTGGCTTCTTAGAAGCTGAGGCAGTCCATGGTGTACGATACACACGACTCATAGCAGATGGTGATAGCTCGGTGTTCACCACACTTCAGGAACAGGTACCTTGGGGTAGGCACATAAGCAAATTAGAGTGTGCCAATCATGCATGTAAATGCTTGCGTTCAAGTTTGGAAAAACTTGTTGAAGAAAAGCCCCAGCATAAGGGAAAGGGAAAACTAACAAAACTGAATAGGGTGAAATTGACAACGGCTGTACGATGTGCTGTTAGGATGAGAACATTAGATAACAATTCAAAACAGTTGAAAAAGGACATCATAAATTCCATATATCACGTATTGGGATTTCATGAATATTGTAGTAATTTTTGTAAAAAAAGAAAAGATACATGTACTGATCAAGATAATAGTGCTGCTGATGATGATATGTATGATAGTGATGAACAATCATTTGACAGTATTTTTGAAAAACAATACCAATTCTGGAAATTACCAACACACAAAGAAATGGAATTCTCAAGAGAAGCGACAAGAAATGAAATTAAGAAAGAGGAAATAAAGGAACTGGTCAGAGATGTGCAAGTGATTCTTGGTCGACTTGCTAATAAAAGTGACCGCCTAATTGGCAACTTTACTACCAATCTTTGCGAAAGCTGGATGTCCATCAGAGCAAAGTTTGATGGCGGGAAGTTTGTCAATAGATGTGGTCGTGGTTCATGGAATGCCAGGTGCTATGGTGGTGCATTGCGAAAAAACTTAGGTGTCACCTGGTCACTGGTAACATTTGCCAGATTTACATCTACCCAAGCAGGAACACACTTCCTCCAGGGTGTCAGAAAACAAGCCATACTGACAGCAGCCAATGCTCGTTACAAAGCCAAGCCTGAAAGTAAGACCGTGAGAAGGAAGCGAAAACTTGAAAGCTTGAAACAATCCAACACAAAGAGAGCTAAGCTTCATTATGGCAGTCAACTAGACGACTCTCCGGACATTGCCTCACAAAATTTAACATCCAAATGCAGTGACTATCTTGAAGGTGTTGTAAAACTATCAAAAGTAGAATGTGACAAATTAGAAAAAGCCTCTATTGACCAAGGAAGGAGTGAATTGCGGGTAAAAGAAAGAAAAAAGAGATTGACTAGCTCATACTTTGGGAAAGTGATGAATAGGCGACCCAATAACATCTCATCAAATCTGGTTTAAAATATTTTGTATGGAACATTCAAAGGAAACATAAACACTATCCGTGGTCTGGCACAAGAGGCGAACACAATAATTGAATACAAGAACATTAAAAGAAATGTTGATGTAATAAAAACTGGCTTGAGAGTATCACAGAAACATGATTTGTTGGCGGCATCAACTGATGGACTAGTGACAACTGACAAGGAAGGAAAAGGACTCCTAGAAATAAATAATTTTCTACAAAATAATACATGTAGTATTGCACAAGCAGTACATAAAATTGCTAATTTCTGTCTGGAAATAAATAGTGACAAATTATCACTGAAAAGAAATCATGAAATATACTACCAAATACAAGGGCAGTTAAATATATTTGAAATGGAATGGTGTGATTTTTTGTTAAGAAGAACTGACCCCTATGACATATTCATTGAACGCATATATAGAAACACAGAATTATGGAACAATGTAATGGTTCCAAAGTTAGAGTGCTTTTATAGAACCTTTCTACTACCAGAGTTGGCTGTACCTAGATATGGTACCTACTCAGGAATACGAGAGCCTAAAGCACCTTGGATAATTGTTTTATTTCATATAATTATATGTACATTTATTGAAGACAAAATATACCTGTCATGTATTTGTAATATTCTTACATATAGTAGACATGTATTATATATCTCGTTACATAGACATGTACATGTATTTACTATTACTGACAACAACTAGAATGTCCTCCCTTCCCATAATTATATTCATATGAAATATTTACATTTGTAAGATGCAAATTTACCCAAGTGGTGAGTAAAGTTAAGTAAGCTAATGCAAATAAATAATAAAAAGGGATGTAATTTACAAAGTGAGTTCCGTTCCATAGCATCCAATTTGTACATTGATAATACACATTTATTTCTGCGTTGAACCATCAAACCTATCATGTAACTTTAACTTTACAGTCGGGTGTTATAGCACCTACATGTAAGGAATGAACTATATGGTGATATTATTGGCAGTATGTTTGTTTCATTACAGTTCAAAGGGAGGCCCGAAATCACATTGTGTATACGAAAGAAGCTGAGGAAGAAACAAAAGACCAGACCTGATAATGTACTTATTTAGAAACATATTTACAAATTATAAAAACCTTAATTATTCAGTTTATTTGAGAATATTAACCCTTTCTCCAATGGATATGTTGGCTTATTCATGTATGCTACAATGCATACATCATGAGTTTATACCTTGATCATTTTTAACCCATTGCCTGCAAATGTGCTTTTATCTGCTGCTAGCATGCAATGGGTTAACAGTGTACATCTTTCACCACCGACCTGTTTGTTTCACTACTAGTGTGTCACTGTATGCATTATTGGCGATTGCTTTGAGTATCGGTTCTATGTGGTAATATATAATTGTGCTTGCAAGAAAGATCGAACGACAGATGCAATGGTCATATCCCTTTTTTTTTAATAAGGTCTTAACACGTAATTGTTCAATAGTTTGAATTAGTCTCTTCTTGTCGGATTATGTTTCATCACTTTTCATTTCCTAGTACACAATTTGGCATTATGTTGAAATCATTATGAAATTCAATGTTTCATTTTGCAGACAACAATTACACTAGACAAGTGTATACCTGGACCATCCAGCGCTGCATCAACTACACATGATCAGTGTGTTGCAGGGCCATCCAACTTTCAACCGTAACATCAACCGTAGTAGGAGGAGGAGGAAAACAAAGTTTGTTGGCAGGGAGATATTGCATGAATTTGAAGTAAACAAGAAAACGAAACAGACAAAATGGTTCAAAGGATTGGTTCAGGATGTTGTTACGGGTAACAAAACATGTTTGCTCCCTTTTCCAAGGGCCCATATGGCTAATACAATCGTTCAGCACTGTGCGATGGCATCATTAAATGTATTTACATGTAATAAAAATATAATTTTGCAATAGCTGGTAACATTTCTATAATTGCTTTTCTTATATTTGTTGTCACCATAGTTTTGCACAGATAAACTTCATGTTGACTTGTGGTCAAGGCCCACCGTACCATCCTTTTTTCAATTATTCTTTCTTCACATAAGCCACGGTGAAGTTTGTGAATTATCATAATTTGTTTGTTATTCTGTCCATCAACATTTCACTTGTTAATAATATTTATTTGAGCAATTGTTTACTTTCTTAAAGGAAAAGACGGTGATGAGGATGCTGTGTATGAGATTTTATACTATGGAGAGTCTAGTCCACAGCTAATCGATAAACTTCATGAGGACTTTGAGAATGGTTGTTTGACTTTCCAAGATTTACAATAAGGTATTAAATTATTATTTAGCAAAATGACATGTACTTGCATCACGTTTTCATACAGCAACCACTACTAAGTTTATCACGTTTTCATACAGCAACCACTACTAAGTTTATCACGTTTTCATACAGCAACCACTACTAAGTTTATCACATTTTCATACAGCAACCACTACTAAGTTTATCACGTTTTCATACAGCAACCACTACTAAGTTTATCACGTTTTCATACAGCAACCACTACTAAGTTTATCACGTTTTCATACAGCAACCACTACTAAGTTTATCGAACTGTAACCTGGGTCACATTATGTTGGAACAATTTCTTCTTATGCATCAATGGTAGGAATGAAGCTGCATTTGGTAAGTAACATTATTTCAGCAACCTCAACCAAGTTGGTACAAAACCTGTACAACAGGTAGGTGAACATGGAAGAAATTATACTGTTAAACTTGAATAATGAAAAGACATTTTACAATCCTACCAATATATTCACCATAGAATATGTGTGTTAATTTGTTTAATAAGACCTTTTCTGTATATTCAGTCAGTGTGCTTCTATGCAGTATGTTCACATATAATGTAGTAATAACAATGCCCTCAAAAGAACCCATCCACAGTTTTGTATTTTCCATGAGATATATTAGTAATTATCTCCCTTTTTGCCATTCACTTGTAGTGACATACCAAAGTTAGTAATCAAATAATTGTGTACATGTGTAATGTATACATTTCTTTCTAGCATAAACCCAGTAGAAGCAAAATGTAACAATTTAGCGTGTTTATGTTTCACAAAGAAGATGCACTGTGAAGCTGTCACATAAAGACCACCATACTTTTCACATGCACTACTTTTGTAAACACTGAAAATGATAGATTATTGGATTTTTTTAAATGATCAGTGCTCTTTTATATCATGTATCAGCACAAGAAACTGTCCTATATACCCTTGTACTATACTTGAACTACAATTGTGTGTTTTTTTAATACAGGTCGTTGTGTCCTTCTGTGTGTTGAGACGCCCAACAGAAACATCACATTTGGAGGTAAAATATGCATTTTATATCCTTTCTTAACAAATTTAAGAACTTATAACTATTTCAATCATTGCGTAATATTGTCTTTTATGTTTTATGAAGACAATAATTTTCCAAAAGCTGTTAGAATAAAAAATAAAATTAACCAATGCCCCACCCACTTTTCACCAATTCGAAAAGATATAGCCCCTTAACGTAATTTTTTTCACTGCGTACTTGATGTTGGTACCAGGTATATATGGCAATTTTAATAACTTGTCGTAATATCGAAAATGACCAAAACGTAAATATGTTTAATTTAATTTGGAATCGCATCGAAACGCATATAAATATCTGAACATTGGTAGCCAAGGGCTTAGAAATAGAAAAAGGAAATAAGGATGAAAATGAAATCGAATACATTATGCAGAAATGAGATCTTGAAGTACTGACGTGTACTATTGAATGAGAGTAAGACATATTGTGAAGTTGATTTCATAGTGGACGTTGTGCAAAAGATAGAAAAAACAAACATCTATTTGCACGAATAAATTATTGTCATATATAAATAGAAATGTATTATATAAATACATTTATTTATTTATATATATGACACATTGTTAACCATGTAAGATTATGATTTTATGTAATATGTATAATCGTCTGCTATTATTTTCGCGCCTAAATTATCAGTTCTCTGTTTGCGCGGGAACAAATTATATTTTGACACTACCGAGTGCAGGTGGTCAGTTATGTAAGATAATCGCCGCTTTCTTGATGACAGAGAAACATGTACTAATATTGTATAACATCACAGATGTTTGGCGCCGTTATGTCTGTTATGATGTTAATTCTGCTATTTAAGAAATGAAAAATGATGAAGAAGTTAGTGCATTGTTATCCAGCCATCGAGGCGTTAAGGAAATATGTAACTCACTATTAAGATATAAACTGTTTCTATGATAGTTAGAAAAATTAATATTTAAAGAAGTATTAACTCTTAAATATTAAAGTTGTATTAAATACGTGAACGGAAGATAATTAGGCTTTTTAAGAAACGATTGTTTTGGCTAATATATATATTGGAATAGTTTGATAAAGGAAGGGAATTAGTATAGTTATAGAACTATTATGAACACATTGAAATAGTGAGGCGAATAATAAGATACGAGATATCACGAATATATTATACATGTATATATATAAAATAGAGGAGATTGTTGTAAATGATATTATACAAAGGAAAATGATAGACTGTGTTGAGTTATAATATATGAAAGACCGTAGAGAAACCTCCTAGACAACTCCAGTGAGTCTACGATAGGATAGACCCTGGTTAGAGCACTGATATCGGAAACTAGACAAAAGAGGGAAGAGAGGCTTGTGACAACGTCTTGAACTAGACAACTCAGTTAAATCGTTTGGACTGTTCTATGAACTCGTGTACGGCAAGGCAGATATGTTCGTTGGCGTCATCTGGTATAGAAGTATTCCCAGAAAGAATGGTTGTTATGGAAACACTACAGTGTGCATTGATGTTGTTTGTCAGTGATGCTCTGGTATAGAAGTATTCCCTGAAAGAATGGTGTTTATGGAAACATTACAGTGTGCATTGATGTTGTTTGTCAGTGATGCTCTGATTGTGTCATACAATCTGCATTGAAGGACGAAGTGATAAGTAGTTTCACGTTGTCCACAGGGGCAAATAGGTGACGGTATAATGTTCTTAGAGAAAAGATCGTCAGCAAATTGTTGTGATATTATATAAATATTCATACAATCATGTGCTATGTAGCTGTAATTCAATATGTGCAATACTTGATTGACTAATTTGCCTTTCCGGTGTCACATGATCAATACTAAGGACAACAATGGAAATAATAGAGCTTTATTGCCCTCTGTGTGCTATCCTTGGTATTGATTATGTCATCAACTCTGCACTTTGATGTTCACATGTAGTATGTTGACATTGAATTTGTATTTGTTTTATGACATATATTCTATGTTACCAGAATAAAACTATACTATACTGCTGTACATGTTAAAGCTTGTTTTTTTCTTATATGTGAGACGTGGCCTGAGCTGGGCACGAACCTGTGACCATCAGTGATGATAGTTTACAGTGGTATACGTGTCAGCGACCCGACCATGGAGGCGGAATAAAATGCGAACGTATGTTGTCAAGATGATAGGTATAGGCGAATAATTTGCATATATCGGATAGGAATGATTCTTAGATATACTAGTTGCCACAATAATCCTTATGGCATCAACTTCATCTTAATTTCTACCAAATTATTTTAGCTCGATTGCGAAACAAGTTCTTAGAACTTATATTAATCACTTTCGAGACCTCATTCCTGATGGAATCCATCGCGACGAGGGAGAGAGAAGAGGCAACGTGGAATTTAAATGCCTGACATAAGGGCACAATCGTAACGGCTCCAGCGGGGCTCGAACTCCGGACCTTTCGCACCTGAATCGCACGCGCGACCACTGTGTTACCACTACTGCCACAACTTCATCTTGTTGTTGGGAAGGAGACAATAAAAATGTATGTTCAAGATGGGCGTCCTGGCGGCCAATGTGGATGCCCTATCCAAAATTGGTTTGCGGTTTGATTAATAAACTAAACGGGTATCTTTTAGGTTGTAAAACAACAAATAAATTGCCTATGTAATACATAGTAAAAAGTAAAAACATACGTTATGTTCATTTATATTTCCAATCTTTCATTTCTTCTGATACCACAGTCCGCATCCGTGGTCGAGTGGTTAAGGTCGCTGACTTGTATACCACTGTAACCTATCATCACTGATGGTCACGGGTTCGAGCCCCGCTCAGGCCGTGTCTCATTTATATGAACAAGTTGGCAGTTTCTTACGGAGGTTGGTGTACCCAAGTACTGGTTAACCGCTGGAGCCTGCCCAAGAAAGGTGTTGTTAGGTAAACTGCCCGCCGGCGATATAGCCCAAAATGGTGCTGATGCAGGCGTAAAACCCGAATCATAACATAATAATCTGATACCACATCCACTGTGAAGAGGTATTCAAATCCGCCTGAAACACACCATGAATATTTCACATTTTATGGTTTGAAATAGCCAGTGCTCGCCTGTGAATAACGTCACTGTGTTTACACACTGTATTCCTCCGCCAAATAATACTGTACACCAACCTTCACCTTGCAATGGCCTGAATTCTTATACCACATATTTTCACATCAACTATTCTGAAGTCTTCTCAAGTCACATAATTTCTCAAAAAACACAAACACTATATCATGAAAATGCATTTTTACCAAAAAGAAACATTTACTCTATTAGTTATTGGGATTACATTCGAGTGGACCGCGTATGCACTTCTGCCTATTTACATATATACAACCGTAAGATACAGTTATATTTTGGACATATAGCGGTAACTAAATGCCATAGCTACATGACCTTAGCGTACCGTTGTTTATCTTTCCTTTGCTTATGCAGTGGAGGTTCGGGACTTTATCACATGTCCTTTTCTTCCCATTCTGATTGGATAGAAGGTCCGGTATATTCTTATGGTAGGTACGTGGTGCAAAACTGAGTAATATTCAACAAAAACACAAAAATGGAAATAGTGTTGGTAAATAAAAAATAATTTAAATGTCGCCATCTATTTGCTTTTTAGAACTTATCAACTATTATAGTTTATACAAATTCATTTTAGCTCGATTGCGAAACAAGTTCTTTCAAACTTATATTAATCACTCTCGAGACCTCATTCCTGATGGAATCCATCGCCATGAAGGAGAGAAGATGCAATGTGGAATTTAAATGCCTTGCCTAAGGGCACAATCGTAACGGCTCCAGTGGGGCTCGAACTCCGGACCTTTCGCACCCGAAGCTAATACGCATCCACTGCGCTATCACGACTTCCAACTATTGGATTTTACAAACGTTTTCAATTATTTATTACTTAACTATCTTACAAATGAATCGGGGAGGGCTGTAAATAATGTTGTTATAACTTGTAGCCCAACCCATTTGCTTTATTCCCCTCACCAAAACAAATGTATCTTATACTGCAATCATATAATTACATATTAATCTCTGATTTGTTCTTAGTATTGTATGTATATATGTAATGTATTGTATGAAAAAATGCAATAAAATATTATTTAAAAATTACAAATGATCGAAACTTAACATTACAAATCTCACCATAGGACGTCGTGCGCGTGGACCACCAATGACGATGACGTCGTGCGCGTGGACCACCAATGACGATGACGTCGTGCGCGTGGACCACCAATGACGATGATATAAAAACAAACCGCAAACGAACACAAAATTTAACGAGATTCATTTTTGCAATCTATTCCTAATCTGAGCATGACGACTAGCATATCCACCCACTGCCATGTTTTATATATATAATTAAATCTAAATCTGCTTTATTTCATTGTTATTGACCACGCTTGTGCACATTTCTATCGTCAGATTGTTTTGACATGAATGTAATTTAGGAGTGGTTAACACCACATCCGCCATCATTGCAAGTAACTAGCTCTACATCCGCTTTAATGTCAGTGTAGACACCTCTCGATGATTTAAGGTTATGAGTCTCGACAGATCTTTTAGCGTGCAATTTCCAACATTCGTCAGCTCCCGTGTGTCAGACTAAACATCGGAACGAAGTAGTGTAAATTAAACGCATTCATGCAAACCGAAAATATCTCAAAGAACAGACTGCAGGCTAGAGGCCATTAATTCCTCCCCAACACAACGTTTCGAGATATATAAACGCGATTAGCTATTCCGGAAGTAGTAAATACGCCCTGGAAACCGGAAATGGCTTTCTGTTTTAGACTTTTATATTTTAGAGGTGGTAAGTGCCTGCATCGCCTACTTGATTACGTCACTTCAGGCCTGAAATACCCTGCTTAAAGTGTTCCTAAATCTACCAAAGAATAGTCTTTCAATCTTCAGTACGCGAGCACCTGTTCTACAAGCAATAGTTTCACTTGCTTTCTTCTTCCTTTTTAATCGTGGAATTTATAATAATCTGAGATTCTTGTAGCAAAGAATTAGTATAAATAGACAGCAAACATAAATACGGACGCTTTTAGGAATAAACCAATTATTGTTTTCATCTGACAGAAACAACACTACAACGATGGACTACTACAAGGTAAGTGTCGGTCTCTTTCGGGGTGGGGTACATCGGGATTAAATAAAGTGATCTGCCAGGCAGGGTCAGAAATTAATTGTTAGGCAATGGATTCTATAAAGTAGAATTACAGAAATAGTTCTAGGAAACATACACTGTAATATGTACTACATAGACTTGTGGAACATATGTTCGGCGTATTCCTATGCTCGGCGTATTCCTATGCTCTGCGTATTTGTCCATTTACATCCGTATTTAAAATATTTATACATGTATAGTTCTAGGCTAATTTCGCTCACAGAGCTGAAGCATGGTGCAATAGCAATTCCGTTGCGTACAGCAAACGAATATAAACAAACAAATCATTGGGAGAATATTTTCGAGACGGATCTGTAGTCCAGTGGTAACACGCTGGACTGGTAATCCAGGGATCGCAGGTTCGATCCCCCGTCTGACCCTAATAAAATTAACAGTCTTTCAGATGGGACGTTAAACCGAGGTCTCGTGTCGGTGCTTTACACCGTGCACGTAAAAGAACCAGAGGAGACTCTGGAATGGGTCTGTATCATTGCACTATGTGGAACATGTTAGTTTAAACATATTTTATTTCCCAATATAATACATATTGAACAATCACACATAATCAGAATACAGAAACAGGATTAGAATGGAAGACATAGTCTTATAGAATTCTTTTCCTCAACATATGCTCGGCGTATTCCTATGTTCGGCGTATTCCTATGCTCGGCGTATTCCTATGCTCGGCGTATTCCTATGCTCGGCGTATTCCTATGTTCGGCGTATTCCTATGCTCGGCGTATTCCCTGGCGTATTCCTATGCTCGCGTATTCCTTATGTTCGGCGTATTCCTATGTTCGGCGTATTCCTATGCTCGGCGTATCCTATGTTCGGCGTATTCCTATGCTCGGCGTATTCCTATGCTCGGCGTATTCCTATGTCGGCGTATTCCTATGCGCGTATTCCTATGCTCGGCGTATTCCTATGCGGCGTATTCCTATGCTCGGCGTATTCCTATGCTCGGCGTATTCCTATGCTCGGCGTATTCCTATGCTCGGCGTATTCCTATGCTCGGCGTATTCCTATGTTCGGCGTATTCCTATGCTCGGCGTATTCCTATGTTCGGCGTATTCCTATGTTCGGCGTATTCCTATGCTCGGCGTATTCCTATGCTCGGCGTATTCCTATGCTCGGCGTATTCCTATGTTCGGCGTATTCCTATGCTCGGCGTATTCCTATGCTCGGCGTATTTGTCCATTTACATCCGTATTTAAAATATTTATTCATATATAGTTCTAGGCTAATTTCGCTCACAGAGCTGAAGCATGGTGCAATAGCATTCCGTTGACTGATGCAACTGTCACGTGACTGGTCCAGCAAACGAAAATAAACAAACAAATCATTGGGAGAATATTTCCACCGAAACTGATACGGTGTATGAGCAATTCAGGTAGCTATCCGAATTTTAAAAATCTACAATTAACCAGAAACATAGTTTCTTTGTCGTTTCTGATTAACACCAATAAGCGCTTTTATTCGCTGTATGTAGTTATATAAAAATATAAACTATAAGTTCTGGGGCATAAATAAAAAATAACAAGTACGCCGTGCATAGGTGCCCTGAACTATTGAGTTCCTTATATAAACGGATGCTGGTTCACAGAAGGATCTGTAGTCCAGTGGTTAACACGCTGGACTGGTAATCCAGGGATCGCAGGTTCGATCCCCCGTCTGACCCTAATAAAATTAACAGTCTTTCAGATGGGACGTTAAACCGAGGTCTCGTGTCGGTGCTTTACACCATGCACGTAAAAGAACCAGAGGAGACTCTGTAATGGGTCTCTTTCTGTATCATTGCACTATCCTCCAAAATCTAAAATGACTAATCTCTTCAGGAGGCCTCGCTCATATGGGTAACCGATAGCGACGATAAATAAACGTAAAACACACACACTGTTGCGATAGCTGAATTTAGCAGCAATGTCACGTGATAAGCTAACCCTGTTTTTGAAAGTCTTCACGACTTAAGAAAATAATAATATACGGCAAGTGCAATTAACATTTTTTACTGGCCATTATATGTGGGATTTATGCCGAGCATAGGTTCCACCACTCTATAGTTCTATCGTATATGTTGTCAAACTCATCATCGTGTATTAATAATTCTAACATGACTCGGCAATTTGTCTGTATACGCAAACTGGTATATACCGAGCGTAAATCTGCAATAAAATAATAAACATCATCCCCTTAGTGTCAATCTGCTTTTACATGGCCGCGAAACACTCAATGAGAACGAAAATAGAATTATATTTGCAGCAGTTCAAAAGTATATCAAACAATCAAAGCGTTTCTAATTTGTGATCACGTTAGCAACACAACATTCGCTATGATATTACTTCCGATCGAGCGCACCATGGGGATCTCTCACCTGGGGAACGGAACCTAGCAACAGCGGTAGTAAAAGTTGAGTTTTTTTATTTTCATCATTCAAACACTGCTTCAATTGCCTTTCGACTTGATAAATAATATCTCATTAAACTTCAAATATGCATGTCATAAGTTACATATTCGCCAGTATTGCACTAAGTTCAACATACTCTCATGGGAAGGGCCAATTACTAATGTTGTTCAGAACTTGTGGCCCAACCCATTTGCTTTTGCTCTTATTATATATGTCTTTGAATTTATTATGTACATGTATATAGCAATAAAATATGATTAAACTAAATAAACAGTAATTAACACATTCTTTAGCGCGTCAAGTCAAGTCAAACATGACGCCATTTTACTAGCATATTTGTAGTTTTATGACGTCATTTACGCACGCTAAAATAACTATTTTTGCCCGTTTAGATGTTTTTTTCATGTTATTTGTGTTTGCGTTATTTATAGTGGAATAAAACATGGTATGTCGCTCTGGACCACTTATAGGCCTACGATTATATTTAAATATATTTCGATTAATCAATGATATTGACAATTGTCTGCTAGTCAAGTCTGTTACACTTTCGGTCAATTAGTGTGTGCAAAACTCTCATGACTTCAGTTTTACATATAAAACAAATTACTCTGACACACATTAGTTTACTGGTTATTAACCCTTTCAACCCCACAGGCCTCTAAATAGGCTTATGAAAAGTGTAGATCCAGATGAGCCGGCTTGTAACGAGCCGTCTCATCAGGATCTGCACTTTTTTGCCAGTAATAATTATTACTATTTTTAGATACAATTACCCATTTTGATAAATGAACTGATCCAAATGTAATTTTGTTCTTAATTTATTGGTCTAAAAATATCATGGACCAGTCCATGTCAGTTACTTGGGGTTGAAAGGGTTAATGTAGTCATGTTTATAACCATGTGTCAAAGTGTACACCTTAAGTTTCTCCCTTGTACACCTTAATCTTCTCCCTTGTACACCTTAAGCTTCTCCCTTGTACACCTTAATTTTCTCCCTTGTACACCTTAATCTTCTCCCTTGTACACCTTAAGCTTCTCCCTTGTACACCGTAATCTTCTCCCTTGTACACCTTAATCTTCTCCCTTGTACACCTTAATCTTCTCCCTTGTACACCTTAATCTTCTCCCTTGTACACCTTAAGCTTCTCCCTTTTACACCTTAAGCTTCTCCCTTGTACACCTTAAGCTTCTCCCTTGTACACCTTAAGCTTCTCCCTTGTACACCTTAAGCTTCTCCCTTTTACACCTTAAGCTTCTCCCTTGTACACCTTAAGCTTCTCCCTTGTACACCTTAAGCTTCTCCCTTGTACACCTTAAGCTTCTCCCTTTTACACCTTAAGCTTCTCCCTTGTACACCTTAAGCTTCTCCCTTGTACACCTTAAGCTTTCTCCACATGTTGAGCGGTATGGCGTAAGCCATTAAGGATGTTTAATACAAGATCAAATAACAAAAACATACACATTAACAATTACATGACAACGGAAACAGTTGCTAGGTAATCATTTTGTAGCTTTCTGTTGCATGTTATATTACACAATGACACATTGTAATGAACTTGTGAACAGTTTTTAGGATCCAATGAATTCTTTCAAGTTTCCCATTTAGGCTTTTTGCGTGTTCCTATAATTCCCTTAATTCTTTTCCTTCTTTTCCTGCTGAACGTTAAATGCGCACATCGACCCAGACACATTTTCTGATTTATTTAAGCTGAACTGTATGTTCACATTGTTACAGACGGATCTGTATTCCAGTGGTAACACGCTGGACTGGTAATCCAGTGATCGCAGGTTCGATCCCCCGTCTGATCCTAATAAAATTAACAGTCTTTCAGGTGGGACTATAAACCGAGGTCACGTGTCGGTGCTTTACACCGTACACGTAAAAGAACAAGAGGAGACTCTGGAATGGGTATCTGTCTGTATCATTGCACTATCTTCCAAAAATCTAAAATGACTAATCTCTTCATGAGGCGTCGCTCATATGGGCAACCGGTAGCGGCGATAAATAAACGTAAAACACACATACAAACATTTCACAAAATGTACAAAATTTATTGACATAATTACATAATTCTTACATTAAGGAGCCTCGTTTGTGTGACGGATAAGATGTCCGCATTACGACCGAATGCTTCTATTTGGAATGAGGTCTCGAGAATGGTTTGCGCTGTTGAAATAACCTGTCTTGAAATGTATCTAAATTAATGTGCATAAACTAGGGATGGCAACGACCATTCTATATACTATAAACCAAAGATTTATTATTTGCGGATAGCTACAAGAATATTACAGCCACTCCATTTTTATTTATGATCATAAATGAGCCATGCTGTGGGGAAACCAACATAGAGGACAAGAAGCACAGACTTTCCGAACCAATAATTATACAATGTTAACTTTCTAATAAATGTTCAAGGGGTATATTTCAAGAAAACCACCGAGTTTAGATTAAACTTTATTTATTTTACAACGATTGCGATACAAGCTTTAACAACTTATATTAATCACTCTCGTTGGCGCAGATGAACGCGTATATGTGATCATTCGTGTGGGAGGAAACCGGAGTATCCGGAGAAAACCCACCTGTCCGATCTGGCGACAACCGTACACTCTCACATACTTCCCGGTCCGAGGAACAAACCCGGGTTGCATTGGCGAGAAGCGAGCGCTAATTGGACCGCCGCCGAGTTTGAAAGTACATACACCTGCGATATTGTTAATTTGCACACATGGATGTGTAGATATTCCACCTTGTTCACAATATTCTCCGGTGGCAATTAAACGAACACATATGAATACAGGTAAATGCGTGTGTGTCACGACGGCTGCCCTATGTTCTATGACGGACCATTGAGCCGTGTAGCATGGTAGTGACATCGAAAGTCAATCCAAACATTTACGTTTATTGATAGTCGCCTCCGCCGAGGCATGTGGGCGATTGGTTTCTCTAAGTTGTTTATGTTGATTGCTACGATGGTTATGTAGGTATCAGAATATAAGTCCTGTATCCTTTCGAAGGCGGTCCCTTTAAGGGCCACATCAGCCACCAGTTGTCAGCTCACAGCAACAAGAATGGTTCCGGTTTCTTCGATGGGGTCCTAGTCGCTACGGATCAGGGTAGAAACCGCATCCTACCGTCTACAGCATCGAGTATTACACTCTCCTCAAGTATGTAAGTTAGTATGTTGCCACTCATACTGAGTGACGCGGCTTCTACTGTTCCGATAGCGAGGCTGGCGTCAGCGAAGTCCTTGACCCATTTTCCTGCTGTGAGCTGTGTCTAGGCCACGACGTGCCTGTTGTGGAGGAGAGACAAGCGACATTGACATACATATCCCATAGGCTTTTATATGTTGTAGTTAGGCGGTCAATGTATCTGCTTGCTGATTGAAAGACACATTATGTAGTAAGGTCAAAATTTAAGAATGGGAAAACTAAGTATGCATATGTCTCCTTTACTTCCAAACAAACACTATTTGTATGTTGTGATGCATTGTGAGGTGATACTTACGAAGTCTAAAATGGACAGTGTTAATCTTGTTACGATTCACATTCATTTGGAACATCGATGTCCATTCATGTAGTGTATTCATTCAGAACAATTAAACAATTTCGTCTCCAATAAGCCAACCTTCCAGTGAATCCTGACAAGACAAACAGTGTAAACATAAGCTAACATTAGCCATAGACTCCATTCTATTTATTGTCTCGTATCAAACCATTCCTTTCTATACATATGCGCAAGGTGCTTTTAATTCCTACATGTTACCCCATCTAGTCTACTGTTGTGTCATTTGGGGGAACTCTAATGCATATTTAGAAGATAAAAATGTTAGATTCCAAAAACGAATCTGCAAGACTAATTCTTGACAAAGATATTTGCACTCCTGCCGAACTTTTCTCAACTCTCAATTGGACGACTTTCCCAGAAAGGGTTAGCTTTCAAAAAACAGTCTTAATGTTTAAAACAACACTCAATGGCCTAGCACCTGTCTCTCTGCAAGAGTCATTCAGATTTACGTCCGATGTTCGAACTCAAAACTTCCAACAAAGACCATCAGCCAATTTCCAACGTTACCCTCCTAAGTCAACTACTGAAGTTTTTATGAAATCTTTCTCTCCCATATCACATCAAAACAGCACACTCTGTTCCACACTTCAAAGTGTTATATATCAGGTGGTGCAAAGAATAGACCAATAACCTAATAAACATATAATATACAATTATGCATGAATATAAGTATTAGTTTTGCAGCTTATATCTTATTTCCTATGAAAGTTTTACTGGTTACTGTTTACATGTTTCATTATGCTATTTCATGTTTTAATTTGTTAAGTCATGGTAGATTGACTTAATTGTTCAAATGAGTTCTCTCGTTAAATAAAGTCTTTATTATTATTATTATTATTATTCATGTAGTGTATATAACATGGATTGCAAATCCATTTCTCTTTCAGCAATTTAGTCTATGCAAATTTATTTTAGCTAGATTGCGAAACAAGTTCTTACAACTTATATTAATTACTCTCGAGACTTCATTCCTGATGGAATCCATCGCCACAAGGGAGATAGAAGAGGCAACGTGAAATTTGAATGCCTTGCCTAATGGTACACTCGTAACGGCTCCAGCGGGGCTCGAACTCCGGGCCTTTCGCACCTGAAACGAACGCACACCCACTGCACTATCACGACTTCCACAACTTTATTGCGAAACAAGCGTTAACAATTTATATTAATCACTATAATAAGCAACGCTCTACCACTGCGCTATCACGACTTCCACAGTTCACCATTGAGTACAATACCATTGGTATATAACACTAACATATAGCATTGCTCCATTGCTACGCCCAATGCTTAGAGCAAGATCATTTACAGACTAGCTAAACAGTATACGAGATCATTCACAGTCCTGACTTAAACCTGTATTTTCCTCAAACAATTCTGCTTTAATAAGCTTTAAGCTTTCGATTAAATGTATTTTCATTCTTTTTAAACCGAGGTCTCGTGTCGGTGCTTTCACTGTACACGTAAAAGAACCAGAGGAAACTCTGGAATGGGTCTCTGTCTGTATCATTGCACAATCCTCCAAAAATCTAAAATGACTAATCTCTTCAGGAGGCGTCGCTCACATGGGCAACCGGTAGCGACGATAAATAAACGTAAAAACACACACATTTTCATTCTGTATACAATAGATATGTACTGTACACTATGAATGAATAAATACGTTTAAACCAATTCTGCTTGAAACCCATTTATTTTAGCACACGGTCGGGATGACGTGTAAATATATAGTGACGTATAAAATGTGTCCTAATGTACACACCGACGTTATTCCCGTGTAGTCAGTGACATCATTTATACGTCGCGTAGTAATACATTCGGTAATTTCCCCACTTTCCACAAAAGTTCAATGAAACTCAATCACCACTGTAACCGGTGATTAATGTTAATTATTTACTACGATTAATGTTAATTATTTACTACGATTAATGTTAATTATTTACATTAATGTTAATTATTTACTACGATTAATGTTAATTATTTACTACGATTAATGTTATTTATTTACTACGATTAATGTTAATTATTTACTACGATTAATGTTAATTATTTACTACGATTAATGTTAATTATTTACTACGATTAATGTTAATTATTTACTACGATTAATGTTAATTATTTACTACGACGTCCTTTTCAAGTTCAAGTTCATATGTATCTGCTAAATATGGTCAAACTTATTGTTAGTGGTCACCTCCATTACGCAACCAACCTGTATTAAGCAGCCTGTAGCCATACTCCCAATATGTTGTTTGATTATACATATGACCCTCTATTAAGCGGCCACCTGTGCTAAGCAGCTACATTATGTGCATCCCTTGACTGGCTGCTTCAGACATGTTTGATTGTACAGTTGACCTCTATTAAGCAGCCACATGTGCTAAGCAGCTACATTATGTGCATCCCTTGACTGGCTGCTTCAGACATGTTTGATTGTACAATTGACCTCTATTAAGCGGCCACCTGTGCTAAGCAGCCACTTTCTGTGATTACCTTGACTGGCTGCTTCAGACATGTTTGATTGTACAGTTGACCTCTATTAAGCGGCCACCTGTGCTAAGCAGCCACCTTCTGTGCATCCATTGACTGGCTGCTTCAGACATGTTTGATTGTACAGTTGACCTCTATTAAGCAGCCACCTGTGCTAAGCAGCTATATTTTGTGCATCCCTTGACTGGCTGCTTCAGACATGTTTGATTATACATTTGACCTCTATTAAGCAGCCACCTGTGCTAAGCAGCCACCTTCTGTGATTCAATTGGACGACAGCTTAAGACAAGTTTGACTGTAGACAAAAAAATGTGTTTTTAAACTATTAAATATGTGTCCTATAACACACCTTCAATGATGATGTTTGCCCTTAACCGTACATGTTATGCTTCGACTGTGTGTCATCAATTTTAATTAATAACTTGATATTTTAAATTACTTTCTTCAATTATATATCAATATAACCTTTAATGATTTGCTTTAAAATACAATTGCATTATTGTCTTATATATCTTATTTCCTATGAAAGTTTTACTGGTTACTGTTTACATGTTTCATTAAGCTAGTTTTTGTTTTAATTTGTTTAGCTGGATTGCGAAACAAGTTCTTATAACAGTAGTTAAAATTAATGTATGCAAATTTATTTGAGCTCGATTGCGAAACAAGTTATTTCAACTTATATTAATCACTCTCGAGACCTCATTCCTGATGGAGTCCATCGCCACGAGGGGAAAAGAAGAGGCAATGTGGAATCTAAGAGTCTTGCCTAGTGGCACAATATTAACGGCTACAGCTGGGCCCGCACTCCGTGTGCCTGAGATTTGGGAGCAGTTTACGGTGTAAGGGACGTAATTCATTATCCTTCATTGGCTAATGTTCACAGAGTTATGTACCCTGTTAAATTTTAAAAAAAATCCATATCTCTCAGAGAGGCCTTTCAACTCACAAAATGCATTTAAAAAGTAGCGGCCATGTATCTTCTAAGAGATATATTTCTGTTTACTTCCGGATGCTGTCAACACATCCATCACACCAACGGAATGCATGTAGAAACACAGTGTCTGTAAATCAATAGCAATTTAGAAAATGCTAACAGAATGCCACTAATAGGCGCACTCAATGACATTAAAACATGGACAGAGCCACATAAAAACACAACTTGCCAATTTAGGTACAATTTGGTGAACATTTTAATTGCGTTTCCCACCAGACACTAGTAGTATGGATGCGCGTTCGCTTCAGGTGCGAAAGGTCTGGAGTTCGAGCCCCACTGGAGCCGTTACGAGTGTGCCCTTAGGCAAGGCATTTAAATTCCACGTTGCCTCTTCTCTCTCCCTCGTGGCGATGGATTCCATCAGGAATGAGGTCTCGAGAGTGATTTATATAAGTTGAAATAACTTGTTTCGCAATCGAACTAAAATAAATTTGTATAAACTATAAATTTGTATAAACTAGTAGTAACTGTAGAAATTACAGAAATACACGTCTTGAACTTTCTTCACATATTCCTTTGGTTTAAACATATTTATTCCACTATATACATTCACAAAACAATACATGCACACAAAATCAAAGAATAGGAAAGGATCAAAACGGAAAGCAGAGCGTATATAGTTTCTCTCCTTGCATTTTAAAATACACAGTACTATTTTGGACGGTGTGGAGCTAATACATGTATACCAAATGTGCGTATTGCTTAGAAATGACAGGAATATAATACCGGTAAGAAAGCAGAAGAAAGAGAAGATATTTGAGAATGTAGCGCAGGCAGACAGGGGTAAAGTCATCAAGTGCACGTCTTATATACATGGGGTCTTATATGCATGGGGTTTCACTCAAAGAATCGTTTTGTATCACGAATGAAGTTATGGACATATTCAAATATTATTTTGTTGATGTCATCTGTCAGGGTCTCCTCGCCATGTAGGATAGTATGCAGATTAGCAGTAGGGCATAATCTTAGCACATTGTGTAGGAAATCAATTCGAATATTAGAATAGTATGTACATTCAAAGAAAAGGTGGTAGCTGTTTTCATTAGATCCACAGCGGCATAGTGGTGATTGAATTAAGTTTTTTAAAAAGAGATGCTCGTGGAGCCCACTTAACTTGGTTCTAATTCGTGTATGTAATACTTGTAGCTATCTATCACCATAATAGAAGAACGTCGGAGTTTTTCCTTTATCTTTGTTTATATAGTTTTTCAAGGTGATTAGAGTTGTGGCATTCCTAACGTTACTCTCTAGATCATTCCATTCTCTTATTACGGATGGTAAAAATGAATTGTAGTATGAAGTTGTCCTGCAGTCAAAATATTCCTTTAAATATTAACCATTTTCTTTTTTACATCCAAAACTATTGACTCACTAATACAATAAGTTCTGAAATTCTTTAGCATATACCTAGAATAGATTTCACGTATTTTCATTGTTATATATATATTATTTTCCTGCTTATTGTATATCAATCAATTGATAGGGAGAAGAACTACATAAGTTTTCGTTCGTTCTAATTCCTTTCAGTCTACTGCTGTTAAATTATATGTAAAATGTTCATTTCTTGATTACATGTACAAATATTGAAATTAATAATGTTTAAACTAAATACACTTAGTTTATACAAATTTATTTTAGCTCGATTGCGAAACAAGTTCTTTCAACTTATATAAATCGCTCTCGAGACCTCATTCCTGATGGAATCCATCGCCACTAAATACACTTCGACCACCTGCGATAATAGAAGTTGTACTTTATGGTATTTCGTAGTGTATCTTTGGTATATGGATATATTTTTGTAGTTAGTTTTTAAGTTAAATATTTTGCAACGATTACGAAACAAGTTCTAACAACTTATATTAATCACTCTCGTTGGCGAGGATGAAAGCGTAAATGTTGTCATTCGTGTGGGAGGAAACCGAAGTACACAGAGAAAACCCCACATGTCCGATCTGGCGACCACCGTACCATCTCACATACTTCCCTTTCCGAGGATCAAACCCGGACTGCATTGGTGAGAAGCGAGCGCGCGCGCTAACCACTGCGCTAATCGAACAGCGGTTTACTATAAGAAACCGTTTGTGCTTCCGCATTTCTTGAACCATCGTTTTTGTTAAGTACTATTTGCTATTCTCCGTGACAAGAAACAAGTCCTATTTTCAAAAAATTAATTCTTATATGGATACTTAAATCTGTAAAATGCTTCGGGTAATTCCGATTTTACCAGCTTCTCATTGGTCCAGAATCAACCAATCAATTGCCCGGAGCTTGAGATCTGAGAAAAGGTTTATAACCTCCAACCGACATGTATGTTGCACTGCAAGTTCGATCCCCCGCCTGATCCTAATAAAATTAACAGTCTTTCAGATGGGAATTTAAACCAAGGTCTCGTGTTGGTGCTTTACACCGTGCACGTAAAAGAACCAGGGGAGACTTTGGAATGGGTCTATATCTGTATCATTGCACTATACTCCAAATATCTAAAACGACTAATCTGTTCAGGACGGTGCAACCGGTAGCGACGATAAATAAACGTAAAACACAGTATGTTGCACTGTACCAATGAAGATCTGCTTGCTAATGGCGACAACACGATCTCGTAAAGGGCACTGCCAGAATGACGGTCTTAGTAAATGTGCTACTCGTGTTTCGCAATCGAACTAAAATAAATTTGTATAAACTATAAATTTGTATAAACTAGTAGTAACTGTAGAAATTAGAAAAAAGGTACATTAAGTACTTAGCAAGCACATGTGTTCCTAAACATGCTAGACTCACAAAAAAGTCATTTGAGAGTAGGGTTTTATTTAATTTAAATTTATTTAACATCACTACCGGTTGCCCATTTGAGCGATGGGCAGTTTACCTAACAACACCTTTCCTGGGCAGGCTCCAGCGGTTAACCAGTACTTGGCACACTAACCTCCGTAAGAAACTGCCAACTTTTTCATATAAAAGAGACACGGTCTGAGCGGGGTTCGAACCCGTGACTATCAATGATGATATATTACAGTTGTATACACGTTAGCGACCGTAACAACTCGGCAACGGAGGAGGGTCTGAGAGTAGGGCGGTAAACAAGAATGGTTCACTTGCTTTCAACGACGTCGACTGCTTAGAAACTAGTGACACACCTTTGTGACCAGTGGGAAACTGTACGCGACTTATTGACGAATATGCAAACAAACGATATGACGGTCTACCCCAACTTGAAGAGCGCAATAAACGAGACATGTAGGAAGATCTAGAGACAATCAAATATCCGAGAGTGAAGCATGTTGCTGTGATGTGTTAAGCGCATGGTATAAACACGGAAACGCACTATGTAGTGCAGAAACTATTCATTTGTCTTAATGGCTATTGTGGGAGTTCTTGATCAAAACGCAGTGTTCACTGCCCGCATTGCACGGGCAATCACAGACACGTACTCAAATGAACGTGATCAGACGCATATTTGTAGCATGACAGTTGATATTGGTCCATGCTTCTTTTTATTAAAAACTTTATTTATTTTACAACGATTGCGAATCAAGTTTTAACAACTTTAACACTCTCGTTGGCATGGATGGAAGCGTAAATGTGTGGGAGGAAACTGGAGTACCCGGAGAAAACCCACCTGTCCGATCTGGCCGTCCATGCTTTGGATCTGGCTCCCTCTATGTGGATATAACTCTTTCAAGAACACGAGAGTAAAATAGCACGTGCACGTAACAGCATGTAACTGCATGTAACGGGCTCGTGACCGTATCAAACCAGAAAACGCAATATCAGGCTTGAAAACACATCGAATCGATCAGGGTGATAGACCGTATTGTGATAGGAAATAACACATTATGCATACTCACTTCATTTGATATTGTTCTACTGTTGGCCTTGCTGGGAAGTTACAGTATATGGTTAGTTGTACCCGGGAGTGGTAAATATGGGCAATACTGATTTGTTAGAAATGTTTGGGTTTTTTGGTCGGTCCGACATCTGAAGTCATATGGCGACTCTCGGTTCGTTTGTGTGAATGAAAACCCCGCACTCCCCTCAGTATTATCTGTTCGGTTGCCTGACCCGGATGTGGTATGTGGTGGGGAGTCTAAATACATTTACACTTCATCAATCATCATCATCATCATCACATTTGGTCCAAATTAGATTATTCTTACCTTTTTTCAGGCCCTTTTTCGGGGTAACCCCATTTATTTTCAGGGTAGGGATCGACGAACAACTTCTTCTAAAAAATTCAGAAGTGAAAATGTAGGAGATTTTCAGCTATAGCATCGCTATTAATAATAAAAAACGAAGTTCCTTTGCGCAATTGACAACCAACTGATCTGTCATCCAAGATGTCACACATGTAGTCGGAAATGAACCATGTGTAATTTAACTCCTAGTGGAATAATAAACAACACATAGCGCGAGCGATACATGGAATGTTTAAAGCGACACTATATCGTATAGTCTAAAAAAATATTATAAAATTTAACAGTTTACGTACAAGCTACAATGCTACTACACATTATTTTCATCATAATTAGAACAAACTATTTTCAGTCATTAAGCAGTGTGTTTTGCCGTAAGTAAGATTTTCCTGAATTAGTTTGCTACACCCTGCGTACATTCGGAACGCATCACTCTCTATCGACAATCAGAGCACACATTTAAAACAGCTGTTTCGACATTTGCTGTTGCGCCACGCAGGCACATTAAGCATCGCTTACATAATGTTTGTTGATAAACAATTCGCGTATACGGCGGTGCTATGTCTTTCTGATTTCGTTTTCCCGTACAGTACGGTACTGTTTGAGAAAACCATAAACACTTGAAAAACAATGATCTTTAAATATGTTCAAGACAAAATGTAAATTATGGATACAACAACTTTTTAATCGGTAGACACTAGAAAGTTATATATATAATGATTGTCACTCAATATGCATTGGTGAGAAGCGAGCGCACTAACCACTGCGCTAATCGGACAACTACAGAACTAAGCTCAACACGAGTACGGCTCTTAAATGTAGTCAATTTTCCAAATTTATTACACCATAATTATACTACATTTATGAGTCGCTATTACATTAATTTACATATCTGTATGTTATACAGACTGAAAATAAAAGTACGGACACCAATTTCGAATATAGCCGTGCTATGTCCAGATCTTTAAATATGTTCCAAGACAAAATGTAAATTATGGATACAACAACTTTTTAATCGGTAGACACTAGAAAGTTATTCAATATGCTTATGTCGTTTTGTATGTCGATAACATTACCTGATTTGTTTAAGTTACATTGTACAACATTATACATGTATATTGCATGTCGTAACTGTGTACTTTGGTTATAATTATTGCGTGTGTGCATTAATGCTATATAGTGTTAAGAAATTAAAGAGGGCCCTACGGAAGATTAGTTCAGAACTAATTAGGTCACCCTCTATAAATACAGAATTATATCTAATAGTTATTACGGAGCATTCCTTAGAATGTGGGCATCATTTTGCGCTATATGTCTAGTTCTGAGAAGAGATAATAAGCCTGTATCAATCTTACGAACAGGGTGCACATGCACCATCAATCTAACTCAAAGCTTAGAGGTTGTGTCGCTGTTATCACTACTGCCATGGGAAATGCTGGTGATTGGCGAAAGAGGATGAAAATAAGGTATTACCTTTATGTAATGAATATATTGCAAGATTCCACAAAAAATCTCTCTCGTCCCCTCGCTCGCCTCACCATCTCCTAAATCGACTGCACGTAATCCCTCACCATTTCCTAAATCGACTGCACGTAATCCGACTGGTAAGCCAGTCTGATTGATTACTTCATCATCATCTCCATATTATTTTTACTTACACTTATATCATTACAGTTGAATAAAACTTGTCACGTTCATAAATGTATATACACTCTGCCATAGTTTATGAACATTATGTTTGTCATGGAGAAAATCTAAATAAGCTACTAGCTTCCGATTTAATCCATTGTTCTTGTATATTAATGTTATAACATGATGTAAATATTGATCAAATAAAATATGTTTAAACTAACAAGAAACAACTGAATTCCGTATAGTAGTGCTATAGTACGTTAACTGTTCTAAGTGTTGGGCAGATTTGAATTTCAATAATAATAATAATAATAATAATAAATTATAAATAATAATAACTGTCACAGGGGTCACTTATACAACACAGCCTGGCGTAGGTTCGTATCTTTAATCTTGTATGTATAGGGATAGGGCCTAAAACATACAATATATACACTCATAAATATACAGTAAAAACATGATAAAACAATACAATATTGCACATAATTAATTATATGCGTATATACACAATACAACATATATATATATAGTAATTCATTATAAATATCTTACCACAGCGTTATTTAAATAGCATTCCACTATAAATTGGAAAGTCTTTAAATGATCGTCGACTACCTCGTAATAGTTCATCCATAGATCTGAGCTGAGAAACAGTTCAGAATAACCAGAAAAGGGATTACATTTGCAAGGAGCCAATGCATTCAAACCGTTCATACAACTGTCATTCATATACATACAACAGACAAAACGATTGGATATGTACAATACAATACAGTGACAACTGCTCACCTGGAGTTGATTCGGCGAACGTCCGTCGACAATTTCCGTCACAGACGGACATTGCCGATCGTCACCGATTCACACTCGAGTGAACAGACAACGACAAGACATGAAGTCGTCCGTATATACGACGCATGCGCTATTGAAACTGCGTTAACTATGGAACGCCGCATCCGTCATATAAACACAACCTGTGACATAACAATAAAGGTTGTCCGATTAGCGCAGTGGTTAGCGTGCTCGCTTCTCACCACTGAAACCCGGGTTCGATCCTCGGACCGGGAAGTATGTGAGATGGTACGATAGTCGCCAGATCGGACAGGTGGGTTTTATCCGGGCACTTCCAGTTTCCTCACACACATTTACGCTTCCATCCGCGCCAACGAGAGTGATTAATATCAGTTGTTAAAACTTGCTTCGCAATCGTTGCAAAATAAATCAAGTTTAAAAAAAAAGAGAGAACTATTAAGTCAATTTAACATGAATCCTACAACATGAACTAGCACTATGAAACATAATGTAAACAATGGCAAATAATACTAACTGGAATGTGAAATGAGATGTAAGCTGTGTCGCAAACTCTCCTTTTTCTTCTCGTAATAATATGTCTCGGTTGCTACGGCTCTTACCAGGGTCTATCCTATTGTAGACTCGCTGGAGTTGTCTAGGGGGTTTCTTCGTTATTATATGTATTAATGATAACTCAACACAGTATTACATTTCTTCTATATAATATCTTGTTTATATTGGCATCAGAAATATCCATATATATATAATCAGTGATCTATATATATATATACATCGTATCATTAAAAGCTTATTTAACAATCCATTTGTGTGAGCCGAATATGCGCTTACACAGTATATTTAACATCCAATCTTTCTAATCCGTCATTACTCAATATCACTATAATCTAATCACTGTTTCTGATTAGATTAACTTTTAATCAATTTCGATATGGTTCGCCGAAACTCTATGTTTCTTCTGTGGCTGAACAATTTAATTATTCGACAAATCTTTATAAGTTATATTTCTTATAATGTCAATAATATCTAAGTATCATAAATACAGTTTATATGTTCTATATACTAGATTGAGATCACGACCTTTCTCGCTCCTGGAGTTAGGCTCTAGTGTGTCTGATCTATGTTAATAAAATCCATTTCTTATATACATAATTGAATCAGTGTATATATGATATAACAATTCCTAAAACATCTGTTATTCCTAAACATCTGTTATGTTATCTAATATTACACCATCAAACCAGTTCGGTGCCTTTGTATTACATAACTGGACACCTGCAACCACGGCCTTGATAAACTGAGATTAGGCCTAACATCTTAAGTCATTTCCCGCGCGAAGCGAGATTGATAATTTTAGGCGCGAAAATAATAGCAGACGATTATGCATAAAACAAATATATATATATTACATGGTAAACATTTGGCCATATATAGAAACAGTTTAATGTATTTATATAATACATTACTATTTATATATAACAATAATAAATATTTCGTGCAAATTGGGGTTTTGCACAGCTGCAAGAACTAATACATGTCTACTTGCTGTCGTTTCAAAGTAAAGTCTTAACTAAACCACATACAAAACTCAAACTCTGTTTGCAATGGGCAAGACTTGCGGTCGTTTATTCAATGTAATGAGGAAGTTAATTACAAGTACAAAACAAATGTTTTCAAATTTCTTTGACTGTACAACGTACATATAGTCGAATGCATGAAACATAGCCTCGGAGCAGACCGAGATATACACAGGTAAAAAAGCATTAATGATAATGTAAAGAAACTCTGGAAAACTGTATCCAATGTACCTCGGGGATGCTTCATATATTTTACTAGCAATGGAAAACTGTATTCAATGTACCTCAGGGATGTTTCATATATTTTACTAACAATGGAAAACTGTATCCAATGTACCTCAGGGATGTTTCATATATTTTACTAACAATGGAAAACTGTATCCAATGTACCTCAGGGAAATCTCATATATTTTACTAACAACATATCTTTGATTGTAGATTCAAATAATATTTTCCAAACGATAACATATTCGTACTCGGTTTTACGATATACTGCATGGTACGCATAACGATAACGAATCTGAATTCAATTCGATTTTAACATTTAAATCAATATGGAAACCCGTTCATAGATCTCATTCCCGAAACAATTCGAATTTGAATAGCGAATTTTCTTGCGAAACGATCGAAACCAAGCGTGGAACTGACGATCAATCGAACCATATCACATGACCAAGCACGCACCCACAGTCATGTGATCATCTTTATATGCACCATTAATTCGTGCACACAATTTTATGCCAAGTATTGTTAAGTCATACGTTCTGAGCTATACTAACGTAACGCACAGAACTTGAAAGTAAATAACAACGTTGGAGTATTACACTTCTGAATAGGTATGGCAATATACGATAGGTATATATACGATAGGTATATATACGATAGGTATATATACGATACGATAGGTATATATACGATAGGTATATATACGATACGATAGGTATATATACGATACGATAGGTATATATACGATACCTATATATACGATACGATAGGTATATATACGATAGGTATATATACGATACGATAGGTATATATACGATACGATAGGTATATATACGATAGGTATATATACGATAGGTATATATACGATAGGTATATATACGATAGGTATATATACTATACGATAGGTATATATACGATAGGTATATATACGATACGTATATATACGATACGATAGGTATATATACGATAGGTATATATACGATAGGTATATATACGATACGATAGGTATATATACGATACGATAGGTATATATACGATAGGTATATATACGATACGTATATATACGATACGATAGGTATATATACGATAGGTATATATACGATACGATAGGTATATATACGATACGATAGGTATATATACGATAGGTATATATACGATAGGTATATATACGATACGATAGGTATATATACGATAGGTATATATACGATAGGTATATATATACGATAGGTATATATACGATAGGTATATATGCGATAGGTATATATACGATAGGTATATATACGATACGATAGGTATATATACGATAGGTATATATACGATAGGTATATATATACGATAGGTATATATACGATAGGTATATATACAGGTACTGTGACGTATTGTTTAATGCTAACAACATGACTGTGGAAGTCGTGATAGCGCAGTGGATGCGCGTTCGCTTCAGGTGCGAAAGGTCCGGAGGTCGAGCCCCGCTGGAGCCGTTACGAGTGTGCCCTTAGGTAAGGCATTTAAATTCCACGTTGCCTCTTCTCTCTCCCTCGTGGCGATGGATTCCATTAGGAATGAGGTCTCGAGAGTGATTAATATAAGTTGAAATGACTTGTTTCGCAATAGAGCTAAAATAAATTTGTATTAACTAAAGAAGCCCGTGCCTGCCTTGTGATGTTGCAATATGTCTCCGCCAGACACCCGTGCATTCTATATGAGCTGCTATATCGCACTGCCTTCGACCCGTGCAATGCCAATTACTCAGCCAGACACCCGTGCATTCCATATGATCTGCTATATTGCACTGCCTTCGACCCGTGCAATGCCAATTACTCCGCCAGACACTCGTGCATTCCATATGAGCTGCTATATCGCACTGCCTTCGACCCGTGCAATGCCAATCACTCAGCCAGATACCCGTGCATTCCATATGATCTGCTATATTGCACTGCCTTGGACCCGTGCAATGCCAATCACTCAGCCAGACACCCGTGCATTCCATATGATCTGCTATATTTCACTGCCTTCGACCCGTGCAATACAAATTACTCCGCCAGACACCCGTGCATTCCATATGATCTGCTATAGTGCACTGCCTACGACCCGTGCAATGCCAATTACTCCGCCAGACACCCGTGCATTCCATATGATCTGCTATATTTCACTGCCTTGGATCCGTACAATGTCAATTACTCCGCCAGACACCCGTGCATTCCATATGATCTGCTATATCGCACTGCCTTCGACCCGTGCAATGCCAATCACTCAGCCAGACACCCGTGCATTCCATATGATCTGCTATATCGCACTGCCTTCGACCCGTGCAATGCCAATTACTCCGCCAGACACCCGTGCATTCCATATGATCTGCTATATTTCACTGCCTTGGATCCGTACAATGTCAATTACTCCGCCAGACACCCGTGCATTCCATATGATCTGCTATATCGCACTGCCTTCGACCCGTGCAATGCCAATCACTCAGCCAGACACCCGTGCATTCCATATGATCTGCTATATCGCACTGCCTTCGACCCGTGCAATGCCAATTACTCCGCCAGACACCCGTGCATTCCATATGATCTGCTATATTTCACTGCCTTGGATCCGTACAATGTCAATTACTCCGCCAGACACCCGTGCATTCCATATGATCTGCTATATCGCACTGCCTTCTACCCGTGCAATGCCAATCACCCAGCCAGACACCCGTGCATTCCATATGATCTGCTATATTGCACTGCCTTCGACCCGTGCAATGCCAATCACTCAGCCAGACACCCGTGCATTCCATATGATCTGCTATATCGCACTGCCTTCGACCCGTTCAATGCCAATTACTCCGCCAGACACCCGTGCATTCCATATGATCTGCTATATCACACTGCCTTCAACCCGTGCAATGCCAATTACTCAGCCAGACACCCGTGCATTCCATATGATCTGCTATATTGCACTGCCTTCGACCCGTGCAATGCCAATTACTCCGCCAGACACCCGTGCATTCCATATGATCTGCTATATCGCACTGCCTTCGACCCGTGCAATGCCAATTACTCAGCCAGACACCCGTGCATTCCATATGATCTGCTATATTGCACTGCCTTCGACCCGTGCAATGCCAATTACTCCGCCAGACACTCGTGCATTCCATATGAGCTGCTATATCGCACTGCCTTCGACCCGTGCAATGCCAATCACTCAGCCAGATACCCGTGCATTCCATATGATCTGCTATATTGCACTGCCTTGGACCCGTGCAATGCCAATCACTCAGCCAGACACCCGTGCATTCCATATGATCTGCTATATTTCACTGCCTTCGACCCGTGCAATACAAATTACTCCGCCAGACACCCGTGCATTCCATATGATCTGCTATAGTGCACTGCCTACGACCCGTGCAATGCCAATTACTCCGCCAGACACCCGTGCATTCCATATGATCTGCTATATTTCACTGCCTTGGATCCGTACAATGTCAATTACTCCGCCAGACACCCGTGCATTCCATATGATCTGCTATATCGCACTGCCTTCGACCCGTGCAATGCCAATCACTCAGCCAGACACCCGTGCATTCCATATGATCTGCTATATCGCACTGCCTTCGACCCGTGCAATGCCAATTACTCCGCCAGACACCCGTGCATTCCATATGATCTGCTATATTTCACTGCCTTGGATCCGTACAATGTCAATTACTCCGCCAGACACCCGTGCATTCCATATGATCTGCTATATCGCACTGCCTTCGACCCGTGCAATGCCAATCACTCAGCCAGACACCCGTGCATTCCATATGATCTGCTATATCGCACTGCCTTCGACCCGTGCAATGCCAATTACTCCGCCAGACACCCGTGCATTCCATATGATCTGCTATATTTCACTGCCTTGGATCCGTACAATGTCAATTACTCCGCCAGACACCCGTGCATTCCATATGATCTGCTATATCGCACTGCCTTCTACCCGTGCAATGCCAATCACCCAGCCAGACACCCGTGCATTCCATATGATCTGCTATATTGCACTGCCTTCGACCCGTGCAATGCCAATCACTCAGCCAGACACCCGTGCATTCCATATGATCTGCTATATCGCACTGCCTTCGACCCGTTCAATGCCAATTACTCCGCCAGACACCCGTGCATTCCATATGATCTGCTATATCACACTGCCTTCAACCCGTGCAATGCCAATTACTCAGCCAGACACCCGTGCATTCCATATGATCTGCTATATTGCACTGCCTTCGACCCGTGCAATGCCAATTACTCCGCCAGACACCCGTGCATTCCATATGATCTGCTATATCGCACTGCCTTCGACCCGTGCAATGCCAATCACTCCGCCAGACACCCGTGCATTCCATATGATCTGCTATATTGCACTGCCTTCGACCCGTGCAATGCCAATTACTCAGCCAGACACCCGTGCATTCCATATGATCTGCTATATTGCACTGCCTTCGACCCGTGCAATACAAATTACTCCGCCAGACACCCGTGCATTCCATATGATCTGCTATATCGCACTGCCTTGGACCCGTGCAATGCCAATTACTTCGCCAAACACCCGTGCATTCCATATGATCTGCTATATCGCACTGCCTTGGACCCGTGCAATGCCAATCACTCAGCCAGACACCCGTGCATTCCATATGATCTGCTATATTGCACTGCCTTCGACCCGTGCAATGCCAATTACTCCGCCAGACACCCGTGCATTCCATATGATCTGCTATATCGCACTGCCTTCGACCCGTGCAATGCCAATCACTCAGCCAGACACCCGTGCATTCCATATGATCTGCTATATTGCACTGCCTTCGACCCGTACAATGCCAATTACTCCGCCAGACACCCGTGCATTCCATATGATCTGCTATAGTGCACTGCCTTCAACCCGTGCAATGCCAATTACTCCGCCAGACACCCATGCATTCCATATGATATGCTATAGTGCACTGCCTTGGATCCGTGCAATGCCATGCATGCCAATTATTCATAATGTCCTGGTAGTATTGTTGTCTGCTATTTCCATTAGCAGCAACTAGCTGTGATCATACGAAACATTCTCTTATGACTTCTAGTGACCAGCGTGTAATTTACCGCTCTATGTCATTGTAATCAAGAAGATAAACTGAAGAGAAAATGTGATATATATATATCTATTTTAATAGAAGGCTAAAAATAGACACCGAGGGACAATGGTATTGTATATGTCATAGAACGGTTTACATTTAACCGTGCAGGAATACGAAACGCAACCGGTTGCTGTGATAATGCGATAATTCACTGTTTCAAATCGGTGTAAGATGGAGTTTTCTTTCACGTTCACTGAGAAAACTTTACCATTCACTGGAAAGCATAAAATGTATTTAATAGAAGGCTGAAGATAAACACCGCAGGACAATGGTATTGTAACTGTCATAGAACTGATTATAGACTAGACTGCAGAACTGGACAAGACTGCAGAACTGGACAAGACTGCAGAAACTTATTCAAGCTGATTCTGGACTTAGACGAATGTACAGCAATTAGGTTCAAAGACTCACTGTGGTTCAGGGATTGCCATGCTGGGACAAGTTGTAGAGACAGGCGGGAACAACTAATTGAAGAGGATCTTAATACATGTATTCGTGTTTGTCTTTAGTTTATACAAATTTTAGCACGATTGCGAAACAAGTTCTTTCAACTCAATCACTCTCAAGACCTCATTCTTGATGGAATCCATCGCCACGATGGAGAGAAGAGGCAATGTGGAATATAAATGCCTTGCCTAAGGGCACAATCGTAACGGCTCCAGCGGGGTTCGAACTCCGGACCTTTCGCACCTGAAGCGAACGCGTCTCCACTGCGCTATCACGACTTTTTTTTTGTTTAAAGTCCCATCAACAGCTTATGTCATATGGCGACTTTCCAGCTAGTATTGGTAGAGGAAGACCCCGTGAGCCCCCCCCCCCCGAGTATTATTTCAGGCACGAACGGACGCATATGTAGAACCATCGACCTTTACCGGGAAGAATGTGAGATGGTACGGTGGTCACCAGATCGGACAGGTGGGAATTCTCCGGCTACTCCGGTTTCCTCCCACACGAATTAGCACATTTACGCTTTCATCCGCGCCAACGAGAGTGATTAATATAAGTGGTTAGAACTTGCTTCGCAATCATTGTAAAATAAATAAACAATTTAAAAACCTTCCATAAGCCAACTTGATAGTTTCCTCACAAGAAATAATTCGACAAAATACAGGTTGTTACTGTCAGTGCAAACTTAACTTGAACACGTGTGTTGAGGAACTACCTTAGTTAACAAGCAATAACGGCTAATCAGACTCAAAGTACAGCTAGCATTATCGCAACTTATTAAGACTGACAGCCCATCTGTACTCAGATCGGTGCGGATACGGAGGCATGAATTACTTCCCCTGTGTGCTTTAACAGTGTCAGTATTAGGGTAATTGGTGTCTAGACAATTCTTAGGTACATGTTACAAGAGTTCGCTATTGGCTATCAACTGTGTTGAACATCCAAAGTACTATTGTCAATGCAGGCTGTCCGATTAACGCAGTGGTTAGTATGCTCGCTTCTCAACAATGCAACCCGTGTTCGATCCTCGGAACGGGACGTATGTGAGATGGTACGGTGATCGCCAGATCGGACAGGTGGGTTTTCTCCGGGTACTCCGGCTTCCTCCCACACGAATGACCACATATACGCTTTCATCCGCGCCAACAAGAGTGATTAATATAAGTTGTTAAAACTTGCTTCGCAATCGTTGTAAAATAAATAAAGTTTAAACTTTATTATCATGCAATTGAAAACAATGGGCATATAATCAACAATAATGCATTGAACACTGATACTAGCTGACACTGTTAGTAATAAGTGTTGCATACAAATCATTATACCGCCGTGTGGCGTCAATGACGTCACCTCACAATAATGACGTCATAAACGGGTTTTTTAAATTATTATTCCGGCAGAAGTCCAACATAATGGACGAAACACTGAATTATATTCATTGAGTTATTGTAGTTTGTTTAATCATGCATTCCAAGATACAGTCTGCATCCGCTATGTCAAACTCGGTTATGTCGAATTCTCCGGTTATCTCGAAGTCAGATCAATGTCCCGTTTCAGACTCTATCATTGTACATATAACTGGCTCCATTTATCTCGAATTTCGTTAACTCAAAACTTTGGTTATGTGGACGTATTGTGTTCGGTCCGACAGAATTCGACATAACGGATGTAGACTGTATATGGAAGTCGTGCATTCCAAGATATATGGAGGTCGTGTATTGCAAGATATATGGAGGTCGTACATTCCAAGATATATGGAAGTCGTACATTCCTAGATATATGGAGGTCGTGTATTCCAAGATATATGGAGGTCGTGCATTCCTAGATATATGGAGGTCGTACATTCCAAGATATATGGAGGTCGTACATTCCAAGATATATGGAGGTCGTGCATTCCTAGATATATGGAGGTCGTACATTCCTAGATATATGGAGGTCATGCATTCCAAGATATATGGAGGTCGTACATTCCAAGATATATGGAGGTCGTATATTCCAAGATATATGGAAGTCGTACATTCCTAGATATATGGAGGGCGTGCATTCCAAGATATATGGAGGTCGTGTATTCCTAGATATATGGAGGTCGTACATTCCTAGATATATGGAGGTCGTGCATTCCAAGATATATGGAAGTCGTACATTCTAAGATATATGGAGGTCGTGCATTCCTAGATATATGGAAGTCGTACATTCCAAGATATATGGAGGTCGTGCATTCCTAGATATATGGAAGTCGTACATTCCTAGATATATGGAGGTCGTGCATTCCTAGATATATGGAAGTCGTGCATTCCAAGATATATGGAGGTCGTACATTCCAAGATATATGGAGGTCGTGCATTCCTAGATATATGGAGGTCGTACATTCCAAGATATATGGAGGTCGTGCATTCCTAGATATATGGAGGTCGTACATTCCAAGATATATGGAGGTCGTGCATTCCTAGATATATGGAGGTCGTACATTCTAAGATATATGGAGGTCGTGCATTCCTAGATATATGGAGGTCGTACATTCCAAGATATATGGAGGTCGTACATTCCAAGATATATGGAGGTCGTACATTCCAAGATATATGGAGGTCGTGCATTCCAAGATATATGGAGGTCGTGCATTCCAAGATATATGGAAGTCGTACATTCCAAGATATATGGAGGTCGTGCATTCCAAGATATATGGAAGTCGTGCATTCCAAGATATATGGAGGTCGTGCATTCCAAGATATATGGAAGTCGTGCATTCCAAGATATATGGAGGTCGTGCATTCCAAGATATATGGAAGTCATGCATTCCTAGATCATTCCAACAGCACCGACACGAGACCTTGATTTAAAGTCCAATTAGGCTGTCCGATTAGCGCCGTGGTTAGCACGCTCGCTTCTCACCAATGCGACCCGGGTTCGATCCTCGGACCGGGAAGTATGTGAGATGGTACGGTGGTCGCCAGATCGGACAGGTGGGTTTTCTCCGGGTACTCCGGTTTCCTCCCACACAAATGACCACATTTACGCTTTCATCCACGCCAACGAGAGTGATTAATATAAGGTGATAACGCTTGTTTCGCAATCGTTGTAAAATAAAGTATAAAGTCCAATCTGAAAGACTGTTAATTTTATTAGGGTCCGACGGGGAGTCGAGGCTGCGATCCCTGGATTACCAGTCCAACGTGTTAACCACTGGACTACAGATCCGTCTGTGTCAACATCAACTTGATTCTGAAACATGTGTCGATTTTATGTAAAACAAATGATTCCCTAAAGAATGTCATTAATGTGAAATTGAAAACCATCCTCCTGACTTGTTTGTGTATCAAGTCGCACGTATTCATTGTGAAGTTAGCTATAGTTGTAACGCTATTAATGGCCCTATGTCCCAGGTGTGCTTCGTTTTGTGAATCTGCTTCAAGTGCAGTATGGGTTTTGTTTTGGAAATAGACGTTAATTCTATTTTAATGGTAACTTTTGTTTAAGTTTTATTTCACAAACGTCAATAGACCAGTTTGATCCACGAGACAACATAATTACAAAACATTTACACATGGTTAAAGTCACGTGATTGGTAAACACGCTCACTCACTGATATAAGTTTGTGTAATACAATGTATATGATGTGTATATGGTTGTAAACAGATGTATTTATTTATTTATTCTTATTGAATTCTTGTAAATTAGTATCGATTTCTATAAAGTTTGCATCTTTATGAATGAAATAATTATATTAATGGTCCTATGTCCCAGGTGTGCTTCGTTTTGCAGTTCAAATGCAGTAGTGTTTGTTGTTTTTGGAAATAGACGTTAATTCTATTTTAATGGTAGCTTTTGTTAAGTTTCATTTCATAAACGTCAATAGACCAGTTTGATCCACGAGACAACATAATTACAAAACATTTAAACATTGTTAAAGTCACGTGATTGGCGAACACGCTCACTGATATAAGTTTGTGTCATATATGAAATGTGTATATGGTTGTAAACAGATGTATTTATTTATTTATTCTTATTGAATTCTTGTAAATTAGGTATCGATTTCTATAAAGTTTGCATCTTTATGAAGGAAATAGGTACTACAGTTGCTATATTCTTGTTTGCGCCCAAGTAGAATTAAATCAAAACAATAAATCAGTGTTTTATAATTGGCCACATCATCATGTTTCTGAAATTGTGTCGATTTTATGTAAAACAAATGATTCAAGTGCAGTAGTGTTTTTTCTTTGGAAATAGACGTTAATTCTATGTTAATGGTAACTTTTATTTTGTTATTCTTGCTTAGTTTAAACATTATTTATTTCAGTATTTGTACATGTAATCAAGAAATGAACATTTTACATATAATTTAACAGCAGTTAGAACGAAAGAAAACTTATATAGTTCTTCTCCCTATCAATTGATTGCTATACAATAGGCAGGAAAATAATATATAATATTACAATGAAAATACGTGAAATATAGTCTAGGTATTTGCTAAAGAATTTCAGAACTTAATGTATTAGTGAGTCAATAGTTTTGGATGTAAAAAGGAAAATGGTTAATATTTAAAGGAATATATGAAGAAAGTTCAAGAACATGAACTATTCTTGTTTACGGCCAAGTAGAATTAAATCAACATACTATCAAAATATAAAATTGTTAAATTTACATGATTTGTAAACAAGCTCACTGATACAGGTTTGTGTATTATATGATGTGTATATATATGGTCCCGTGTACTGCAGCTAAAACACAGAACAGAACAGAACAACAGTTTATTATCAGACTTGTACATAGTACATACGCATATAATAATACAGACAAATATAATATACTTACATCACGTGACACGTTAGATACATATTTAAGTGTGTTTATTGTATTAGTAACAGAGGATGTACATTATATTTCAGCAGAATAGCATACAGTATCAAACACGGTTACGGTTACGTTGACATTAACCCATTCAACACCAAGTAACTGACATGGACTGGTCCATGATATTTTTAGACCAATAAATTAATAACAAAATTACATTTGGATCAGTTCATTTATCAAAATGGGTAAATATTTTTCTAAAAATAGTTATATTACTTGAAAAAAGTGCAGATCCTGATGAGACGGCTCGTCACGAGCCGGCTCATCTGGATCTACACTTTTTTTGTAAGCCAATTTAGAGGTCTGTGGTGTTGAAAGGGTTAAACCTCTATTTCTGTAATACAAAGGGCACAATCGTAACAGCTTCAACGGGGTTCAAACTCCGGGCCTTTTCGCATCTGAAATGAACGTTCTACTACTGTGCTATCACGACTTCCACTTAATATATTTACATCACGTGACACGTTAGATACATATTTAAGTGTGTTTATTGTATTAGTAACAGATGGTAATCCAGGGATCGCAGGTTCGATCCCCCGTCTGACCCTAATAAAATTAACAGTCTTTCAGATGGGACGTTAAACCGAGGTCTCGTGTCGGTGCTTTACACCGTGCACGTAAAAGAACCAGAGGAGATTCTGGAATGGGTCTCTGTCTGTATCATGCACTATCCTCCAAAATCTAAAATAACTAATCTCTTCAGGAGGCGTCGCTCATATGGGCAACCGGTAGCGACGATAAATAAACGTAAAACTACTAGTAACAGAGGATGTACATTATATTTCAGCAGAATAGCATACAGTATCAAGTAGTATTGATCAAGAAACGTTGACATTAAACTGTCGGTACGGAACTTCTGTAATACAAAACTTTCCGGAGAATTTGCTAATTTAAATAGGATTATTTTATCTGATGTGTTTAATAATTCTAGATAGCTATACACAGAAGGCCTTCTGTAATAGGATGGCTTTAAATATGTTTATCGAATGTTAATGTAGCATGGACAAACACAACTAAAGTGGTATTCATCTTCTATGTCATTGGTATTGCAATACATACAGTATTGTTCATTTCTATGTATTCTATTGCGCGCATAGCGCCCATAACTATTCGCCAACACATTTCTAGGTGTTCTATGGCGCGCATAACTCGTAGAGAGTTGGCAGATAAGCGTAATCTAGATATATAAAACCTCAAATTACTTGGTAAAACATCCAAGTAAATCTCATACTCAAATTGAAGTTTAAATAATTAATAACACATTGGGGTAATTATAGGATGTGCGCGCTAGTGACATGTACGTAAGTAGCTTCTTCAACTCATCATTATGGACTTCCGTGCCCGTGTGGTTACGGTCGCTGACTGTAATCCCAGTTTGATGTATACTACTATCCAACTGGCTTACGGAAGGTCGGTGGTTCTACCCCGGTGGCATTTCGTGCCTTAAATACTGCTTGCAGGGGCATCCCAATAATAATGACCGTGGTCGAGTGGTTAAAGTTGCTGACATACTACTGTATCCTATCATCACTGATGGTCACGGGTTCGAGTCCCGCTCAGATCGTCTTTATATGAAAACGTTGGCAGTTTCTTACGGAGGTTTGTGCACGAAGTACTGATTAACCACTGGAGCTGGCCCAGGAAAGGTGTTGTTAGATCAACTGCCTGTCGCTCAAATGGGCAACCTTTAGCGACGTTAAATAAACTTAAATAAATAAATAATACTCCAATAATAGCTGGAGAGTCGCCATGCCTATGACATAAACTGTTAGTGTGACGTAAAACCCCAATGGCAGACATAAAAAACAATAGTTTGACTTAGATTAATGTAAAGTAAATATTATCGCATGAAACAATGACCGGGTAATTAGCTGCTCTCCCTCGCTGACAGTTAATGTTATCTACAATGTTTATGTATTCAATCAGTGATCCCAGGGTGACTTGTCTGGACATATGTATTTTTATCCAAATATAACTATAGCAAAATTAAACGGCACACCGGCACTACTAAAATATGAGTTCACACGTTAATATTGTCTAAGCCGTGATAGCACAGTGGTAGCGAATACGCTCCAGGTGCTAAAGGCCAGGGGTTCGAGCCCAGTTATAGCCGGTACCCCGCAGCTATGTGACCCACTGGTTCCATAGTCGTTACGAGTTAGGCAAGGCATTTAAATTCCACATTGCCTTTTTCTCTCCCGCGTGGCGATGGATTCCATCAGGAAATGAGGTATCGAGAGTGATTAATATAAGTTGTAAGAACTTGTTTTGCGAGCTAAAATAAATTTGTATAAACTAAAAGTTAATATTTGCAACAAGGTTTTAGATTATAATAATAACACGTGATAACGTGTATTCACGGGGAAGCAAACAATAATGACAGGGCATATCTAGATGTAGCTAGAGCAATGAACATGTATGTTATCACAATCTATCCCTCACGGGAGACGACAATTTCATGTTTTCACTTTTAAGTGGAATTGTCCCCCCGAGTCGTTCAACACTAAGTGTAATGTTACCGGGGGGATATTTACAGGAAGAGTATACCATCAATCAGCTGTCAATTAGAACTAATCGGTTGAATAATTAAAATAACATGAACTATTAGTGTGCGCGTGTGCGTGAGCGTGAGTACGTACGCGTGTGGGTGCGCGCGTGCGTGCGTTTAATTTATCGTCGCTACAGGTGGCCCATTTGTGCGGCGACGCCTCCTGAAGAGATTAGTCATTTTAGATGTTTGGAGGAGAGTGCAATGATACAGACAGAGACCTATCCCAGAGTATCCTCTGGTTCTTTTACGTGTACCATGTACAGCACCGACACTAGACCTCGGTTTAAAGTCCCATCTGAAAGACTGTCAATTTTATTAGGACCAGACGGGGGGTCGAAGCTGCGATCTACGGATTACAAGTCCAATGTGTTAACCACTGGACTACAGATCCGTCTGTTGAACTATTAGATGCATGTACTGTGTGCATATGTGTGGATTTGGACGCCAATGCTTTATTTGAGGCTTTGTGTAATTTTATTAACTACATACTCAGTGCTCTAGCTGCATGCAGTATGAGTTGTGTCGCCGTCTGTACACATATGCAGTGCTCTAGCTGCATGCTGTATGAGTTGTGTCGCCGTCTATGCACATACACAGTGCTCTAGCTGCATGCTGTATGAGTTGTGTCGCCGTCTGTACACATATACAGTGCTCTAGCTGTATGCTGTATGAGTTGTGTCGCCGTCTATACACATATACAGTGCTCTAGCTGCATGCTGTACGAGTTGTGTCGCCGTCTATACACATATACAGTGCTCTAGCTGCATGCTGTATGAGTTGTGTCGCCGTCTATACACATATACAGTGCTCTAGCTGCATGCTGCATGAGTTGTGTCGCAGTCTGTACACATATACAGTGCTCTAGCTGCATGATGTATGAGTTGTGTCGCAGTCTGTACACATATACAGTGCTCTAGCTGCATGCTGCATGAGTTGTGTCGCAGTCTGTACACATATACAGTGCTCTAGCTGCATGTTGTGTCGCCGTCTGTACACATATACAGTGCTCTAGCTGCATGCTGTGTCGCCGTCTATACACATATACAGTGCTCTAGCTGCATGTTGTGTCGCCGTCTATACACATACACAGTGCTCTAACTGCATGTTGTGTCACCGTCTATACACATATACAGTGCTCTAGCTGCATGTTGTGTCGCCGTCTGTACACATATACAGTGCTCTAGCTGCATGTTGTGTCGCCGTCTATACACATATACAGTGCTCTAGCTGCATGTTGTGTCGCCGTCTATACACATATACAGTGCTCTAGCTGCATGCTGTATGAGTTGTGTCGCCGTCTATACACATATACAGTGCTCTAGCTGCATGCTGTATGAGTTGTGTCGCCGTCTATACACATATACAGTGCTCTAGCTGCATGCTGTATGAGTTGTGTCGCCGTCTATACACATATACAGTGCTCTAGCTGCATGTTGTGTCGCAGTCTGTACACATATACAGTGCTCTAGCTGCATGTTGTGTCGCCGTCTGTACACATATACAGTGCTCTAGCTGCATGTTGTGTCGCCGTCTATACACATATACAGTGCTCTAGCTGCATGTTGTGTCGCCGTCTGTACACATACACAGTGCTCTAGCTGCATGTTGTGTCGCCGTCTGTACACATATACAGTGCTCTAGCTGCATGTTGTGTCGCCGTCTGTACACATATACAGTGCTCTAGCTGCATGTTGTGTCGCCGTCTATACACATATACAGTGCTCTAGCTGCATGTTGTGTCGTCGTCTATACACATATACAGTGCTCCAGTATTCCCGGGATATACGGATTCCGTACACTCCGGTATTCCCGGGATATACGGACTACGTACACTCCGGTATTCTGGGATATGCGGGTTCCGTACACTCCTGGATTCTGGGAAGTTTTGGTTACGTACATTACCGTATATGGACCAATTTTCCACAGTGAACAGAACCACTGTAACAGCGCAACTGCCGCACCTCTATTGAGATTATTTAGTTTGGTGACAGTGATCGCAGTATTGATGTGACAGACTGCTCTATATACAGGAAACAAACAATTATTCAATTGTTCCTAACGCGGCTCTGTGACGAGTCAGAGTTGGGAAATAATTAGCGAGGATATAAAACCACATAAAGATACCTGAAATCGACGGAAACGACGCCATTATCAAACTAGCACGGCATGCGGAATACAGCCAAGGAGTGGACCGGACATTACAACGGATAGACGCATCTTATATATCTCTAACGCGTACATTATACATTTTAAGCAACGTATAATATTGTATGTTTCATTAATTTAATAGTTTCGTGAAATTGGATTCTTATTGGAATAAACATATTTGTTGAACTAATTTTGTCTGAACGGACGATAATTGATTTTTTGATTTTTTGAAAGTAATATATATACATAGTATTCCGAACAATTTCAAACAAAATTTAAATTTATCATATACAGAGAAACTATATATCCTTATATAGCTTTTACAAATATAGCGGAGGAAACGTGCGTAGATATACTGTATTAAGTCATAGATCTCTACTAGACGACAAGAGGGTAAGTTATGCAAGGTTATTAATGTAACTCTTTCACCGCCAACGTCGCATAAAAGCGACTTTGTAAAAATGTAGAGAACCCGATCGGACAGAACAGAACATGCCGTCTGATCAGGCTATATGCTGATTGCTCTTCAGACAGTGGAGCTGAAGCACCTGTTCGAATAGCAAACAACATAGATCCTGATCAGACGCGGCGTTACGCCTTTTACGCCGCGTCTGATCAGGATCTATGTTGTTTGCACATGCTCTGAATTTATTCGGCGCTGAAAGAGTTAATAATAATGTTGATGTATATATAACAGCATATTGTACACAATCATTCATATATAAAAAATGTATAAGAATATACAGTGAAACCTCTCTTAAGCAGCCAGCCACGGGAATCGCATAGAGTGGCTGCTTAGCACATTTGGCTGCTTAATAGAGGTCAACATTATAATAAAACAACATAATGGGAATCTGGCAACTGGCTGCTTAATACAGGTTGGTTACGTAATGGTTGTGGCCAATAACACAGGTTAAACTGTACGGCAAGAAGGGTTGGACAACCATTTCCGAATGACCGGTCAGTAAAGTAGTCCAGTGGTAACACGTTGGACTGGTAATCCAGGGATCGCAGGTTCGATCCACCGTCTGATCTTAATAATATTAACAGTCTTTCAGATGGGACAGTAAACCGAGGTCTCGTGTCGGTGCTTTACACCGTGCACGTAAAAGAACCAGAGGAGATTCTGGAATGGGTCTCTGTCTGTATCATTGCACTATCCTCCAAAAATCTAAAATGACTAATCTCTTCAGGAGACATCGCTCATATGGGCAACCGGTAACGACGATAAATAAACGTAAAACACAAATACTGACATCATTACTTAGTCAAAGTCATCCTCTTTGAGTTACAGGAAGGAACATTGACTGCTATGTTGTTGTTGCTGCTGCTGTGCATGTTGGGATATATCGCCGGCGGGCAGTTTACCTAACACAACCTCTCATTGGCAGGCTCCGCCGACGGGCAGTTTACCTAACACAACCTCTCATTGGCAGGCTCCAGCGGTTATCGAGTATTTGGTGCACCAACCTCAGTAAGAAACTGCCAATATGTTCATATAAATGAGACACGGTCTGGGCGGTGCTCGAACTAGTATGTGTGGATTTTGTATTGAGTACTTCCATACGGCATAATTTTAAAACATCACATAGCATGCTTGTGTGAACAGTTACAGTCGCTTTGTTTATAACCACTAACCCTATGTCTTAGCTATGGACATGATGGTACACTCGGCTTAACTTGAAGTTAAGATAGTTTGATTTAATCATATTTTATTGCATATGTAATATGTATTCGACAATACAATATTACATACGAGCATGAATCAGATGTGAAATAAGTTAACATATTATAAGGCACGTATCTACATTTGTGTAGACTCTATCAGAGTAGAGTCCATCATATCATTTATCAAGGCAATAGGAATTTATAATAAGCTGTGATATCAATTGTTAATCATGCCTTTGTAGTAATCATTCATTCATATATTACCTGTAATTAATCTTACGTCTTTATAACTTCTTAGTATTAATTTTTACGTAATGCATATACTTATATAGAATTTTATGTCATACACTCGACAATAAACATAACTTTAATGCGCGCTACATGACCTTAGATGTCGATGTGCCGTAAAACACCATTCATTCATTCATTTAACTTCTTAGTATTAATTTTTACGTAATGCATATACTTATATAGAATTTTATTTCATACACTCGACAATAAACATAACTTTAATGCGCGCTACATGACCGTAGATGTCGATGCGCCGTAAAACACCATTCATTCATTCATTCATTCTACATTTGTGTAACATAGCAAAAGGGTCGGGCCACAAGTTTATAACCAACATTAGAAAACGGCCCTTCCCAATAATCAAACTTTATTTTAACAAAATGTGCAATATCGTCTCAGTACTATCAATTATAGTTTATCTATGTTGATATTGATTAACTGGAAACTAATAAACATAAATTTCGAAATTTGATAGGTCGTTAATGTTAATTTTAAAGACGAAAATGAGAAATAAAAACTATTTTCATAAATCCATCAATAATTTAATGAAAATAAGTTACTAAAATGAAACAATAGGGAAAATGTAGGAAAGAAGAGAGAGAGAAAATTCACAAGATAGCCAGGATCTTACATGCGTGCTTATTTCATATCATGTTTTATGAAAAGTGTATTGAAATTTGGCTATTAATATATAAGCGAGCATTTTGGCGAGCGTAATAGCAAAAGTCTACAACGAGTCATTTATTGATTACATGCATACAAATACTGAAATAAATAATGTTTAAACGAAAACGAGTCTAATAAAAAATAGTATGAAATCACTCCGCGTGTAAGATTGTTTAAATCAATTCAATTCAATTCAATCAGTTTATTTCACATAAAACATTATTACAATGTTTAAAGTGTTATATACACATTTTCAGAGAAGACATGTTATTATATAGATACCATTTTCTGAAGGTCATATATAAATCCAGAAAAACGGTTGCATGTAACAAGTAGATTTTGACGAATATAGATAATACATAATAGAACGGTTGCATATAACAAGTAGATTTTGATGAATATAGATAATACATAATAGAACGGTTGCATATAACAAGTAGATTTTGACGAATATAGATAATACATAATAGACAATCATGTTCTTTGACCAAACTCAAACAGAAACCCTTATTTGCAAAGTAGAGATACTTTGACAAATTATTTATTACAATTTTAGAGGTAGAATTTAACAATGAGGGCAAACCTATTTAGGCTTGGCCAATGACAGAAATATGGTTTAAAGTGCCTTATCCTCAAATCCCTGTAGTTAGGGCAGACCAATAAAAAGTGGAATTCAGATTCAAGTTTTTTCATACTACATGATTTACAGAGTCGTTGTTCCCGGGGTATATTGCTATATCGACCTGATTCTATAAATAAATGATGAGCAGACACCCGAAATCTAGACAGCGCAATAAGATATGTTCTCTCATATATACATTCAAGGTATATCTCGCGGTCAAAATTATGTTTAAAAATACAGTATGACTGTAGACGCGGGGAATTGTTCTCACTTTACCAGTTTACCATGCTAACAACAACCATAAATAATTTTATTAGAACGTTTCTTTTAAAGTCTTACTTCATCTCAAGGAAATCGGCAGTGTTCATCCGTACACCATAGTAAACAGTAATTGATAATCGAACAACTCAGCGCAAATAATCGACACAAAACCTTTATTCATTGTAAAAGCTCCTCGTTATTTTCTCAGGAACTAGTTATAATACGGTTTGTTCCGGTTTGATACGGGGACGTGACCGTATCAAACCAGCAAATAATATCAGACTGGAAAATACAGCGTATCAAGGGTTGTAGATAATAATAAGATAGTATTGTGGTAGACAAATCACGCCATAAAAAGTCTAAAATTCATATATTAAGTAATAAAACAACTTATGTACATCATAAAATCAAGACACAGTTGCTAATTTCAATTTAAATACTAACTAAAACAAACGAACAGGGAAAACGCGCTATTAAGACTGTTTTAATAAAGTCTATTTTATTATTATTATTATTATTATTAATATTATTATTATTATGTTATTATTATTGCATACCAACATTTATAGTATATCAATTTAATCAATCGCCCATATGGTTCGCCGGAGGCGAGGGTTAATAAGCTCAATCATCAATCAATTTAAATATAGATCTTTTAGAGAAATATATTCAGTCTAACTAAATAGTTGTTGAGGATATTTAAAGCTTTTAGAATAAATACCAAACATCTCCTTGTTGTTGACAAGGGATTGGCCACTGAATGACGATTTCGTTTTTCTAAATAAGTTGTGTTTTTGTTTTTTCGAATACCGGATCTGTTACTTCGTGTATGCTTTCCAATGAATGATAGAGTTCATTTTCTCAGTGAAAGAAAACTCCATCTTTCACCGCTTTGAAACAGTGAAATATGGCATTTTCTCTGCCACCGGATGCGCTTCGTATTCCTGCGCGGTTAGATGTACTTTGGCTATTTTTTGACTATCATGAATAGTTAATAATAAAGTAATTTATTCTAATGACTTTGTTTTGTCCGTAGCTTTTAAATTTTGACAGCGGATGTTCACATTAACAGGAGTGGTTGTGCGGTTGAGTCGCGTAGTGCAATGAGGCTCCAGACAGGGCAGGTAAAATTAATAAAATTTAAAAATAAATATTATATTGGCCAAAAGTCGTTGGAATTCATAAAAGAAAAAGGAAGAGTTGTGTTAATTAGTGTAAGATAGAATTTTTATTTCATCGAGTGATCACAGAAAGTTGTATTTCCAGGATTGGCGTTAGCATCTATCTCTGATAGCGTCCGCAAATTAGTTGATGATATTACTTATGGGTGAACGGTTTTCTATATTATTACACTAGGCTAGACTATTGAAGTTGGGGGAAATCTACCAATCAGGCCACTACGAAATGTGGTCTCTATATTCATCATTCTAATTATATTAATTCCCAATAAGAACGTGACATTTTCATTTAACCACGCGTTTTACGGGCGCTGTACGATCATAACCGTCAGAGATTGGTGTGTATTTTACGTTTATTTAAAACGATAAGAAACAGTTACTGGCCACCTGAGCCTGATTGATATTTAGTGCAAAACATAACTCACATATAACATACAACGGCATACATAAATACATAATGCAAAGGATCAAGTAGTGTGTGTTTTACGTTTATTTATCATCGCTACCAGTTGCCCATATGAGCGACGCCTCCTGAAGATATTAGTTATTTTAGATTTTTGGAGGATAGTGCAATGATACAGATACCCATTCCAGAGTCTCCTCTGGTTCTTTTACGTGCAATGTGTAAAGCATCCACACGAGACCTCGGTTTAATGTCCCATCTGAAAGACTGTTAATTTTATTAGGGTCTGACGGGGGATCGAACCTGCGTAACAAATATAGCAAATAAATGAAATAAATACTCGTGGCAAAAGCATACCTGAAATAATTAGGTGTGACAAATGTGATCTTATGTCGTGTGGCATATTCGATCGTATAGTTCACATGTGTGAAGGATACGATAGCATTTACAGACGAATCTCTAGTCCAGTGGTAACACTCTGGACTGGTAATACAGGGATCGCAGTTCGATCCCCCGTCTGACCCTAATAACATTAACAGTCTTTCAGATGGGACTTTAAACCAAGGTCTCGTGTCGGTACTGTACACCGTGCACGTAAAAGAACCAGAGGATGCACTATCATCCAAAAATCTAAACCGACTAATCTCTTCAGGAGGCGTCGTTCATATGGGCAACCGGTAGCGACGATAAATAAACGTAAAACACACACACACACACACACGACCTGAATAAAGATCACCATACAACTGTTAGACGTGTCAAGTTAGAAATGCTTAAGTATAACGTATAAAAATGATCAATTACGAAAGCAAAAGTAAAGACAGAAACGCGCTTATTTGATCACATTGTACACGCATGTGTAATGTTACACGTGTCAAGCCCGGAAGTTGATTATATAACATCGTGGCAAGATAAATAGATATTCTGATGAACTGATATACCGCTTCTCAATAGTTAAATGTATACCAGCAATGTGAAGCAAACAGTGTCTTTGTTACATGTATTCGAGAGAGAACGAGCCTCTTACGTGCGGCCGAGTAAAAATAAACACAAACCCCGTGGTTGTTGTTCTTAAGTAATGTTTACTGTGACTGTACGGCCTCAGTGGGGTACGTTTTTCACCAGTCCAGTCTAGGGTAGCGGTATGTTTTTCACCATTCTAGTCTAGGGTAGCGGTATGTTTGTCACCAGTCCAGTCTAGGGTACCGGTACGTTTTTCACAAGTCCAGTCTAGGGTAGCAGTATGTTTTTCACTAGTCCAGTCTAGGGTAGCGGTACGTTTTTCACAAGTCCAGTCTAGGGTAGCAGTATGTTTTTCACTAGTCCAGTCTAGGGTAGAGGTACGTTTTTCACAAGTCCAGTCTAGGGTAGCAGTATGTTTTTCACCAGTCCAGTCCAGGGTAGCGGTATGTTTTTCACCAGTCCAGTCCAGGGTAGCGGTATGTTTTTCACCAGTCCAGTCCAGGGTAGAGGTAAGTTTTTCACCATTCTAGTCTAGGGTAGAAGTACGATTTTCACTATTCTAGTCTAGGGTAGAGGTACGTTTTTCACAATTCCAGTCTAGGGTAGAGGTATGTTTTTTTCACCATTCTAGTCTAGGGTAGAGGTATGTTTTTCACCCGTCCAGTCTAGGGTAGAGGTATGTTTTTCACCATTCTAGTCTAGGGTAGAGGTATGTTTTTCACCATTCTAGTCTAGGGTAGCGGTATGTTTGTCACCAGTCTAGGGTACCGGTACGTTTTTCACCAGTCCAGTCTAGGGTAGAGGTACGTTTTTCACCAGTCCAGTCTAGAGGTATGTTTTTCACCAGTCCAGTCTAGGGTAGAGGTATGTTTTTCACCATTCTAGTCTAGGGTAGCGGTATGTTTTTCACCATTCCAGTCTAGGGTAGAGGTATGTTTTTCACCATTCTAGTCTAGGGTAGAGGTACGTTTTTCACCATTCTAGTATAGGGTAGAGGTACGTTTTTCACCATTCTAGTCTAGGGTAGAGGTACGTTTTTCACCAGTCCAGTCTAGGGTAGAGGTATGTTTTTCACCGTTCCAGTCTAGGGTAGAGGTACGTTTTTCACCAGTCCAGTCTAGGGTAGAGGTACGTTTTTCACCAGTCCAGTCTAGAGGTATGTTTTTCACCAGTCCAGTCTAGGGTAGAGGTATGTTTTTCACCATTCTAGTCTAGGGTAGCGGTATGTTTTTCACCATTCCAGTCTAGGGTAGAGGTATGTTTTTCACCATTCTAGTCTAGGGTAGAGGTACGTTTTTCACCATTCTAGTATAGGGTAGAGGTACGTTTTTCACCATTCTAATCTAGGGTAGAGGTACGTTTTTCACCAGTCCAGTCTAGGGTAGAGGTATGTTTTTCACCATTCCAGTCTAGGGTAGAGGTACGTTTTTCACCAGTCCAGTCTAGGGTAGAGGTACGTTTTTCACAAGTCCAGTCTAGGGTACCGGTACGTTTTTCACCAGTCCAGTCTAGGGTAGCGGTACGATTTTCACCATTCTAGTCTAGGGTAGAGGTACGTTTTTCACCAGTCCAGTCTAGGGGTACGTTTTTCACCAGTCCAGTCTAGGGTAGCGGTATGTTTTTCACCATTCTAGTCTAGGGTAGAGGTACATTTTTCACAAGTCCAGTCTAGGGTAGCGGTACGTTTTTCACCATTCTAGTCTAGGGTAGAGGTACGTTTTTCACCATTCTAGTCAAGGGTAGAGGTACGTTTTTCACCATTCTAGTCTAGGGTAGAGGTATGTTTTTCACCATTCTAGTCTAGGGTAGAGGTACGTTTTTCACCATTCTAGTCTAGGGTAGAGGTACGTTTTTCACCAGTCCAGTCTAGGGTAGAGATATGTTTGTCACCAGTCCAGTCTAGGGTAGAGGTACGTTTTTCACCATTCTAGTCTAGGGTAGAGGTATGTTTTTCACCATTCCAGTCTAGGGTAGAGGTATGTTTTTCACCATTCTAGTCTAGGGTAGCGGTATGTTTGTCACCAGTCCAATCTAGGGTACCGGTACGTTTTTCACCATTCTAGTCTAGGGTAGAGGTATGTTTTTCACCATTCCAGTCTAGGGTAGCGGTATGTTTTTCACAATTCCAATCTAGGGTAGCGGTATACATTTAGCATATCCCTCTAACGTAGAGTACCGTGCAAATTAAAGTGAATATATTTGGTTATATTTTGCAATGTCTGTCCAAATGTGATGTTTTCAAGGTTGAGTCCGATCTATCTAATGTACCGTCATGAATGTTCCAGATCTGTCTAAAGTAGGGCTTGATTTTGCCAGATCTGTCTAAAGTAGGTTCATGATTTTGCCAGACCTGTCTAAAGTAGGGTCTTGATTGTCTAAAGTAGGGTCTTGATTTTGCCAGATCTGTCTAAAGTAGGGCTTGATATTGCCAGATCTGTCTAAAGTAGGGCTTAATATTGCCAGATCTGTCTAAAGTAGGGCTTGATATTGCCAGATCTGTCTAAAGTAGGGCTTGATATTGCCAGATCTATCGAAAGTATGGTCTTGATTTTGCCAGATATATCTAATGTATGGCCTTGATATTGCCAGATCTGTCTAAAGTATAATCTTGATTTTGCCAGATCTGTCTAAAGTATGGTATTGATTTTGCCAGATCTGTCTAAAGTACGGCTTGATTTTGTCAGTTATATCTAATGTATGGTCTTGATATTGCCATATCTGTCTAAAGTATAATCTTGATTTTGCCAGATCTGTCTAAAGTATGGTCTTGATTTTGCCAGATCTATCTAAAGTATGGTCTTGATATTGCCAGATCTATCTAAAGTATGGTCTTGACTTTGCCAGATCTATCTAAAGTATGGTCTTGATTTTGCCAGATCTATCTAAAGTATGGTCTTGACTTTGCCAGATCTATCTAAAGTACGGTCTTGATTTTGCCAGATCTATCTAAATTACGGTCTTGATTTTGCCAGATCATTCTAAAGTACGGTCTTGATTTTGCCAGATCATTCTAAAGTACGGTCTTGATTTTGCCAGATCATTCTAAAGTACGGTCTTGATTTTGCCAGATCATTCTAAAGTACGGTCTTGATTTTGCCAGATCATTCTAAAGTACGGTCTTGATTTTGCCAGATCATTCTAAAGTACGGTCTTGATTTTGCCAGATCTATCTAAAGTACGGTCTTGATTTTGCCAGATCATTCTAAAGTACGGTCTTGATTTTGCCAGATCATTCTAAAGTACGGTCTTGATTTTGCCAGATCATTCTAAAGTACGGTCTTGATTTTGCCAGATCATTCTAAGTACGGTCTTGATTTTGCCAGATCATTCTAAAGTACGGTCTTGATTTTGCCAGATCATTCTAAAGTACGGTCTTGATTTTGCCAGATCTATCTAAAGTACGGTCTTGATTTTGCCAGATCATTCTAAAGTACGGTCTTGATTTTGCCAGATCATTCTAAAGTACGGTCTTGATTTTGCCAGATCTTGGGTTTGTTTGGTATTCTAAAGTACGGTCTTGATTTTGCCAGATCATTCTAAAGTACGGTCTTGATTTTGCCAGATCATTCTAAAGTACGGTCTTGATTTTGCCAGATCATTCTAAAGTACGGTCTTGATTTTGCCAGATCTATCTAAAGTACGGTCTTGATTTTGCCAGATCATTCTAAAGTACGGTCTTGATTTTGCCAGATCTATCTAAAGTACGATATTGATTTCATAAAGAAATAACACATAATTCCAGTCAAGGTTTCCCTATAAGACGTAGTCCATACTGGCAGACGAATAACGGCAATAAATAACTCACATATTCGTCTAAAAATATTTATTGCAAAGCATAAATAACATATAACACAATAATCTTAGAACCTACTGTACATCTAAATTGTGTAAAATGTTGGAGGTCGTGATGCGCGTTCGCTTCAGATGCGAACGGTCCGGAGTTCGAGCCCCCGCTGGAGCCGCTACGATTGTACCCTTAGGCAATGCATTTAAATTCCACGTTGCCTCTTCTCTCTCCCTCTTGGCGATGGATTCCATCAGGAATGAGGTCTCGAAAGTGATTAATATAAGTTGTAAGAACTTGTTTCGCAATCGAGCTAAAATAAATGTGTATTACACTAATTAAATATCAATTTCAAACAGAAGTATATTGTAAAATGATTTTACCCACACGCCACAGATCAGCATAATGTAAATTTAGATGTGGAGTTGCTCCATTAGGTATCGCAACCGGAAGGTACGAGAATTTACCACTTGATGAACGTAATTGTCCTTTCTGTAATGTATTAGAAGATGAAAGCCATGCATTATTAGAATGTTCACTGTATGGTGATTTGAGAGCTGTTCTCTTAGAGAAAGCCTCATTATATGAAAATGACTTTCGGAACAAACCTGTATCCGACCAGCTTAGAATTATTTTCACTACTATACCTCTGATTAGAATTGTTGCCAAAACCTGTTCTTATATTCTTCAAAGACGCTCTTTTTAAGTAAATAATGTATCCATTTGTTTTATTAATTGTGTGCCTCTTATCCATTCCGAAAAACTAAGCTAATTAGTTCAACAACGATCTGATCGAGGCTGATAACTGATTTTTTAAACATTTCTTAATTGCGCATTAGTGCTTTTTTTTCCATTTCAGTATTTCAAAATTTCTGGTTTTAATAAGTATTTAATTTTCAATTAGCGACTGTTCCTCGGTTATGCAAATATAATAATATGGCAGTAGACTGTGATAGTTTGATTATCTATGATTAGATTAGTCTCTTATAATTCTTTTTATATTGAATGGTGTTGTACTTTGCCATGATAATTTGTTGTGTATATTTTATGTATTGTACAACGATGAAACTGAAATAAAGATTAAATCTCTATAACATTCAACAACATACATAATGCATAATGCAAAAGATGAAACTCACAGAGTATATTCGTGTACTGGCAAAGACATATATAGTGTGTGTTTTACGTTTATTTATCGTCGCTACCGGTTGCCCATATGAGCGACGCCTCCTGAAGAGATTAGTCATTTCAGATTGTTGGAGAATAGTGCAATGACACAGACAGAGACCCATTACAAAGTCTCCTCTGGTTCTTTTACGTGCACGGTGTACATCACCGACACGAGACCTCGGTTTAACGTCCCATCTGAAAGACTGTTAATTTTATTACGGTCAGACGGGGGATCGAACCTGCGATCCCTGGATTACCAGTCCAGCGTGTTACCACTGTACTACAGATCCGTCTGTAAAGACATATATACCAAACAATGTGATAGTAATACAATATATCCCAGAGTCCATTACGCGCCATGTCGTCACTTCCCTTCTCGCGGTACTTGCACATTCCTTACACGTTTAATTTCCTCCGATGGACTGCAATACATTGACATCAATGAGGGCAATATGTGGAAAACGCGTAACCGGTGCTTGGAAACATGACTCTGCACTGGGCGGAGGTGCTTGGAAAAGCTTACACACTAACCAATTGTGTCCAGCCTACGTCATTTTCAAAGTACATAGTGCTTGCATCAATATTTAGATTGAATGGTAAGATAAATGAATGTTTCTTAGTTATATAGAACAGTGACAAATTTTGACAGACTTTACAATATACTAGAGGACATAGAAAACGCACACTTCGGATAAGTGTGTGTTTTACATGAAAAACAATAACTATATAAATACATAGTTTTAGACATTTGGAATATTTTTAGTTGTTCCGTTTGTGTTTTGTAATAAAGTTGTGATATATCTTTGATGGAATCCTTCGTATTTCGTGTTCATGTAATAATAATCATATAATGTAGGTGTGTTTTCTATGTCATCTAGCATACAATCCATTTTGAATTTTCGCTCATACATTGCATTGACGTATGATGTGCGTGTAATGTGTGCGTGTTTGCGTACGTCCCCACGACAAGTATTCTAACCACGACACATATACAGGAGGACGAGAAGGTGACGGCAACTCAGCTCGTTGTTTCCAGGAAAACGTGTTGAAGAAGCCGACACATGTTGCGCTCTGTTACCGTATATGTATATGCGCTATCACGACTTCCACTAAGTACACAGTCGCAGTGATTCGTTCCGCGCTCGAACTCACAACGTGTCGGTTGCGAGGCGGATACCGTGTCAATTTCACAACAGATGATGGACATGATGCACCGTAGCCGAGTAACAGACTCGTGACTATTATTGGATAATAATAATAATAACAATAATAATAATAATAATAATACAGACTTTATTTAACGAGAGAACTCATTTGAACAATTAAGTCAATCTACCATGAGGCCCTCAACACATTAAAACATCAAATAGCATAATGAAACATGTAAGCAATGACCAGTAAAACTTTCATAGGAAATATGCAGCAAGCACTAATACTTATATACATGTATATTTATAATTTATCAGTTTATTTGGTTATCGATCTGTTCTGTGCATAATGGAACATGTAAAAAGTAACGAGTAAAACTTTCATAGGAAATAAGCAGCAAGCATTAATACTTGTATGTATGTATGTATGTTCCATTAATGTCAAACCCCTTGCGGAGACCTAGACATATTTTCCTGGGCAGGCTTAGCCGACCATAGCGGTTAACCAGTACTAAGCAATGTGTGTGAGGTGCCTTGCTCGAATACGTGGCCTGACTGAGTATCGAACCCGTATCGTTCGATTCCAAATCCGAAGCTCTATCATTGGACCACGGACACCACGGACTTATATACATGTATAATTATAGGAAGTAGTAAAGTTGGAGATTGGCGGATGGTCGCAAGTTTTGAGTGTGTGTTTTACGTTTATTTATCGTCGCTACCGGTTGCTAATATGAGCCACTGAAGATATTAGTCATTTTAGATGTTTGGAGGATAGTGCAATGATACAGACAGAGACCCATTCCATAGTCTCCTCTGGTTCTTTTACGTACACGGTGTAAAGCACCGACACGAGACCTCGGTTTAACGTTCCATCTGAAAGACTGTTCATTTTATTAGGGTCAGACGGAGGATCGAACCTGATATCCCTGGATTACCAGTCCAGCGTGTTACGACTGGACTACAGATCCGACTGTAGAGTGTACAAGAAAAACTATTACATATAAATATGTAATAAAATGACGATGAAAATTCACTTTGCATAATACACACTCGGATAGTGTATTCAGTGAATGTATATAAATTATAAAGTGCGTAATTTAGTAACTAAATGCAAACATGTTGACAATAACACGAAACCCTGTCCAACATAATAGTATATACCACATCCCTGTTGGAACATCCGCGAATCATATGGGAACCATAGATTGACCTGGTCATTTCTGGATTCCAGCTCAAGCCTGCATTTCTATGAACACACCAGTGAAAGCTTGGAACTACTTCCCTGAAAACAATTAGACACTTTTAATACCTATAATACGAATACATAGCAGTAATTCTGATCACATAAATTCCCATTCATCCAGAAAATCGTTGTCATGAATTAGTTTTGTAGTTCGTTTTTGGAATCTAACAATGGCCATCACTGAACATGTACAATAGATTGACAAACAAGAAGTGAAGAGAAGTGCTATAATTCACATTGATGATTGATACGAAACAGGGAAGCATCAATAAGATACAGGGATGATAAGACAGTGTTTGCTGATAAACCAGAAATAATTAAACCGAATAACAAATGACCTCATTAACAACTAAATGAGATCTTGGCATGATTCCGATTATTGTCATATTTAAATTATATGTAGTCCATTGGAAGTCGTGATAGCTCAGTGGATGCGCGTTCGCTTCAGGTGCGAACGGTCCGGAGTTCGAGCCCCGCTGAAGCCGTTACGATTGTGCCCTTAGGCAAGGCATTTAAATTCCACGTTGCCTCTTCTCTCTCCCTCATGGCGATGGATTCTATCAGGAATGAGGTCTCGAGAGTGATATATATAAGTTGTAAGAACTTGTTTCACAATCGAGCTAAAATAAATTTGTATAAACTAGTTCATTGGTAACACGCTGGACTGGTAATTCAGGGACTTTGATCCGACTTCGAGATAACCGGAGAATTCGACATAACCGACATTGACATAACGGATGTAGACTGTATATATAATCGGTTGCATAGGATAATAACTACCCTTACAGACGGATATGTAGTCCAGTGGTAACACGCTGGACTGGTAATCCAGGGATCGCAGGTTCGATTCCCAGTTTGACCCTAATAAAATTAACAGTCTTTCAGATGGGACAGTAAACCGAGGTCTCGTGTCGGTGCTTTACACCGTGCACGTAAAAGAACCAGAGGTGACTCTGGATGGGTCTCTGTCTGTATCATTGCACTATCCTCCAAAATCTAAAATGACTAATCTCTTCAGGAGGCGTCGCTCATATGGGTAATCTTTTTTAATTTGTAGTAAAGATGCATGATTTCAAACTCTGATTTTAAAACTTTGTATATATCGTGTTCTTTTGTCCAGTTGTCACTTGCAATGTTTTTGTGTCCAGTTGTCACTTGCAATGTTTTTTTGTCCAGTTGTCACTTGCAATGTTCTTTTGTCCAGTTGTCACTTGCAAAATATGATTTGTAGATACTAAAACCTACAATGGTTAGAAAGAGATTGATATAAATCAACGTGAATCAAAGTTTAGAAGCCGGAAGGTTGATTAACATAATTAAAATATTAATTTTAAAGCGACATAACATCGCAAAAAGACAAAAAAATGCATTGTTCACGTATAAATGCATTGTTCAGCATTGTTCACGTATAAATGCATTGTTCACGTATAAATGCATTGTTCACGTATAAATGCATTGCTACTACAAATTCTTCCGAATACATTCGAACACTAACATTGAATCAATAAACAGTGTTTTGTGGTCTATAAACTTTCAAAAGTGAAAGTAGGATTGCATATAACGGCTATCCAAGCTCATGATTTGACGCGTGTTTGGCATTGGAGTCAATACTAAACGCGTGATACGGTTTCTTCGCTGGGACCATCGTCGCTACCGGACCAGGGTAGAAGCCGCACCCCAGTCTCCATGAAGGAGCAGGCTAAGCATAATCGCCATCTATCCGCCGTCCCATCACCGTGCATTGCTGTCTCGCCAAGTAGCCTAGTAGGTAAGTTAGTCTAGTGTCACCCGGCTTCTACTGTTCCGATAGCGAGGCTAGCATAGGCGATCGCCTTGACCATTGTCCTGCTGTGGGCTGTGCCTAGGTCACGACGTGCACACTGTGCCCAACCGAGCCATACCTGATTATAACCAACATCATCCTGAGAGGTCATGACCTAAGACATCTCTTCCGTAGTTCTCGACTTCTTCTACACAAGGGCCCCTCCTTTCCAAATACCATACGACTATAAACCATGCTTCCAGCTCCAGGTGCAGCAGCCAGTACCATCGAGGTCTTCAAGCTAGGGCTGCTGACATAGATTGCCTAAACACACAGGGTGGTTGTGTGGTTTTGCACTGTCGTTGTTATCATAGATCTATGTACAGTCACCCACTTCGAGATTGCTCAAGTTGAGGAACGAAGTGCAATTGGAAGACAGAGAAGACGAAGAAGAAGAAGAATAGCATACGTATACATCATGTGTGACGTCACCGCGTTAATCCCGATTCAATTCCTGCAAAATCGTGAATTATTAAAGTATTTAAAAGCTGTTTAAAAACAATGCTTTACATTATTCATGTGGATTAAGTACAAAATCACCTCTCATGGCTTATACAACTTTAGTTCTGTTCCAACGCGACATAAATTCCTTCAACGTTAGATCATAATCGCTCTCATTACCTCTTTCCTGATGGAATCCATCAAACTTATGTAATCTACATTGAAACAGGAGCTATTCTAGAGGACATAAAAAATGCACACTTCGGTTAAGTGTGTTTTACATCAAAAAACGACTATATAAATACATAGTTTTAAGCATTTTGGAATATTAGTGTTATTCAGTTTCAGTTTTGTAATAAAGATGTGATGTCTTTGATGGAATCCTTCGTATTTCGTTTTCATGTAATAATAATCATATAATGTGGGTGTGCGTTTTCTATGTCCTCTAGTATATAATGTAGGTGTGCGTTTTCTATGTCCGCTAGTATGTAATGTAGGTGTGTGTTTTCTATGTCCTCTAGTATATAATGTAGGTGTGTGTTTTCTATGTCCTCTAGTATATAATGTAGGTGTGTGTTTTCTATGTCCTCTAGTATATAATGTAGGTGTGCGTTTTCTATGTCCTCTAGTATATACTGTAGGGGTGCGTTTTCTATGTCCTCTAGTATATAATGTGGGTGTGTGTTTTCTATGTCCTCTAGTACATAATGTAGGTGTGCGTTTTCTATGTCCTCTAGTATATAATGTATGTGTGTGTTTTCTATGTCCTCTAGTATATAATGTAGGTGTGTGTTTTCCATGTCCTCTAGTATATAATGTAGGTGTACGTTTTCTATGTCCTCTAGTATATAATGTAGGTGTGTGTTTTCAATGTCCTCTAGTATATAATGTAGGTGTACGTTTTCTATGTCCTCTAGTATATAATGTAGGTGTGTGTTTTCTATGTCCTCTAGTATATAATGTAGGTGTACGTTTTCTATGTCCTCTAGTATATAATGCCGGTGTGTGTTTTCTATGTCCTCTAGTATATAATGTAGGTGTGTGTTTTCTATGTCCTCTAGTATATAATGTAGGTGTGTGTTTTCTCTGTCCTCTGGTATCTAATATGCAATACAGATGCAGAAAATTACGAACTGTTTTTCAACCTAACATTGTTCTCCATTTTGATTACAGATGTAAATCATGTCCTTAGTTCGGTGCCTCTATCAGTTACCTATCCGATTAGCGCAGTGGTTAGCGCGCTCACTTCTCACCAATGCAACCCGGGTTCGACCCTCGGACCGCTCAGACCGGGATGTATGTGAGATGGTACGGTGGTCGCCAGATCGGATAGGTGGGTTTTCTCCGGGTACTCCGGTTTCCTCCCACACAAATGACCACATATACGCTTTCATCAGCGCCAACGAGAGTGATTAATATAAGTTGTTAAAGCTTGTTTCGCAATCGTTGTAAAATAAATAACGTTTAACCTTAATTACCTATTCTCTTGAGCAAATCACGAGAAAGTATGCCTAGATATTAAATGTGGGTATTTTTCATGCATTTTCGCTGGATGGGCCTCCATTGCCGAGTAGCTACGGTCGTTGCCCCTTACCGCTGTACGAATTCCACTGGGTTGTCGAAGTAGTTATTGTCATAAAGCTATACACCTTGCTTGTGGTTGGTCGGTCGTTCTAAATCCACATTGTCTCTCTCCCTCGTGTCGATGGATTCCACCAGGAGAGAGAGCGAATAAGCTAACGTTGTAAAACCATGTTTTCACAATCGAGTTCAAATAAACGTGTATTATTTAAATACAGTCTACACCCGTTATGTCGAATTCCGTCGGACCGAACACAATTCTTCGACATAACCGACGTTTGACTTAACGAAATTCGATTTTTAACGGAGCCAGTAATATGTAAAGTGATAGTGTCTGAAAAGGGACTTTGATCCGACTTCGGGATAACCGGAGAATTCGACATAACCGACTTTGATATAGCGGATGTAGACTGTGTGTGTATCCTCACCCATATGTCACTCTCGGACATATTGTTGCGTGACAAAATGACGTGCTGGGCCCGATTATTGTGGTTTTAGTGGTGCTAATAATACCTGCTAGCTTAATACAATGCAGAGTACAATAAACAGAATACTTTTTGAACTTGACACATGCACAATAATTAACAAGAAGTATGTCCCTATTAAAGCGGACGCTGACGTGATAATGGAACAATAGAACAGCACGCATTGTCGGTCAAACAAAACTAGTTGCATGTTACAATGCATATATTTACAAACTTACTGACTACCACGTACTGATATGTAGTCCCCAGTGGTAACACGCGGACTGGTAATCCAGGGATCGCAGGTTCGATCCCCCGTCTGACATTAATAAAATTATTAAATTAACAATCTTTCAGATGGGATTTTAAATCGAAGTCTCGTGTCGGTGCTTTACACCGTGTACGTAAAAGAACCAGAGGAGACTCTGGAATGGGTCTCTGTCTGTATCATGCACTATCCTCCAAAAATCTAAAATCTCACCGAGTATTTCAACTAATAAACAAACGTCGTATACGCGGTTTGTTGACATGACAAAATAATGTAGATAGGGTCGACATACATGCGTAATACAACGCGTGCATCCCGAATAACACGATTTTATGGTACAGATTTACCGTTATATCTCACATTTGTGCCTGTATATTTATCTGTAGACTAATCTTAGATATATATTATCTCTAACAGGCGTTTAGTATTGACTCCAATGGCAAACAAATGTCAATTCAGGAGCATGGATGATCTGTATATGAAATCCTACTTTCCCTTTTGAAAGTGTGTAGACCACAAACACACTATTTATTGATTCAATGTTAGTGTTCGAATGTATTCGAAAGAATTTGTAGTAGCAATGAATTCATACATGAAACAAATGCAATTTTGTTTTGGCCTTTTGCGATGTAGTGTCGCTTTAAGCAATATTATACTGTGTTTCAACATGTGTACATATATAGTAATTTATAATATACAGTATGTCAACATAGAGAATAAAGTATAAAATACTTATGTAGATCCATCTACTGTAGATTGCGAATCAAGTTCGTGCGTATGCACACCACTCTATTGTTTTCTTCTTCGTGCTAAGGTAAATCGATGACATGTATCAGTCAAATGCTCAGTTCCAAACAAGAATGCACTTATAACGCATGCAGTTCTGTAAACTCCCGGGCTTCTGTTTGACGTTATACACCAGTAAGTCATGGCATCACCACGAAAGTTGTTCACAATTTCCCAATGTAAACAAACACCGGTTCAAAATGGAACGCGTAGGGATCCTAGTTGTCATGTGTGTAGGGCTGTGTACTCATCAATGCGCTGGGGGCAAGTAGTACTGAACTAAATTCACAAAATAGCTTTTTCAAATAACACAAATTCCACAGACGGACCACGATCACACTAAGAAATGCAAACAATATCTGGTTCGACAGTAAAACATCATCAACTTATGGTCTGCTTGATTGCAAAAACTACTTTCTAGGCAAATTATGGTCTGCTTGATTGCAAAAACTACTCAGTTCTAGGCAAATTATGGTCTGCTTGATTGCAAAAACTACTTTCTAGGCAAATTATGGTCTGCTTGATTGCAAAAAGTAGAGGCAAATTATGGTCTGCTTGATTGCAAAAACTACTTTCTAGGCAAATTATGGTCTGCTTGATTGCAAAAAGTAGAGGCAAATTATGGTCTGCTTGATTGCAAAAACTACTTTCTAGTACAACGACCCGGAACCAATTCCTTCAGTGGGGTCACACTGTACAACATTATTGTAATCGCTCTATATACCTCAATAGTGATTTGAGCACCATGCCTAGGGACACCACAGCCGTTGTTCTTGTGGGCTCGATCACTCACTACCCCTCGGTTTCAAGTCGGACAGCTAACAAATTGCACCATGAAGGAACAGCTATGAGGACATGAACTATATGTATTGTACATCCACACTCTCGTGGTATTCTCATTCCATTAAGCTCATTTAAGTGTTTGATTTTCAGAGTCGTTAGCTTGTTTAAACAGACTAACACGTTTTTTGTTGCTTTTATCTTGATGGTCTTCGTTTTATTACGCGTTAATCACGACATCGGGCCTATGGTAATCACCTGCAAGCGCCCATCCGTGTATCACCTAAATGAACTGGATAGTTCCATTGTGTGAATTAAGCACCTTTAATGTTTGCCCATACCATTTGCGAAATACGGTGTAAACATGGGTCCATTAGTGTTTCCAGTGGATGATTATTGAATATGAGTGTTTAACCCATTCAACACCAAGTAACTGACATGGACTGGTGCTAGATATTCTTAGACCAATATATTAATAAGAAAATTACATTTGGACCAGTTCATTGGTCAAAATGGGTAATTGTTTCTAAAAATAGTAATATTACTGGCAAAATGTGCAGATCAAATTATAACCAAAGTACACAGTAACGCCATGCAATATACATGAATAATGTTGTACACTGTAACTTAAACAAATCAGGTAATGTTATCGTAATACAAAACGACATAAGCATATTGAATGACAATCATTATATAATTATATATCAAGACAATATATATATAACATTTTGTCTTGAACATATCCAAAGATATGGATGTCTTAATTTCCAATGGTAAACAATTCCATATCTTTGGACCAGAGTATTTATTCTAAATATATCTTGTACATTTCACATCTAGGTCTTGGAATATAGAGATCAGTATGTGAAGCATATCTCAATGTCATATCTCAAGTAACTGCCCAAGGGCACAATCGTAACGGCTCCAGCGGGGCTCGAACTCCGGCCCTTTCGCACATGAAGCGAACGCGCATCCACTGCGCTATCACGACTTCCACGACCATCCATCCTGTCTCTTTTGCTACGACTACTATCTCTAACTTCTGTTTCTACACGCTCATAGATGAGGGTGACACCCCCCCTCCCCCTGAATCTCGAATATTTCTTATTTTTTCAGTGAGACCCGAATACCACCTTATTTTTTCGCTGAATCCCGAATACTTTTTAACCAGTTTAACACATTGAAAACACCTGTTTATAATAAAAAAGATAACTCATCATCATCTATGTTCAATCCAAAACTGCGCGCTTCAAAACCTTCGTGTGGTGTCCCGAAAGTTTATCTATCGGCAGCACGCCTCCTTTTTGTTTTCGAGTTTATGAAGGTCTGCCCGCCCGGAGGCACTGTAAGTGAGCGTATAAAGTATGCTCACCTGTTGAGGCTTGACCCCGACGTGTATCCCTCACGTCTTAAAGATTTATTTTGTAATACCAAAGGGATAAATTTTCATAAAAACAGCTGATTTTGGAGCTGTTTATTTAATCCCTAAAGTTTGTATAATTTAATCTCAAAGTATGACGGTTGTACTGATGGTTAATGAAATCAGTGTAATGTGCTTCCGTTGGTCCTACTCTTGTTTCTTTATGTTTATAGACGTGTATCCTGGGTTTCGACCGCATTATTGTGTTCTGTAGTCCGGGATCGATTCACTTGTGTTAATTTTCGAATTTCGAATCTTTGAAGTTCTAAAAATCTAAAATTTACTTTTTTGTTACGTCTGAAAGTTTTATGTGCATTCGTACTGCCTGTTTTACTAAGAAATGGCCTTTAATGTATGAGCACGCCTCCAAGAACATTTTGTCTATTTACAGTAGTGCAAATGGTAAAATTGTTTATAAGGGAAGTAACCCTGGACATTATCTAAAGTCCGAATAGATCGTATAGGTCATCAACCATTTCAAGGAGAGAAACTATATAAGCTCTGCTTCCGTTTTGATCCTTTCCTATTCTTTAATTTTGTGTGCATGTATTGTTTTGTGAATGTATATAGTGGAATAAATATGTTTAAACCAACCATTTACGTTTTATACACATAAAATCGCGTTTGAAGCATGTTTCGTGGTATTGTTGTCGTTAAATTGGTAATAGAACGTAGATTATTGTCCAAGAAAACAATTTATATTGGAAATCTTGCGTACTGAATACCAAAAGATGTTTTTATTGCGTACCGCGTACGACGCTCTTGCGTCCCGAATACGGACTAAATAGGCCCTGAATCCCGCGTACCAAAAAGGGGGGGGGTGTCACCCTCATAGATGATAACAATCACACATATACAACATGACTGATCTATTTGACGTACCTTTATCGTGTGTGTTTTACGCTTATTTATCGTCGCTACCGGTTGCCCATATGCGCGACGCCTCCTGAAGAGATTAGTTATTTTAGATTTTGGAGGATAGTGCATGATACAGACAGAGACCTATTCCAGAATATCCTGTGGTTCTTTTACGTGCACGGTGTAAAGCACCGACACGAGACCTCGGTTTAACGTCCCATCTGAAAGACTGTTTATTTTTGTTGGGTCAGACGGGGGATCGAACCTGCGTCCCTATATCAGATTATTTCTAATTTTATATACCCCTCCCTCCACGCATTTGCAAAATCAATAACCAGCTACTATGATAGATCCATCAAAAATGGAAACATAATTCAATTGCAAATGTAGCACTTGGATAAAATCATAAAATGGTATTCTCATATTTATTTGCTTGATAAATTTTCAAATGTGTCCTTATGACAGTGTTCCAATGTGTAAACATCAAACTACATAACAATAGTGCACTTCATTTCATCACATTCCTAATGTTATAATATTATATATTAGCTGGTTGTTTTACGTTGCATTTAAAAATATACTCACGCGAAAAAAAAAGTGTGCACTTGGTTCGAGGGAACATTTTATACTTATATTCACACGTAAAACAATGTTCTGATAAATATCAAATTTCAGTTAAAAGTAAAACATCGTGTAGCCAATACATTTTTGCACATTTTGATACCAAATATGCCTATATTTTGCATCAATAGATCTATATAAGTATAAAATTCTCCCTCTAACCATGCTAAGTGCACACTTTCTTTTTCGTGTGAGTATATTACAAGGACTAAATGTTTATAAAAGCTAACAATAGCTTCTTTTTCGTGTGAGTATATTACAAGGACTAAATGTTTATAAAAGCTAACAATAGCTTCTTTTTCGTGTGAGTATATTACAAGGACTAAATGTTTATAAAAGCTAACAATAGCTTCTTTTTCGTGTGAGTATATTACAAGGACTAAATGTTTATAAAAGCTAACAATAGCTTCTTTTTCGTGTGAGTATATTACAAGGACTAAATGTTTATAAAAGCTAACAATAGCTTCTTTTTCGTGTGAGTATATTACAAGGACTAAATGTTTATAAAAGCTAACAATAGCTTCTTTTTCGTGTGAGTATATTACAAGGACTAAATGTTTATAAAAGCTAACAATAGCTTCTTTTTCGTGTGAGTATATTACAAGGACTAAATGTTTATAAAAGCTAACAATAGCTTCTTTTTCGTGTGAGTATATTACAAGGACTAAATGTTTATAAAAGCTAACAATAGCTTCTTTTTCGTGTGAGTATATTACAAGGACTAAATGTTTATAAAAGCTAACAATAGCTTCTTTTTCGTGTGAGTATATTACAAGGACTAAATGTTTATAAAAGCTAACAATAGCTTCTTTTTCGTGTGAGTATATTACAAGGACTAAATGTTTATAAAAGCTAACAATAGCTTCTTTTTCGTGTGAGTATATTACAAGGACTAAATGTTTATAAAAGCTAACAATAGCTTCTTTTTCGTGTGAGTATATTACAAGGACTAAATGTTTATAAAAGCTAACAATAGCTTCTTTTTCGTGTGAGTATATTACAAGGACTAAATGTTTATAAAAGCTAACAATAGCTTCTTTCTTGATCCTTTGCATTATGTATTATGCATGTTGTTATATGATATTTACTTATGTTATACAGTCGACATCCGTTATGTCAAAGTCGGTTATGTCGTAATATCCGGTTATCTCGAAGTCGGATCAAAGTCCCGTTTCAGACACTATCATTTTACATATAAACTCCGTTTATATCGAACTTCGTTAAGTCAGACTTCGGTTATGTCGAAGTATTTTATTGGCTTCGACGGAATTCGACATAGCGGATATAGATTGTACATGATTTATATTTTGCAATAAATA
>CM026386.1:22179620-22259620 GCA_014843695.1 Archivesica marissinica | reverse complement strand
ATTAATTATGTAACAGTATAGCAAATACTTATATGAATGACCTGTTGACTTACTTTAAAGCCCCGTAATACTTGCCAAAAAAACATGATAGCCACCTTCTTGGAAATGGTGAAAGTCGCGTTGAGCCTGACTATAGCTTTAATGTGAAGGGAATATGTTTGAATTAAATACAAGTGAAGATCGATGCCATTCATCAAAGTTCTAACATGAAACACATTTAATAATTATGCGTGTGGTCTTTGTGCACGCTATCTGTGATATCTAGTAGACAATATTATATAAAACAATGCGAGAGCATTTGTCGTCTGCAGTTCCAGCATGCAACCACAGACAACGCGATAAATAGGAGGGCAATATCGTCTATAGTTCCAGCATGCAACCACAGACAACGCGATAAATAGGATTGCAATATCGTCTGCAGTTCCAGCATGCAACCACAGACAACGCGATAAATAGGAGGGCAATATCCCCTGCAGTTCCAGCATGCAACCACAGACAACGCGATAAATAGGAGGGCAATATCCCCTGCAGTTCCAGCATGCAACCACAGACAACGCGATAAATAGGATTACAATATCGTCTGCAGTTCCAGCATGCAACCACAGACAACGCGATAAATAGGATTACAATATCGTCTGCAGTTCCAGCATGCAACCACAGACAACGCGATAAATAGGAGGACACTATCGTCTACAGTTCCATCATGCAACCACAGACAACGCGGTAAATAGGAGGACAATGTCGTCTACAGTTCCAGCATGCAACCACAGACAACGCGATAAATAGGAGGACAATGTCGTCTACAGTTCCAGCATGCAACCACAGACAACGCGATAAATAGGAGGACAATGTCGTCTACAGTTCCATCATGCAACCACAGACAACGCGATAAATAGGAGGACAATGTCGCTCAGTTCAGCATGCACCACAGGCAACGCGTAAATAGGAGGACATGTCGTCTACAGTTCCATCATGCAACCACAGACAACGCGGTAAATAGGAGGACAATGCCGTCTACAGTCCATCATGCAACCAGGTTGGGGTTGGTTGTGGGGTTGGGGTTGTTGTTCCATGCAGCAACCACAGACAACGCGATTAATAGGAGGACAAGTCGTCTACAGTTCCATCATGCAACCACAGACAACGCGATAAATAGGAGGACAATGTCGTCTACAGTTCCATCATGCAACCACAGACAACGCGATAAATAGGAGGACAATGTCGTCTGCAGTTCCAGCATGCAACCACAGACAACGCGATAAATAGGAGGACAATATCGTCTACAGTTCCAGCATGCAACCACAGACAACGCGATAAATAGGAGGACAATATCGTCTACAGTTCCATCATGCAACCACAGACAACGGATAATAGGAGGGCAATGTGGTCTACAGTTCCAGCATGCAACCAGGACAACGCGATAATAGGGGACAAATGGCTACGTTCCATCATGCAACCACAGACAACGCGATAACTAGGAGGACAATATGGTCTACAGTTCCAGCATGCAACCACAGACAACGCGATAACTAGGAGGACAATATGGTCTACAGTTCCATCATGCAACCACAGACAACGCGATAACTAGGAGGACAATATGGTCTACAGTTCCAGCATGCAACCACAGACAACGCGATAACTAGGAGGACAATACCGTCTACAGTTCCATCATGCAACCACAGACAACGCGGTAAATAGGAGGACACTATCGTCTACAGTTCCAGCATGCAACCACAGACAACGAGATCAATAGGAAGGCAATAAGGAAATAATATAAAACAGCAACTGTTTTAAAGCGACACTACATCAATGAAAACGCACATGTCTACAGAATGTATTTTCCTATTATATGGTATTATTGTTTTCCAAATGTTTGCCTAAACAACATAGTATTTCAACTAATAAACAAACGTCGTGTATAATATAATTATATATATATAAAACCGTATCAGGATTTCGTTAAATTATATTATGCAAAACATCAATTACATATAACATACATTGACATGCATAATACATAATGCAGAGGATCAAGTAGTAAGCTAAAAGTAGCTTTATAAAACTTGTTCCTTGTATAGTTTTGCATAATGCAAGGTAAACTAGCCGACAAAAACATAAGCAGTAGCATTAGGAATGTGATGAATTGCAGTACACTATTGTTATGTAGTCTCAGATTTACAAAAGTGGAACATTGTCATAGGCATTAAGTTTGAGACTTGAACAAGCAAATCAATAACAAATACCACGTTTGTTCTTTTATCCAAGTGCTACATTTGCAATTCAGTTATATTTCCATTTTTGATGGATCTATAGTAGCAGTTGGTTATTGATTTTGGTTATCAAATTAGAAATACTTTGATATAGGGACGGATCTGTAGTCCAGTGGTAACACGCTGGACTGGTAATCCAGGGATCGCAGGTTCGATCCCCGTCTGACCCTAATACAATTAACAGTCTTTCAGATGGGACGTTAAGCCGAGGTCTCGTGTCGGTGCTTTACACCGTGCACGTAAAAGAACCAGAGGAGACTCTGGAATGGGTCTCTGTCTGTATCATTGCACTATCCTCCAAAACTCTAAAGTGACTAATATCTTCAGGAAGCGTCACTTATATGGGCAACCGGTAGCGACGATAGACAAACGTAAATCACACACATAAAGGGACGTGCATGTACACATGACAAATAGATCAGTCATGTTGTATATGTGTGCTTTTTATCATCTATGAACGTGTAGAAACAGAAGCTAGATATAGTAGTCATGCCAAAAGAGAATTGATTGATAGGGGTTAGTAGGGGTCGCCATTGGGTTCCGTTGGTGTAGGAGTGATTTCTGCTAGATCAGCAGAAACGCTTGGTGAGGTTGATTCAGTGTTGAACTTCTTGAATACAGCAGTATTGGTACGACCCTCCAGAGTTCCGTCGCCATATTAGCGTTACGTCGTACCATTGTAGCCTATCAAACATGATATGTCTTGGAATAGAGCGCAATGTACAGTGCAGCAGGTATTGGTCAGTAGTTTCAACTTCGCCGCATGGTTGCATTTCTTTCCTGATACACTCTGGTGATCCTGGTCTTGTAACAATGCTTGTATAGATTGTGACGTCATTTTGAATAGGAATATTACTGTAAATGTCGCCGATCTTTTTTATAAGGAAACACGTTGTTTTAAGGAAACACGTGGTTTTATAAGGAAACACGTGGTTTTATAAGGAAACACGTTGTTTTATAAGGAAACATGTGGCTATATAAGGAAGCACGTTGTTTCTATAATGAAGCACGTGGTGTATAGGCAAACACGTGGTTTTATAATGAAACACGTGGTTTTATAATGAAGCACGTGGTTTATAGGCAAACACGTGGTTTTATCATGAAACACGTGGTTTTAGAAAGAAAGCACGTTGTGCTATACGGGAACACGTGGTTTTATAAGGAAACATGTTGTTTCATAATGAAGCACGTGGTTTTATAGGAAGGGAAACATATCATATATCTATATAATTATACATATATGTGCATGTTCAAAGTGTAGCATACAATAATTGTCACAATGTTCTTCAACAATATGTGTTCTCTTAGAGAACTGCAGTTGTTGCCAAGACGAATGTGTTGAATACTCTCAAACTGATTACCTGTGCACACTAGTAGAGACTTGTGGAAGTCGTGATAGCGCAGTGGATGCGCGTTCGCTTCAGGTGCGAAAGGTCCGGAGTTCGAGCCCTGCTGGAGCCGTTACGATTGTGCCCTTAGGCAAGGCATTTAAATTCCACGTTGCCTCTTCTCTCTCCATCGTGGCGATGGATTCCATCAGGAATGAGGTCTCGAGAGTGATTAATATAAGTTGAAAGAACTTGTTTCACAATCGAGCTAAAATAAATTTGTATAAACTACTAGTAGAGATATGGAGTCGCTTAAGTCTTGTCTTAAAGATTGACAATGAACCAGATTTTGGATTTCTTCAGGGAGGTCGTTCCATGCATCAGTAGTGGAAGGCAAGAATGAGTTTGAATAGAATAGTATTGTTGCAACGTATTGGACGAATATCAGCCGGCTGTCTTGTTACGAATATGTGAGGGGATGAGGTTTAAACATATGTTATTGCTTTCAAATATGCATACATATACACAGACTGCACAATAATTGTTCAACAAATGAAATGTAACGAATTGTATACGAGTACGCAGCTGGCATAAGGGTGGAAAGGTATGTCTGGGCCAGATGCATCATGTGGAAGTCGTGATAGCTCAGTGGATGCGCGTTCGCTTAAGGTGCTAAAGGTCCGGAGATCGAGCCCCGCTGGAGCCGTTACGAGTGTGCCCTTAGGCAAGGCAGTTAAATTCCACGTTGCCTCTTCTCTCTCCCTCGTGGCGATGGATTCCATCAGGAATGAGGTCTCGATAGTGATTAATATAAGTTTTAAGAACTTGTTTCGCAATCGAGCTTAAATAAATTTGTATAAACTAGATGCACCTTCCTCTTATAGAGCACTATTAATGTGTGCTGTTGTCGTCTTATGCGCAACGGAAGGAAGCCATTTTCCGAATACAGTTTTGATAGAGATATGCCAGAAATAATTCGCAAAGTTGTCATTGTTCAATTACGTATTCTTCTGCGTGTGACGTGTTATCCCACACAATATCAGACTGTTCAAGAATGGGGCGAATGAAGAAACAGTACAAGATTTCTGGGGGAATTTCTATCGAGTGTAAGCTTCAAAGATCTCAGACCGTTTACCCTATTCCATGTCTTGTCAATAAAAAAAGTAAAGTGTTTGTTTATTATAGTGTATATTATAGTGGCCCTATTTAAAGGGCCAGCCATTTCTGACTTATGAGACACCTCTATTTATGAACATCAGTACCTCCCCCGAATCCTATGCGTGTATGTCAGGCGCCAGGCTTGTAGGCAATCGGTAACCATTATTTAACTAGCCGGCGGCTCACCAACCGGCCATATCAGAACTACAATGTTCGAACCTTCGATCTGCCGCTCTGTAGGCGCACGCCTTAACCACTAAGCCACGGAGACGGTGCTTATGTATGTTCCATTAATGTCAAACCCCTTGCGGGGACCTAGACATGTTTTCCTGGGCAGACTTAGCCGACCTAAGTGGTTAACCAGTACTAAGCAATGCGTGTGGGGTGCCTTGCTCAACTACATACGTGGCCTGACCGAGTATCGAACCCGGGATCGTTCGATTCCAAATCCGATGCTCTACCAATGGGCCACGGACGCCTTATATATGCGTAATACGGGAATTAATAATTTAATAATCGTAAACGTCATTTGATAGAATGTTGGGTTAAGTAAACAACGATATAGGCCTAAACAGAGTTGACCAATTATAGCTAGATGTACTTTTGTATTTTAGCTATTTTCTGACTATCATGAACAGTTAATTATTAAGTAATATATTCTATATATAATGAATTTGTTGTGTCTGCATTTATTAATTTTGACAGTAAACAGAAACTAACTTGAAAATTGTACAGGAACTATTTCTTATTACGGACGTTCACACTAAGAGAAATGGTTGTGTGGCTGTGTCCGGTAGTGCAATGAGGCTCCAGACAGGGCAGTTAGAATGAATAAAATTTGAAAGAAATATTATATTATCCAAAGTCATTGGAAATCACAAACTTTTATTAGTGTAAGTTGATCAACGTGGAAATACAAATTTCGGTGATCACTCGATGAAATGACCTCGCTGATTAAGCAAACATCAGTTATGTAATATCAGTTTCTATACATACATTATGTACATTTCTCTCAACAAAGTCAGTTCTTTTTGTATTGTTCGTAACATTCTTCCAAAGTCTTATTTTTGCCGATGTTTTGTAGTTACTACTTGTTGCGCTCTTTTGTCTTCTTCGTGCTTTCTTTTTTTTACTTTTTCTTAAAGATGAACACACACACACACCTCTGATTCTCCCATATGGGCATCGACACCAACACGTTTATTACCAGTACACTGCTATCCTCTCATGTTGGCCACACTAATGTTTATGTTTCTACTATTTACTCGCAATGTTATTTGTAGCCGTCAAGTTCTGGAATATATCTTGTATTATACTGCTGTCAGGAGACGTTCATCAAAACCCCGGACCCTTGTCGGATGGCGCTAGAACATCGTCTATGTCTTCTATATCTTCCGGTAGTAGCTGTATTGATCTTTCAAAGCATCTCTCATTGTCCATTACAATGTACAAAGTATTTTTCCAAAGTTAGATTTACTGTACACTGAATTAAAGGATTTCGATATCCTAGCATTTTCCGAAACATGGTTGTGACCGCATATCCAAACTAATGATTTAATGCTTCCTTCGTTTTCAAATCCTGAGTGAAAAGATCGTACTGATAAGTATGGCGGTGTAATTCTTTATGTTAAGGAGAACATACATTACAAAAGGAGACCCGATCTCGAAATCAATGATGTAGAATGTATTTGGATAGAAGTTATGCATTGCAGTAAACATATCCTCTGTGGTACATTTTATAGGCCCCCGAATACTAAAGTTTTGCGACACTCAATGATTTTAGACTCCATTCACCTTGCTTTTGATACAGGGATAGGAAATATCATAATAACTGGTGACTTTAATCTCAATGTATCAGATGTAATATCTTCTAGAAAGGTGAATACAATATGTGAGCAGTTTTCCTTGTATCAGGTAATCAATGCACCAACACATTTCACAGATTCATCTTTTTCCACAATTGACCTTATTTTTGTTTCAAATAGAAACATTATTTACTCAAGTGGAGTTGGTGATCCCTTTCTCTTGCAGGACGTGAGATATCACTGCCCTATTTATGGTCTTCTTAACTTGAAAAAGCCAAAACGTTCATGCTTTTATCGCCATGTTTGGATATTCGACAGAGGAAATTACGCACTACTTAGGCAAATGGCATCTGATTTCGAATGGGACTCTTTGAAAAATGCTGATATTAATGTTTATGCTAGAAATATTTCGGATAAAATCATTGCTATTTCTAAGGAATGTATTCCCAACAGAAGAGTTTTAGTAAGGGAAAATGATACAATCTGGTTCACGAATGAATTGAGAAATCTAATCAGAAAGCGTAGACGACTATATCGAAAGGCAAGGCAAGCCGATTCTGCATACCATTGGGAGAGATTTCGCAAGCTAAGACACTCAATAACCTCTAAACTTCGAGAGACAAAGAAACAGCACTTTGATGATCTAGCTGAACGGGTACAATCCGGAAATCAAAATTCAAAGAACTGATGGTCTTGTCTTAAATCATTCATTAAACCTACTACGTCTTCTTCAATACCTCCTTTTGTTTCAGGAGATAATATCATTTACGATGACATTGAAAAGGCCAATCTTTTAAATGATTATTTTACTGATCAAACGCGAATTGATGAAACCTTAGCCCGCCGCTTCCTGAATTACCCATCATTGATTATCCGCAACTACATGATATTATTATTACTGCTGAAGAAGTAGAGTTTGTATTAAAGTCACTCACCCTTGGAAAAGCGGCTGGCCCTGATGGAATCAATAATCGCTTACTTCGTGAACTTTCTTCTGAACTAAGCAATCCACTATGTTCACTTTTCAACTACTCAATTCACATTTCTATAGTACCTGATATATGGAAAGATGCAAATGTTACTCCACTATTCAATTCTGGTGATCGTTCTCTAGTTAACAATTATCGTCCAATATCGCTCATAAGTAATTTAAATAAAGTAATTGAAAGAATTGTATTTAAACACACTTTCAACTTTCTACATGCCAATAACATCCTTACTCCTTTACAGTCTGGGTTCGTCCCGGGTGACTCCACCATTAATCAATTAACTTATATGCATAATGTTTTCGCACAGGCAATTGACTCGGGTAAAGAAGTCAGAGCGATCTTCTGTGACATCAGTAAGGCCTTTGATCGTGTCTGGCACAAAGGGTTATTATTTAAACTTAACTCAATCGGTATTTCTGGACCCTTGCTATCCTGGTTCTCGTCTTATCTGCGTAGCAGAAAACAACGTGTGGTTCTCCCCGGTTGTAAATCTTCGGATAATTTTCTCACTGCTGGTGTGCCACAAGGATCAATTCTCGGACCTCTTCTTGTCCTTATTTATATTAACGACATTGTTCGAGATATTCAAGCTAATATTAGACTTTATGCTGATGACACCAGTCTATACATTGTTGTTGAAAATCCAGTTACGGCTTCTGCTATCCTTAACTCTGATCTACACAATAGATTCATGGGCTTCAAAATGGCTTGTAAATTTCCTACTAAAACTGAATCCTTACTGATATCACGTAAACACCAAAGAAATAATTATCACCCTCCACTTCAAATGCAAACTCAACAGATAACAGAAGTCCGGCATCATAAGCACCTAGGTGTGCATCTGTCACATGATCTTCGCTGGTCCACACATATAGAATACATGAAACTAAAGTATGGAAAAGGATAAATATAATGAAAAAATTAAAATTCCAACTCGATAGAAGGTCATTAGAGATAATATATCTAACATTTATACGATCGATTCTCGAGTATGGTGATATTCTATTTGACAACTGTACCCAATATGAAAAAATAGATTTGGCACAAATTCAACAAGAGGCTGCCAGAATTGTTACCGGGACTACGAAACTGATATCAATTGTTAAACTTATGACAGAAGTTGGATGGGAATCACTTGAAACAAGACGATTCAAGCATAAACTAATTCTCTTCTATAAAATGAAAAACAATCTTACTCCAGCCTATCTTTCAAATCTTGTTCCATCATATGTTGGTAATGTTCATCGGTATCCATTAAGAAATTCACAAAATATACAGACCATATTCACACGTACAGATGTTTAGTACAAGTCATTTCTTCCATCAGTTATTAGAGATTTTAATGCTCTTCCCGTTTTGACACACAATGCAGACACAGTAACAGCCTTCAAACGTCTGTTAAACAATGACTTACCGAAAGTGCCAGGTTATTTCTATACAGGAGATCGAAAACTTCAAATACTTCACACAAGATTACGTACTCACTGCAGTTCTCTCTGTTCTGATTTGTTTGATAAGAACATAATTAATTCGCCATATTGCGAATGTGGAGCAATTGAAAATTCTCACCACTATTTCCTTGTTTGTTCATAATACACACATTTACGGACAGATATGCTGAATTCAATCTCTCAAGTTTGTAGTCCTACAATGGATGTCATTCTGCAAGGAAATCCGACGCTTACATATGAATCGAACGCAGCATTGTTCAGTGTTATACGTAATTATATTAGAGACACAAAACGGTTTTACTTCAGTTAGTTTGTGAAATGAAGTAGGTATACAATGGTTTATAATACATTTTATTTCGAATGAGTAGATTTTCCTTTCCATCACTGACAATGTAGTGCAATTCCGTGTCGAAATTCTCGCCCTGTCGCTTCCAAGAATCATGGCGGAGTGTTGTTCATTCATTCTGTATATCTCTTTTCTCCTTCTCTATGTTCATTTACTTTTTGTTTCTCATCTTCTAATTGTTGTTTCTCTTTCATTTAATTTTCAAAACCTGATGTTCTGTACTCATATTTACATAAATATTATGAATTAAGTTTAGTAATGTTATATGTAAATACATATATGTTCTCATTCTAAAACATTACATTTTCCCTAAAGAAAAATCATTGATTTATGAAATTGTAAACTATTATGCCATGAAATGTTTGTGTATATTATTTAGAAAGGAGAGGACAATCATAAGCCTATACAGCTTTCTGTCCAATTCCTTATATCAGTTGTTGTAAATAAACATGTATTGACAGAAAATAAATATGTTTAAACTAAATAAAATGTTATCTTAAACTAATAAACACAAATATCCGCTATGTCATCTCCTTCATGAATAGTCAGCGCTGGCTGTGCATTAGTTTTTGTTTTGTTTTTACGTTTATTTATCGTCGCTACCGGTTGCCCATATGAGCGACGCCTCCTGAAGAGATTAGTTATTTTAGATTTTGGAGGATAGTGCATGATACAGACAGAGACCCAATCCAGAATCTCCTCTGGTTCTTTTACGTGCACGGTGTAAAGCACCGACACAAGACCTCGGTTTAACGTCCCATCTGAAAGAATGTTAGTTGTATTAGGGTCAGACGTCGAACCTGCGATCCCTGGATTACCAGTCCAGCGTGTTACCACTGGACTTCATATCCGTCTGTACATTAGCCAATAAACATCTGAATATAACATCAAGGTGTACATTAGCCAAGAAACATCTGAATATAACATCAAGGTGTGCATTCGCCAATAAACATCTGAATATAACATCAAGGTGTGCATTAGCCAATAAACATCTGCATATAACATATATGTGTGCATTAGCCAATAGACATCTGAATATAGCATCTAGGTGTGCATTAGCCAATAAACATCTGAATATAACATCAAGGTGTGCATTAGCCAATATACATCTGAATATAGCATATAGGTATGCATTAGCCAATAAACATCTGAATATAACATATAGGTGTGCATTCGCCAATATACATCTGAATATAGCATCTAGGTGTGCATTAGCCAATAAACATCTACATATAACATCTATGTGTGCATTCGCCAATTAACATCTGCATATAACATCTAGGTGTGCATTAGCCAATACACATCTGAATAAACATCTGAATAAACACATGACTGTATTCGCCTATAAACATCTGAATATAGCATCTAGTTGTACATTAGCCAATAAACATCTGAATATAGCATCTAGGTGTGCATTAGCCAATAAACATCTGAATAAACATCTGAATAAACATCTGGATGTGTATTCGCCAATTAACATCTGAATAACCAACTACCATCTACAAGCCAACTGCACAGACACAGGCAATAGTTGAACAGTGTATCTCTGTACTCGGTGTAATGGGAGACAATCATACTCGTTCTAGTGTCTATGTTAAATCAACAAGATCGACAGAGTTCTCCCCCGACAACTATCCCAACATATCCTATCTCTTAAGGAGATTTACCCACGGTCATTGGGTTCGGTATCTTCGAGGAAATAATTGTGTGTGTAGGCCTACGCGTCCGGGAACTGTCACATGACACACAAACACACATGAATACTATTTCTATGAATCAATGGATGTTTCATTATGAAATGAAATAGAGGATAGTTGTGTTTATTTGTGTGAGATTGGAATTTATTCCATCGAGTGATCACCGAATTTGTATTGAAAACCATATTTCGGTGATCGGTAATCACGAGCTTAAATAAATCCTATCTTACCCTAATAATCACAAATCTTCTTTTTCGTTCATGATTTCACAAACATTTTGCTAATACATTTATTATCCTATTGTATCCACTTTAACTGCCCCTGTCGGGGGCCTCATTTCACTACAATACTCAACCACACAGCAACTTATATTACGTCAAGATAAAAACATAAACTCGGTATAATTTCAAGTTAGTTTGTGTCTGCTGTCATTATGGAAAACGACAGACAAAGCAAATTCATTATACTATTTTATAACTAAATGTTCATGAATGACAGAATATTGCTAAATACAAAAATGCATGCAACCGAAGAGGAACAGGAAGCATAATTAAAGCAGTGGGGAAGAAAAGTAATCTCCCACTGTTTCAAAATGGTGAAATATAGCTTTTTCTTTGCCTGGGAAAACTCAATCATTCACTGATTAAAAGCATAAAAGAAAAGGATACCCAAATGTTAATAATAGAACACACAATGACATTTAAACACAAACGGTGCCTATTAACAAACACAACTTGCCATTTTATGTGATTTAAGTTTATTTATCGTCGCTACCGGTTACCCATATGAGCTACGCCTCCTGACGAGATTAGTCATTTTAGATTTTTGGAGGGTCGTGCAATGATACAGACAGAGACAATTCCAGTCTCCTCTGGTTCTTTTACGTACACGGTGACACGAGACCTCGGTTTAATCTCTCTCTCTCTCTCTCTCTCTCTCTCTCCTCTCTCTCTCTCTCTCTCTCTCTCTCTCTCTCTCTCTCTCCTCTCTCTCTCTCTCTCTCTCTCTCTCTCTCTCTCTCTCTCTCTCTCTCTCTCTCTCTCTCTCTCTCTCTCTCTCTCTCTCTCTCTCTTCTCTCTCTCTCTCTCTCTCTCGCTCTCAAGATTAACACAAGTGTCTAGATGGGCAAGGTTTGTCTTTGAATTGTAATGTACAGTATTATGATGTTTATTTTCAACATATGACACGTGTATCGGTGTTATGCACAGGAAGTGCTTCTGGAATTTGCGCATGCGTCCACGTTCTGTATGCCTCTGGAGGCGTCGCCTTGATTAACGAAGTGGCGATGATAAATGAATGTCTCCACAAACACTCCAAATCTCCAAAATTACATTAAAGATGTTTAACTAGAACAATAAAATAAGAAATGAGTTTGTGTAATGTTGAACATCTCTCGTACAATTTAGCCTGCTGCCAACTGCAGGTCTTTGAACATCAGATGACATAGGACTAGGTGACCATGTGTACATGGATGTGGAAACAGGTATTGCACCTGGCCGTTCTTAGTTCCAATACAATTCAATGTTCAATCATGGTTTACATGTTGCTTTAATGAAGAAGTCAACCTACACACTCGGACGTGTCCTATACGATTTGCTGACAACGTATTACATGTCGACGCCGCTGTGATTCACAATGTGTTCCCGGCCAGCTCGTGGTCTATCTCGATCGAACAGCGAACCTGTTAAACAATGGTTTACATGTTGCTTTAATGAAGAAGTCAACCTACACACTCGGACGTGTCCTATACGATTTGCTGACAACTTATTACATGTCGACACCGCTGTGATTCACAATGTGTCCCCGGCGAGCTCGTGGTCGATCTCGATCGAACATCGAACCCTCTCTTCACAAGCCCTGGTCTTCATAGTCTCGCACTGTACACTGCACAATGTAATGGATAGATGTTCCTGATTCTATTTCTTATTTCCAGATAATGAAAGCTGCAGAAACACTGACAATTTTCATCTGCATTGTTCTGGTCACGTGGTCAGCAGGGGACGGTGCACCACAGTGGCGCCCCCAAGGACGATTTGGAAAGCGGTTCAGTAGCACACGAACAGCAAGTGATCTCATGTCAGCCTTACAAACAGGTTAGTAACATACCGCTGTGCGAACATATAGCCATTGATCTCATGTCAGCCTTACAAACAGGTCAGTAACATACCGCTGTATGAACATATAGCCAGTGATCTCATGGCAGCCTTATAAACAGGCCAGTAACATACCGCTGTATGAACATATAGCCAGTGATCTCATGTCAGCCTTACAAACAGGCCAGTAACATACCGCTGTATGAACATATAGCCAGTGATCTCATGGCAGCCTTATAAACAGGCCAGTAACATACCGCTGTGTGAACATATAGCCAGTGATCTCATGTCAGCCTTACAAACAGGTTTGTAACATACCGCTGTGTGAACATATAGCCAATGATCTCATGTCAGCCTTACAAACAGGTCAGTAGCATACCGCTGTGCGAATATATAGCCAGTGATCTCATGTCAGCCTTACAAACAGGTCAGTAACATACCGCTGTACGAACATACAGCCAGTGATCTCATGTCAGCCTTACAAACAGGTCAGTAACATACCGCTGTACGCACATATAGCCAGTGGTCTCGTGGTAGCCTTACAAACAGTAGCTAACACACCGTTGTACACACATGTAGCCAATGATAGCATGTCAGCTTTACAGACAGGTAGCTAACACACCGCTGTACACACATATAGCCAGTGGTCTCGTGGTAGCTTTACAGACAGGTAGCTAACACACCGTTGTACACACATGTAGCCAATGATATCATGTCAGCTTTACAGACAGGTAGCTAACATACCGCTGTACGCACATATAGCCAATGATATAATGTCAGCTTTACAGACAGGTAGCTAACATACCGCTGTACGCACATATAGCCAATGCTATCGTGTCAGCTTTACAGACAGATAGCTAACATACCGCTGTACGCACATATAGCCAATGATATAATGTCAGCTTTACAGACAGGTAGCTAACATACCGCTGTACGCACATATAGCCAATGCTATCGTGTCAGCTTTACAGACAGGTAGCTAACATACCGCTGTACGCACATATAGCCAATGATATCATGTCAGCTTTACAGACAGGTAGCTAACATACCGCTGTACGCACATATAGCCAATGATATAATGTCAGTTTTACAGACAGGTAGCTAACATACCGCGTACGCACATATAGCCAATGATATCATGTCAGCTTTACAGACAGGTAGCTAACATACCGCTGTACGCACATATAGCCAATGATATCATGTCAGCTTTACAGACAGGTAGCTAACACACCGCTGTACGCACATATAGCCAATGATATAATGTCAGCTTTACAGACAGGTAGCTAACATACCGATGTACGCACATATAGCCAATGATATCATGTCAGCTTTACAGACAGGTAGCTAACATACCGCTGTACGCACATATAGCCAATGATATCATGTCAGCTTTACAGACAGGTAGCTAACACACCGCTGTACGCACATATAGCCAATGCTATCGTGTCAGCTTTACAGACAGGTAGCTAACATACCGCTGTACGCACATATAGTCAGTGATATAATGTCAGCTTTACAGACAGGTAGCTAACATACCGCTGTACGCACATATAGCCAGTGTTATCATGTCAGCTTTACAGACAGGTCAGTAGCATACCGCTGTACGCACATATAGCCATGATCTCATGTCAGCTTTACAGACAGGTAGCTAACATACCGCTGTACGCACATATAGCCAATGATCTCATGTCAGCTTTACAGACAGGTAGCTAACATACCGCTGTACGCACATATAGCCAATGATCTCATGTCAGCTTTACAGACAGGTAGCTAACATACCGCTGTACGCACATATAGCCAATGATCTCATGTCAGCTTTACAGACAGGTAGCTAACATACCGCTGTACGCACATATAGCCAATGATCTCATGTCAGCTTTACAGACAGGTAGCTAACATACCGCTGTACGCACATATAGCCAATGATCTCATGTCAGCTTTACAGACAGGTAGCTAACATACCGCTGTACGCACATATAGCCAATGATCTCATGTCAGCTTTACAGACAGGTAGCTAACATACCGCTGTACGCACATATAGCCAATGATCTCATGTCAGCTTTACAGACAGGTAGCTAACATACCGCTGTACGCACATATAGCCAATGATCTCATGTCAGCTTTACAGACAGGTAGCTAACATACCGCTGTACGCACATATAGCCAATGATCTCATGTCAGCTTTACAGACAGGTAGCTAACACACCGCTGTAAGCACATATATCCAGTGTTATCATGTCAGCTTTACAGACAGGTCAGTAGCATACCGCTGTACGCACATATAGCCAGTGGTATCATGTCAGCGTTACAGACAGGTAGCTAACATACCGCTGTACGCACATATAGCCAATGATCTCATGTCAGCTTTACAGACAGGTAGCTAACATACCGCTGTACGCACATATAGCCAGTGATATCATGTCAGCTTTACAGACAGGTCAGTAGCATACCGCTGTACGCACATATAGCCAATGATATCATGTCAGCTTTACAGACAGGTAGCTAACATACCGCTGTACGCACATATGTGAATAGAATGGCGTACTCAAACTCAACTCGGTTTTACTACATTTTATTTGTGTTCATCATTGCATCATCACCTACATGTCAAGCTATATTCCTGCTCAGTAAAGCTTCTTCCCAAGTACTTGTGTATTCTATCAGACTCCTACCTGGACACTTTGGGGGCCTCCGTGCCGAGTGGTTAATGTCATTGACTTTAAATCACTTGCCCGTGTCGCTGTATGTTCGAGTATCACTGGGGATATCGATTTATGTCATGTAAGGAAGGTATCCAGCTAGCTTGCGGAAGGTCGGTGGTTCTACCCTGGTACCCGTCCGTGCCGGAAATACTGCTCGGAGGGGATCCACTCCACAATTAATAGCTGGATACTCGTCATATGACAAACGAACGGCAAAAATCGGTCTCTAACCAGGAATTGTCTAGTAATACAGGCTGACTAGCCTGGGTTCCAGTCTGTCGATTTTTCACTTTTTAACTTCTGGCAAAAAATATGATCAGAAGCTCAATACGGCACAATTAATGGTATCGGTGTTAAAATATATGTATTTGACTGACCAGGCAAAATATATCGACGCCTGTTCCCAAGGCTACAGGCTGACATATTCCATATCTATACAAGCGGGAACTGAAAAAGTGATCTCTTAATTCAAGTGGTCTCTTAATACAAGTGGTCTCTTAATACAAGTGGTCTCTTAAATCAAGTGGTCTCTTAATACAAGTGATATTTCGCACACACGTTTGGCTGTATCATTATGAAACGATTGTATTATTTCAATAACAGAGGCATGCGAAATATAAATACTGCATGAAAAGAGAAGAACAGCAGAACTGTATGAACAACATTAACACGCGCACAAACCCGCATACCCCCCCCCCCCACACACAACCACACAAGATCACACAAGATCACACACGAACATACCAACCAACACACACATACACCCAACATACAACCCCATCCCCACACACACAACCATACAAGATCACACAAGAACATACCAACCAACACACACATACACACACGAACACGCCCACACCCCTTCCACATACAGACACACAAACCAAAGACGCACGCCATCAACACCCACGCACACACATTGTCGCATCAACACATACCTACACGCACGCACGCACGCACGCACGCACGCACGCACGCACGCACGCACGCACGCACGCACGTATAAACACTCGCGCACCCACACGCACGCGCGCCATCGATCCCCCCACCCACTCATTCGCATCAACACATACCCACACGCACGTATCAACACACGCACACCCATACACGCACACTGCCGGTTACCAAACCACATATATACCGGCCCATGCACGTCACTGCCCAGTGGATCTCTTGCACTGAAGAGATACGCGTGGTGTCGTTATCCTCGAAACCTGTTTTAATGAGCTAAGCGATAGCTGGTGATACATCTATTTATGTTTGATCTGATACATAAATTGTTAAACTCAAAGGCATACAGAGCAAACTGCAGAGAGCCACAAAAACAGTCAATATTTAGAGATTAAACATAAAATCGTATTAATGAAACGTGTGTGATCAATCGCGTGCATTTTCGCAGTTTACGGAGAAAGTTTAGCGCGGAACACTTACCGATGTTTTACCGAGTTTGCTCTCTAATTGATCTATTGTCGTTGAGTTTCCGACGTGAGTGCTCTTTAGTCAACGATATTTTAAAGGTGAATATCCACATTTTAGAGAAGTTGGGAAAAAATACACAATACGCAGGATCTGTACTAGTATAAACACACATGCTGCACAGTCGTGATGGCGCAGACGCTCGTCCACATGGTTCGCCAGCGGGTAAATAAGCTCAATCATAATCTGATAGTTCGCGGTAGCGACGATAAATAAACGTAAAACACACATTAGGCGCAGTGTTGTGCAACTGGAAATAGAAACTGGTAGATATCAGTCATTGGAGGTAAATGAGCGTTCTAGCTTCAGGTGCGAATGGCTCGGAGTTCACTCCCGGCTAGAAACGGTACGGTTGTGTCCTTACGCAAGCAATGTATTTATATTCCACAAAGTCTCTTCTCTCTCCCTCGTGGAGATGGATTCCACAAGGAATGGTATCTCGAGAGTGATTCATATAAATTGTAAGAACTTGTCTCGCCATCGAGCTAAAATAAATGTGTATAAACTGATTGTACTAGTATTCTGTTTCATAACTATGCTTGTATAACATTGGTGATGCAATGGATGGTACTATACGGTATCCGCAACTGATGGATGCAACACTGACACCATGGCAAGGCAGACAGACAGACAGACAGACAGACAGACAGACAGACAGACAGACAGACAGACAGACAGACAGACAGACAGACAGACAGACAGACAGACAGACAGACAGACAGACAGACAGACAGACAGACAGACAGACAGACAGACAGACAGACAGACAGACAGACAGACAGACAGACACAGAACAGACAGACAGACAGACAGACAGACACAGACAGACAGACAGAACAGACAGACAGACAGACAGACAGACAGACAGACAGACAGACAGACAGACAGACAGACAGACAGACAGACAGACAGACAGACAGACAGACAGACAGACAGACAGACAGACAATTTATTTAAAGTCTCACCACTGTACAGTATATGATACAGCATAAATATTATACACAATAGGCATGGTTTTAAAACAGTAGCTATATTTTCGCATTAATTAAACACAGATTTAAGACATTAGCTATATCGCATTAATTAATTTATTGTACTATCAAGAGTAAATTATTTTTAAAAAATAATTGCTTTGTATTCGAAAGACGTTGACTTCAAAATTGACATAATACATAAAACAATTAACTTTTTTTTAATAATATTTTATTGCATTTTTTCATACAATACATTACATATATACATACAATACATTACATATATACATACAATACATTACATATATACATACAATACATTACATATATACATACAATACATTACATATATACATACAATACATTACATATATACATACAATACATTACATATATACATACAATACATTACATATATACATACAATACTAAGAACAAATCAGAGATTAATATGTAATTGTATTAGTAATTTGGTTTGTTGTTTTAACTAGGTTCTGTGTTTTTTTATTCACGGTGGCATCTTGGGTCCACCCAGTTTAATGATTAGTTGGCATTTATTCTTACCAGAGGGCACGGCACTTCTTGTCGCCCAGATATATCGAAATTTAGTGCCAACTACGTTCAATCAGAAATGTGTGTGCTTTGTAGACCTGTTAATTTGTATGGCTTATAAATAAAGCCCATGTATCAATCTACTTGTGTGTTGGGTTAAATTTCTCCATACTAGCTTCCCATGAGCATTTGGTGGTACAAGTTAGTGTGGTCAACATAAATACACTATCTATACAGAAGATCTATTCTGGCAAGTAAAATATCATAGCAGGATTTGGCACTATAATTTATGGTATTAAAATTTGATAAAATATAATTAAGCTCTGTACAATTATCATATAATGGACAGTCTGGATTTACACCACCTATTTTAATATACAGATCGTCTCTGATATTGGCATAGAATGGAAAGTCTGGATTTACACCACCTGGATGGTGTAGTAAAACATGTATTTCATCTTCAATTTCGGTTAAACAGTTAAAACATGTAAGCTCATTTACCTCCAATGACTGATATCTATCCGATTCTAGTTTCAGTCCTAAGCTTTGCTAATGCGCTTCTATGTTGTCTGGAAATAATGTTGAGATTTACATAGTTGTCCGTAATGTATTCACGCTTGAAAAGTTTATACTTTCTAAGTTTGTTTCCACCGTTTGATCCCTGAGTAGCTATGTCTACCATTTATACTTCAATCAGTCTACGTTCCAGTGATTTACTGATCACATCCTGTCTATAGTTGGTATAATAGTCATTAATACATCACGTAATGTTCAGATTATTCAATAGAGTTTGATTTATTCGACAGCACCAGTTTTTGATAGAAGTTCGCATCGTATGCCGACGTTGACAATTTGAACACTTTATGGTTAAGTCTGTCATGGTCCATGTTGTCTAGTCTGAATAAAAGATTTAGCACCAGCTTCAACTGCTTTATATGCGCTAGGGTCCAGCCCATATCACCATTCACCGCTGCGGTGCGAAGTATATCATCCAAGAAAGGACACGTTCTATTTTGTACCGCGTTGATTCCTTAGTAGACCATATAGATGCCCCATAACTTATAATGATATATATATGATTATAATTATATAATGAGCCCCAACATATATACTTTCATATAGTTTAGAGTAAACGTTATGGGGTATTCCACCTAGTTTCCTATACGAGAGGACATCGAACACGCACACTTCGGATAAAGTGTGTTTTATAAACAATACTATATAAATACATAGTTTTAAACATTTTGGGATATTTTTAGTTGTTCAGTTTGTGCTTTATAATAAAGATGTGATATATCTTTGATGGAATCCTTCGTATTTCGTTTTCATGTAATAATAATCATATAATGTATGTGTGCGTTTTCTATGTCCTCTAGTATATAATGTAGGTATGCGTTTTCTTTGTCCTCAAGTATATAATGTAGTTGTGCGTTTTCTATGTCCTCTAGTATATAATGTAGCTGTGCGTTTTCTATGTCCTCTAGTATATAATGTAGGTGTGCGTTTTCTATGTCCTCTAGTATATAATGTAGGTGTGCGTTTTCTATGTCCTCTAGTATATAATGTAGGTGTGCGTTTTCTATGTCCTCTAGTATATAATGTAGGTGTGCGTTTTCTATGTCCTCTAGTATATAATGTAGGTGTGCGTTTTCTATGTCCTCTAGTATATAATGTAGGTGTGCGTTTTCTATGTCCTCTAGTATATAATGTAGGTGTGCGCTTTCTATGTCCTCTAGTATATACTTGGAAATGAATAGACCTATGTTAGTATTTCCTTGGTGGGTAAATTAGTGTATGCATGCAATATGTTAGTTCTCAATGAACATTAGGACGTATACCTTTAAAGCATACGTTATTAAATTTAACAAACAGCTAGATGACATATCAGAGTTAATGGTCAATGCAGTAAAGCATATAGTCCGCAATAACTGTTAGAACCATTATTGCTGCTGTGATGCTGTGAGCTGACAAATGGTGAAGGATGTGGCCCTATAAGAGACAGCCTTCGAAAGAAAGGATACAGGATTTGTCAACCTGGGAAAAACGAAGATGCCTCTCCAGTTGACAACATAAGCATCTTAGCAGACAACATAAGCAACTTAGCAGACGACATAAGCAACTTAGCAGACGACATAAGCAACTTAGCAGACAACATAAGCAACTTAGCAGACAACATAAGCAACTTAGCAGACAACATAATCACCTTAGAGAAACCAGTCGCCCCAATGCCTCGACGGAGGAGATTTTAAAGAAAATTACAGCGATGACTTCATTGTCACAGAGTCATTCTCCATGCATGATACGCAGTTTATGGATTCCGTAATTCTTACGTAACCTCAACAAAAACATTTTGGAAGATAGTGCAATGATACAGACAGAGACTCATTCCAGAGTCTCCTCTGGTTCTTTTACGTGCACGGTGTAAAGCACCGACACGAGACCTCGGTTTAACGTCCCATCTGAAATACTGTTAATTTGTATTAGGGTCAGACGGGGGATCGAACCTGTGATCCCTGGATTACCAGTCCAGTGTGTTACCACTGGACTACAGATCCGTCTGTAACACACAAAAATAAAAAACAAAAAAACATGATGGTGATGATTGAGCTTATATACCCTCGCCGCCGGCGAACCATGTGGGCGAGCATACTAAGATGATTAGTTAACACTCATATATTATAAACTAAGATGATTAAGTTATGTGCATAAATAATACGATTTGAATGCTCAGCCCGGTCATAGATTATGCTACAAGCACCAAAATGCATACACAGTACAGGAGTCACGCTGTACTAACACGCATCTATATTCGTTAACGTGTGAAAGAGATGGGTAATGTTATTTGATAACTCAGCCCGACCATAACTTAGGCTACAAGCATCAAAATACATAGGGTCTGTTTAGGAGTCACTCTAAACTATCCTCGTATCTCTTGTAATTATATATCATTTTTCTTTTTCATGTTCTATGATCTCTATGTCTTCGCACGCGACGTGTGACAATTCTCGGCCCGATTTATTATGTTTCTCGCCATTTATATGTCATTTTTAATGGTTCAAACAGTCACAAAACTCCAAAAACGGACATCAGAAACAGTTTAACGTTTGAATGTTGACAAAAACAAGACTAAATGTCACATATTTAAATTTGCATGTGTACATTGAAATTCCAGTCTAATATCGCGTGCAAGATTTGTATGCGGGGGCGTACACACACATGAGGGATTTAATGGCTGTTTCTCAATTATAAAATACATAAAACCTACATTGGACGTGGAAGTCGTGGTGGCGCAATGATCGCGCGTTCCCTTCAGGCGCGAAAGGCATGGAGTTCAAGCCCCGCTGGAGCCGTTACGATTGTGCCCGTAGACAAGGCATTTAAATTCCACGTTGCCTCTTCTCTCTCTCTCCCTCGTGGCGATGGATTCCATCAGGAATGAGGTCACAAGAGTGATTAATATAAGTTATAAGAACTTGTTTCGCAACCGAACTAAGCTAAATTTGTATTATATACTAATAAATAGTAGGTTTAGTTTATACAAATTTATTTTAGCTCGATTGCGAAACAATTTCTCGAGAGTGATTAATATAAGCTCGATTGCGAAACAATTTCTCGAGAGTGATTAATATAAGTTATAAGAACTTGTTTCGCAATCGAGCTTTTATGGGAGAGACATGTATACAGTCTTATGAGCATTCAATAATAAAATGATATTCATCCTCTAACTTGTTACATACATTGCATTTCCTTTCATTGATAGGTGTACTTTGTTGGGTTTGTTTCATCTACCACATATATGTATATGTCTACATACTTTTATAGAAGGAAATGCAATATCGATGTAAATATGAAGTGTTGAAAAAAACATTATGCCAGTTCGAGTTTTTTCTTTCAAAATAACATTAATTATTACTATTTAAGGATCCAGTCAATGCCCATTGTTAAGTTTTAAGTTAAATTAAGTGCTGTGATTCATATTCCGATTTCTTCCAGTATGCAGTGGGCTTGCGCCAAGGGGAGGTAATTTCGCCAATTTTGTTCTCACTTTTCGTTGAAGACCTAGAGTTACATTTGCAAGACAATTTAAATTCAGGATTACTAATAGATGACATTGTATTAATATTATTACTGTTCGCCGATGATATGGCAATTTTTGGAAAAACTCCTGAAGAGCTGCAGAAGAGTCTTGATCTACTATATACATACTGTAATCATTGGGGATTAGAAGTTAATATTATGAAAACTAAAATAGTTGTTTTTAGAAAAAGAGGTATCACCTTTGATAGAGAGAGATGGTTATATAATGGACAGCCATTAGACGTTGTAGATTGTTTTAACTATCTTGGTACAATATTCAGCTATACAGGTAATTTCTCATTAAACCAGGAACATCTTATTGGTAAGGCTTTAAAAGCTTTAAATATTTTATTGTATAATTGTAAAGAATTTGACCTCAAACCTAAGTTATTATGTCAGTTATTTGACTCCTTTGTCGGATCTATTTTGTCATATTCTTCAGAAGTATGGGGTCACACAAAATCTAAAGATATTGAACGTATACACATGAAATTTTGTAAAAGGATATTGAATGTTAGAATTAGTACATGTAATGCAAGTATATATGGTGAATTAGGTCGATACCCACTTTATGTTAACAGATATGTTAGAATAATAAAATATTGGTGTAAAATAATAAATACGGACAACATAATTTTACGAACAATTTATAAACAATGTGTCGATGATTATTATAATGGTTTGAAAAATTGGGTCACGAACGTCAAAGATATGTTAGATGTATATGGTTTGTCTGAATATTTCATTAATACTAATAAGATAGATTGTAAAATGTTTCCTAAATTGTTTAAGCAAAGAGTTGTAGATAGTTACATACAAAATTGGCATACGTCTGTTGAAAATAGTGTAGTATTGGACCTTTATAGAAATTGTAAAACAACACTTGCATATGAAAGTTATCTAGATTTATTGCCTAAGAACTTGAGGTTTTTCATTACTAGAATTAGAGTATCTGCACATGTATTAAGAATTCAAACTGGACGATATGGTCAAAACAGAATACCACGTAATGAGAGATATTGTTTATGTTGTAACACTTTGGATATTGAAGACGAATACCATTTCATTTTAATATGTCCATGCTTTGAAGATATAAGAAAGAAATATATCAAAAGATACCATCAGTATCGTCCCTCTATGTTCAAATTTATTGAACTGGTAACCTCGATCAAAAAAGTTGATATATTAAACTTGGCGAAATATATAAAAGAAGCCATTGTACTAAGAAGTACTATTGTAACTGCTAACAATTAATTATGTTCATCCTCTATTCCGTAAATTGAATCATCATTATTATAATACTACATGTCAATCGATTTATGTGAATATATGAATGTAAAATCTATTGTATTACGTGACCAATATGTAATTGTATATTTGTATGTTTATGACGATGTACCATGTACAAGTCTTAAAATAAACATATGTTCTGTTCTGTTCTGTGAAAAATCATAGTTCTGTTAGGTAATTTTTATTAAGTTAAATGGGAGATAATTCACATTCAGTTCCGGGATATAGAGGGTATGTGTGCTAACGCCACTCGTGGAAATACATTCTTGGGAATACATATTTCGGCGATAACTCGATGAACTAAAAACCTATTTTACACTAATAAACACAAATCTTTTTCTTTTAGTATTTCCAATAATGTTGGCTAATATAATAGTCGTTATTAAATTTTAATTCATTTTAACTGCCCTGTCATGAGCCTCATTTCACTACATTCCACAACCGCACAACCACTTATGCTAGTATGAACGTCCGTAATAAGATATAGTTCCTGTATAATTTTCAAATTAGTTTCTGTTTGCTGTCAAAATTGAAAACTACAGACAAAACAAGTTCATTAGAATATATTACTTAATAATTATTAACTGTTCATGATAGTCAGAAAATAGCTAAAATACAAAAGTACATCTAACTGCGTAGGAATACGAAACGCAACCAGTGGCAGAGAAAATGCCATCTTTCACTGTTTGATGGAGTTGTTATTACTGAGAAAACTCTATTATTAATTGGAAAACATAAATGAAAGAATACGATATACTAATTAAATAATATCAGCAAAAGGACGTCGTGATAGCGTAGTGGTAGGGCGTTTGCTTCAGGTGCGAGAGGCCCGGAGTTCTAGTCTCCGCTGGAGCCGTTACGATTGTGCACTTATGTATGATATTTAAATTGCCTCTTCTCTATGCCTCATGGCAATGGATTCCATCAGGAATGAGGTCTCGAGAGCGATTAATATAAGTTTTTTGTTTGTTTTGTTTTTTATACTTTATTTATTTTACAACGATTGCGAAGCAAGTTTTAACAACTTATATTAATCACTCTCGTTGGCTCGGATGAAAGGCGTATATGTGGTCATTCATGTGGGAGGAAACCGGAGTACCCGGAGAAAACCCACCTGTCCGATCTGGCCATCATCGTACCATCTCACATACTTGTAAGAACGTGTTCCGCAATCGAGCTAAAATATATTTATATAAACTAATGATTGTTTCAGTCGCCGAGGACGACGCTCAGTATGGACAGATGTATATGGACGATCCTAACTTTCAACTAGTAGATACAGATACCGTAGAACAACTATATTCTAATCCATCGCCGGCTATCTCATCGTCAGTATCGTCATCATCGTCTTCTAAATGGCCGTTCGCTGGTTCAAAAGTATGCATAGAAACATCATTCCCTGGAGTGTTTCGGTGCCACAGGTGAGCCGCCCTCTCTATTGCGTTGTTGTTGTTTTTGTTGTGTTGTTGTTGTTGTTGTTGTTGTTGTTGTTGTTGTTGTTGTTGTTGTTGTTGTTGTGATCATAAATTGTATATGTTATTACGAGATTTGTTAAGACGATGTTGTCACGAGCCTCTCTTTCTTCTTATGTCTATTTTCCGATATCAGTGCTCTAACCAGGGTCTATCCTATCGTAGACTCTCTGGAGTTGTCTAGGGGGGTTCTCTACGGTCCTTCATATATAATAACTCAACACAGTCTTTCATTTTCTTTTGTATAATATCATCTACAACAATCTCATTTTATTTCATATCTATAACATGTATCATCTGGTTATGATTTCTCGTATCTCATTATTCGCCTCACTATTTCAATGTGTTATAACAATTCTACTAATATACTAATTTCCTTCACTTTATCAAACTATTCTAATAGATATATTAGCCAAAACAATCGTTTCTTAAAAGGCCTAATTATCTTCCATTCACGTATTTAATACAACTTTAATATTTAAGAGTTAATATTTCTTTAAATATTAATTTTTCTAACTATCATAGAAACAGTTTATATCTTAATAGTGAGTCACATCATTTCCTTAACGCCTCCATGGCTGGATTAGAATGCACTGATTTCTTCATAATCTTTCATTTCTTAAATAGCAGAATTAACATCTATAACAGAACACACACACAGAACAGAACACAAGTTTATTTTGGCAGACTTGTACATACATACATCGTCTTAACAAAACTAGTAATAACATATATATATATATTTAATGATCACGTGACATATAAATATAAGTGAGAGTGATAAATAAAAGTTGGCAATTACACATTTATATTATTTCTAATAACTAAAGACAATTTTATAAATTTGGCTAAATTTTGTATAGTGGTATTATTATCGGAACTCATAAGATTATTAAATTTGAAAACAGAAGGTCTATTGCAATAGTGTGCATCAATACATTGTTTACGTAGGTTCTTATAACATGGACATATACAAATAAAATGATAAATATCTTCGATATCTCTCGATCCACAATATAAACAATACCTCTCGTTCCTTGGAATTTGATTCCTGCCATATCGACCCGTTTGCACACGGAGAGAATGACCGGCTATTCTAAATTTGGTAAAAACACAACGTGATACATAAGGTAAATAATCCAGGTAACGCTCGTAAGAAAAACAATGTTTAAAACATTTATAGTCTGTAAGTGCAGAACTACGATCGACGGTACCATACCATTCCTGTAAATAAACATCAATAACACGCTGTTTGAAAATAAAAGGAAATGACTTTAAAGAGACACTATGGGGATCCATGAATACATGTGAGAACCCATACTATCTAGTAGGGCCTTAACATTTGAGACCCAATTTGTATGACCTAAGTGACAATCAGACACTCCCTGATCATACAATTTGCTAAGTATAATATTGTTGGTGTCTACCAATTTGCACCAATACTTAATAATCTTACAATAGCGACTGATAAAAAGAGGATAACGAGCGAGTTCACCATAAACCCCAGCAGAACAAGTATTTTTTCTAACATTTAATATACGTTTGCAGAATTTTAGGTGAACCCGTTCAATATCTTTGGATTTAGTAAAGCCCCATATTTCAGATGAATAGTTAAGAATAGATCCCACAAACGAATCAAATAACTGACAAAGAGTACCTGGTTTTAAAGGAACCTTTTTACAATTATATAATAGCACGTTTAAAGCCTTAAGTGATTTACCAATTAAATGTTCGTTATTCAGCGCAAAATTACCAGTATGTTTAAAAATTATTCCCAAATAGTTAAAACTATCCACTACGTCTATATCAACACCATTATATGACCAACATTCGTTACCTTTTAAACCACCCCGCTTTCTAAAAACCATGATTTTCGTCTTTGTCTCATTTACCTCTAGACCCCATGTGTTACAATAAGAATGGAGCAAATTTAAACTATTCTGTATAACAGACATAACGGCGCCAAACATCTGTGATGTTATACAATATTAGTACGTGTTTATATGTCATCAAATGCGGCGGCAATTATCTTACATAACTGACCATCTGCATTCGGTGGTGTCAAAATATAATTTGTTCCCGCGCAAACAGAGAACTGATAATCTAGGCGTGAACATAATAGCAGACGATTATACATAATACATAATAATCATAATCTTACATGGTTAACAATGTGTCATATATATAAATAAATAAATGTATTTATATAATACATTTCTATTTATATATGACAATAATTTATTCGTGCAAATATATGTTTGTTTTTTTCTATCTTTTGCACAATATAGTGTACAAGTCTTTCGAAATTCTTGGGAATCCGGACAATGGATTGATCAAACTAGCACTATCTTTGAAAATTCACAGACTAACTATATTAAATCTTGTAAAATACATTATGTACACGTTTTCAGCACTAGATACGCCACTTACTGTTGTTCCTAATTTATTTTATGGGGAGGGCCAATCACTAATGTTGTTTGGACTTGTGATCCAACCCATTTGTTAAATTTCTATTTGTACAACGATTGTGATTGTATACATGTATATAGAGCAATAAAATATTATCAAAATCAAGTCTTTCGAAATAAAGTTCTGTTCTGTTCTAGTATCTTTATAATCTTTATAAATAAGTATGAAACCAGCTTAAAGACAGCAATTCCAATTAGATGTCCTGCAAATACATCTGTATTACGAAATAATTCACAGTTTGGTCTTTGGTGTGTATAACTGATAATCTGAGGCTGATCTGAGATAAGAATGTATATCAGAAGTAAAAGTGAAGGACGATTTTAAGTATTCTGGAGCAGCTTCACGTAATGTTTTATACATTTGTATAGCCTTCTGATATATGCAACTTTGCAACAACTTCAATTTTGTATGTTTGGTTTTGTGTTTTGTTGCGTCTTTTGGTCTTCTCCGTGTTATAAAATAAAGAACTATTTTACTTTAATTATAAGACGAATATCAGATCAATATTACATGTATTGACACATAGATATAAATATACATGGCTATGATTGTGGGAGCTCATTTGTATAACATGTATGCTTTATGTACGTATGTCCTCATGGGCTTGAAAGCCTACTGAAATTTAATAACCTAAACTATATGTGTTTTACGTTTATTTATCGTCGCTACCGGTTGCCCATATGAGCGACGCCTCCTGAAGAGATTAGTTATTTTAGGTTTTGGAGGATAGTGCAATGATACAAAGAGAGAGAGGCCCATTCCAGAGTCTCATCTGATTCATTTACGTGCACGGTGTAAAGCACCGACACGAGACCTCGGTTTAACGTCCCATCTGAAAGACTGTTAAATTTAGTAGGGTCAGACGGGGGATCGAACCTGCGATCCATGGATTACCAATCCAGCGTGTTACCACTGGACTACAGATCCGTCTGTAACAACTTCAATTGTGTATGTTTGGTTTTGTGCTTTGTTGCGTCTTTTGACCTTCTCCGCGTTAGAAATAAAGAACTGTTTTGCTTTAATTATAAGACACATATCAGATAAATAGTACATGTATTTACACATAGATATAAATATAAATGGCTATGATTGTGGGAGCTCAAATGTATGCATTATGTTTGCACTGTTCGCTAACTGTATATAATATGTACGTATGTCCTCATGGGCTTGTAAGCCGACTGAAATTTAATAAACTAAACTATAGGTGTTTTTACGTTTATTTATCGTCGCTACCGGTTACCCATATGAGCGACGCCTCCTGAAGAGATTAGTTATTTTAGATTGTGGAGGATAGTGCAATGATACACAGAGAGAGACCCATTCCAGAGTATTCTCTGATTCTTTTACGTGCACGGTGTAAAGCACCGACACGAGACCTCGATTTAACGTCCCATCTGAAAGACTGTTAATTTTATTAGGGTCAGACGGGGGATCGAACCTGCGATCCCTGGAATACCAATCCAGCGTGTTACCACTGGACTACATATCCGTCTCTAAACTATATGACTCGTTCTGGAAATGTCATTCGTTTCCATTGCCTATTCTAAACGTGATAACAATATACATGCATGCATGCGTATACAATATTTATCTACTGACAAGCAATCCATCTGGGGTAACACTATTGCAAATATTTTAAATTTAAATCTATTTGTCACCATGGTAACGTATACAATTTGTGTCATTTCAGGAGAGGACGACCTGGAAGTTCGGTTGTCACGTTACAAGATGAATGAATTCATAATATAACAATATCTCGTTCAACACGGGACTAGATTATTTATCATTTTCGAAATTTTCAAATAAATGTGAAACTTAATATTTATCTACGATTATTGTTCACTGTGTTACAAACATCATAAAACACACATTTTGACTGGAAACTATTGTCATTTGAAAGAAAATTAATTGGTGTACATGTGTTATTTGACAATACTTGCCCGTGCGAAATTCTTAGCCATAATATGGCCTTTAAAATTGGCATAGAGTGCGTTCGTAGTACGGCAATAATATGGTCTTAATTTAGCTCTAAATATGCGCCCATGAAAATGACCATACCATAGAAATAAGCCTTGTGGAGAAATATTAGGACGTTTGGCTATACCAAAGTATAAACTTTATTTATTTTACTACGATTACGAAACAAGCTTTAACAACTTTTATTAATCACTCTGGTGGGCGCGGATGAAAGCGTATACAAGTAAAATAGTAATGTGTTTGCTTATTATAATGTTAGTAATCTATACAAATTTATGTTAGCTCGATTGCGAAACAAGTTCTTACAACTTATATGAATCACTCTCGAGACCTCATTCCTGATGGAATCCATCGCCACGAGGGAGAGAGAAGAGGCAACGTGGAATTTAAATACCTTGCCTAAGGGCACACTCGTAACGGCTGCAGCGGGGCTCGAACTTTAATTTTAATGAACTTTTAATCAACTATTTGTCATCAAAAAACGGTGTGTTCGCAATCTACAAAGGCTAAAATATGCATTTTCAATAACGGATAGCCATGCTCAAGAAGCGACATTTGTTTATTTTTATAGTTTAATCTACAGTGACTACACATTTATTTTAGCTTGATTGCGAAACAAGTTATTACAACTTATATTAATCACTTTCGAGGCCTCATTCCTGATGGAATCCATCGCCACGAGGGAGAGAGAAGAGGCAACGTGGAATTTAAATGCCTTGCCTTAGGGCACACTCGTAACGGCTCCAGCGAGGCTCGAACTCCGGATGCACAGAAGCAAAGGGTGAACAAATGTACGAATGAAAACAGGTTGAGATCTTTGGTCGCATAGCTTTATTCCTGATAAATGGCTGTGAGCCCTATGTACTAGTATTTAAATGTGGTATGCCAACAAATGTCGTATATGACGCTTGACTATTTGAGAGAGAAATACACAGTGTAATAGGCAATGAAATTATATAGACTGCTCTTCTATTTCCGGTTTTGGTCGCTTTAATATATGTGCATAGAAATACCATTCCTAATTATCACATTTTATTTAATCAATCGGTCATATCAATATCCCCAACTCAATTTGAAAATTGATTACGGAACAATGTTTTCCAATTATCAATATGTGTCTAGTTGTTGTTTTTAGGTTTATTTATCGTCGCTACCGGTTGCCCATATGAGCGACGCCTCCTGAAGAGATTAGTTATTTTATATTTTTGGAGGATAGTGCATGATACAGACAGCGACACATTCCAGAGTCTCCTCTGGTTCTTTTACGTGCATGGTGTACAGTGTAAAGCACCGACACGAGACCTCGGTTTAACGTCCCATCTAAAAGACTGTTAATTTTATTAGGGTCAGACGGGGGTCGAACCTGCGATCCCTGGATTACCAGTCCAGCGTGTTACCACTGGACTACATATCCGTCTGTATGTGTGTCTAGTTTTATCAAAGTATGTTAATAGAAAAATAATAGTGGCAAAGTTGTTAGTATATTTTATTCTTTATTTCAGTCTCATCAATGTACAGCATATATATAACAAACACAAACTATAATTTACATATTAAAACGTACATTGCCACTCAATTCAGAGTTACAAGAGACTATGCGTGTATACAGCATTCATCTATAACATAATTATTGCACTACTATAGTATATACATGTACATGTGATAACTACATGTGAGAGATAAAGCTAAAAAGCAGTCGCTAATTGAAATTTAAAATCTTATTAAGATGTAATGGAATGAAAAATACTGAAAGCAAAATAAGCACTACTGCGCAAACTAAAACATGTTTTAAAATATCAATTACCAATTCCAATCAGATTGGGAGTAGCCTAATTAGCAAATGCTTTAGTGTGTGTGATAGTGTTCACAATATAGCATGTACTATGGTCATTCTATTGCCGTACTATTACCTAGAATTTCGCACGAGATTGTTCAGAACCACTGCCAAGCACTCACCAGTCAAAATAAATAATAAATAAATAAATTGTGTTTGGATTCAAGTGTGTTGATTTCTGCTGTGTTGTTGTTGTTGTCCTACTATGTTTGGGATTGTGGGATTGTTGCGCCTGCGCAGTGGTAGAGTAGACATAATTATAGTTGCTAGGCGCCATTGCCAGTGGGTCTCCGTGACCGAATGGTTACAGTCATTGACTTCAAAACCACTTGCTCGTCCCCGCTGTATGTTCGAATCCAACTGCATGGTGATGTCGAAGCTATCCGGCTGGCTTGTGGAAGGTCAGTGGTTCTGTCCGGGTGCCCACCCTGTCTGAATTACTGATCGGAGAGGCATCCGGTGCCTTTCTCTACCAGTGACAACCGGAAGCACAATCTGTCTGTTTTTGTCAGCAGTTCAGCCATGAGGATTTGAAATCAAATGGCACACATTTTTGCGTTAACTAAGCAGCTGTGCTTATAGAAAAAGTATACGTATACAGAACAGTTATTTATTAGTTTAAACTTTCTTTATTTTACAACGATTGCGAAACAAGTTCTAATACCTTATGTTAACTTAATCGCTCTCGTTGGCGCGGATGAAAGCGTATATCTGGTCATTCATGTGGGAGGAAACCGGAGTACCCGGAGAAAACCCACCTGTCTGATCTATGCTTAGTAATAGTGTCCCGACCTATATCTAAAGATACTCCCCTGGCAACGGTGATGTCATCATGCTTTTACATACAGTAACATTGATTGTTCTCATTTCACATAGATCAGTCATGTTTCTGGGAAAAAGTGTTAAGAACATTGTAGAGCAAACTAAATTAGACAAAGTAAGGAGTGTTTTTCTAGTACTTTGTTATTCCCAATAGTACATACCAATTTAAATTCGATAAACACAAATCCAGAAGGCATGCAAACCTAATCCGGCTTAATACGCCAACTAATGCTTATAACGTCACGACTTCCATGTAGCATATATATTGAACGTAACGTCACGACTTACACAGCATATATTGAACGTATCGTCACGACTTACACAGCATATATTGAACGTAACGTCACGACTTACACAGCATATACTGAACGTAACGTCACGACTTACATGTAGCATATATATTGAACGTAACGTCACGACTTACACATCATATATGGCATGTAACGTCACGACTTCCATGTAGTATATATTGAACGTAACGTCACGACTTACATGTAGCATATATATTGAACGTAGCGTCACGACTTACACAGCATATATTGAACGTAACGTCACGACTTCCATGTAGCATATATATTGAACGTAACGTCACGACTTCCATGTAGCATATATATTGAACGTAACGTCATGACTTCCATGTAGCATATATATTGAACGTAACGTCACGACTTACATGTAGCATATATATTGAACGTAACGTCACGACTTACATGTAGCATATATATTGAACGTAACGTCACGACTTCCATGTAGCATATATGTTGAACGTAACGTCACGACTTACATGTAACATATATATTGAACGTAACGTCACGACTTACACATCATATATTGAACGTAACGTCACGACTTCCATGTAGTATATATATTGAACGTAACGTCACGACTTCCATGTAGCATATATATTGTATGTAACGTCACGACTTACATGTAGAATATATATAGTGAACGTAACGTCACGACTTCCATGTAGCATATATATTGAACGTAACGTCACGACTTACACAGCATATATTGAACGTATCGTCACGACTTACACAGCATATATTGAACGTAACGTCACGACTTACACAGCATATACTGAACGTAACGTCACGACTTACATGTAGCATATATATTGAACGTAACGTCACGACTTACACATCATATATGGCATGTAACGTCACGACTTCCATGTAGTATATATTGAACGTAACGTCACGACTTACATGTAGCATATATATTGAACGTAGCGTCACGACTTACACAGCATATATTGAACGTAACGTCACGACTTCCATGTAGCATATATATTGAACGTAACGTCACGACTTCCATGTAGCATATATATTGAACGTAACGTCATGACTTCCATGTAGCATATATATTGAACGTAACGTCACGACTTACATGTAGCATATATATTGAACGTAACGTCACGACTTACATGTAGCATATATATTGAACGTAACGTCACGACTTCCATGTAGCATATATGTTGAACGTAACGTCACGACTTACATGTAACATATATATTGAACGTAACGTCACGACTTACACATCATATATTGAACGTAACGTCACGACTTCCATGTAGTATATATATTGAACGTAACGTCACGACTTCCATGTAGCATATATATTGTATGTAACGTCACGACTTACATGTAGAATATATATAGTGAACGTAACATCACGACTTCCATGTAGCATATATATTGAACGTAACGTCACGACTTACACAGCATATATTGCATGTAACGTCACGACTTACATGTAGAATATATATATTGAACGTAGCGTCACGACTGCCATGTAGCATATATATTGAACGTAACGTCACGACTTTTAATAATTATATATTGCATGCAAACCTCACGATTTACACAGCTGCGAGTAGCGTCACGACTTGAAAAGCATGTATTGCGTAAATTCATTCCATGACGTCCAATAAACACTTCCATGATTTCCACTGCCGACGTTCATGACTTCCAGTGAACATTCCCAAGACTTCCGCTGCGTTGGTTGATGCCATGAGCTCCAGTGTACTCTGACTTCCGCTGCATCATCTACAGACGTCTCTGACCTCCACTTCAAAGTTACATGACTTCTTCCTCGTATGTTCATGATTTGGAAATCATGATAGCGCAGTGGGTGTGCGTTCGTTTCAGGTGCGAACGGTCTGTAGTTCGAGCCCCCACTGGAGCCGTTACGGTTGTGCCCTTAGGCAAGGCATTTAAATTTATTTTAGCTCGATTGCGAAGCAAGTTATTTCAACTTATATAAATCACTCTCGAGACCTCATTCCTGATGGAATCCATCGCCACGAGGGAGAGAGAGAAGAGGCAATGTGGAATTTAAATGCATTGCCTAAGGGCATAATCGTATCGGCTCCAGCGGGGCTCGAACTCCGGACCATTCTCACCTGAAGCGAACGCGCATCCACTGCGCTATTACGACTTCCACAAAACACTTGCTTATTACAAGCCTCGTATTATATTTTAAAGACGCAGCCCTCAATAGTTTTTCCATATCTTGTTCAATTCCATAATTTATGCAAAGAAAGAAATGGAGCATTATTTTTTGGCAAGTTGTGATTTTAATAATGTATGTATGTATGTTCCATTAATGTCAAACCGCTTACGGGGACGTAGACATGTTTTCCTGGGCAAGCATAGCCGACCTAAGTGGTTAACCAGTACTAAGCAATGTATGTTAGGTGCCTTGCTCAATGACACTGCATACGTGGCCTGACCATGTTTGTTCTCCGAATGATATGTGATAAAATTATATTATGTAAATAAAATAGCAACAATGAATTATAAATGTATATTGTCCGCCTCCGTGGTCGAGTGGTTATGGTCGCTGACTTGCATACCACTGTAACCTATCATCACTGATTGTCACTGGTTCCAGCCCCGCTCAGACCGTATCTCTTTATATGAAAAAGTTGGCAGTTTCTTACGGAGGTTGGTGCTTCCAAGTACTGGTTAACCGCTGGAGCCTGCCCAGGAAAGGTGTTGTTAGGCAAACTGCCAAACGCTCATATGGGCAACGGGTAGCCACATTAAATATACTTCTAAAAACGACACATGTACTTGGCTGTGTAGTGTAGGCTTATAGAATGGAACAGATCAATGCTAAGAATGGAATATTTATTCGTTTCCCCACACTTTCCTCCACAGTCAGAAGTTTCCGTCACTAAAGTGATTTAATCGTATTGCTAACGCGACAAGACTATTTCTGGATACAGGCATCCGTTCGTGTATTTTAGAGACTGCTCTATAATTACACTGCTTCGAGCTACAATGACACCTTGCTTTTAAAACCTCCTACTCCGAGATCGGCAATCGACTGCTTACTTCCCATGGCAATGACGAACTGAACATCGAACCACAAATAGTCAGCTCGACTAGTTTCGTATTTCCCAGTCTGGCGCTGGACATCGAACGCAAGAACAGACAAGTCGACTTCCGTTTCTTGCTTCCCAATGACGAACTAAATATGGAACAACGAAATCGATTCAGCGCAGCTTTATTTTCTTACTGCAAGGGCGAACGACATGATGGCTGCCTGGTAGTGCAAGGATGAACCAGGTCCACCATCATGCCGTTCGCCATTGCACTACCAGGTCAGCCATCATGCCGTTCGCCCTTGCACTACCAGGTCAGCCATCATGCCGTTCACCCTTGCACTACCAGTCAACCATCATGCCGTTCACCCTTCCACTACCAGGTCAGCCATAACGCCGTTCACCCTTCCACTACCAGGTCAGCCATCATGCCGTTCGCCCTTGCACTACCAGGTCAGCCATCATGCCATTCACCCTTGCACTACCAAGTCAGCATCATGCCGTTCACCCTTCCACTACCAGATCAACCATCATGCCGTTCACCCTTGCACTGCCAGGTCAGCCATCATGCCGTTCGCCCTTGCACTACCAGGTCAGCCATCATGCCGTTCGCCCTTGCACTACCAGGTCAGCCATCATGCCGTTCGCCCTTGCACTACCAGGTCAGCCATCATGCCGTTCGCCCTTGCACTACCAGGTCAGCCATCATGCCATTCACCCTTGCACTACCAGGTCAGCCATCATGCCGTTCACCCTTGCACTACCAGGTCAGCCATAACGCCGTTCACCCTTGCACTACCAGGTCAGCCATCATACCGTTCACCCTTGCACTACCAGGTCAGCCATCATGCCGTTCACCCTTGCACTGCCATGTCAGCCATCACAAGGAATTGTGTGGTTCACCTCAGATCGTCAACGCCCCGACAGGTTGGAGATTGTATTGTTGTTTGTTTGGGGTGCTTAAAGTCGCACCAACATATTTTTGTTGGTTTTTTGTTGGTTTGTTGGTTTGTTGGTTGCTTTGTTGGTTGGTTTGTTGGTTTGTTAGTTTGTTGGTTGCTTTGTTGGTTGGTTTGTTGGTTGGTTGGTTGGTTTTTTGGTTTGTTGGTTGGTTTGTTGGTTTTTTGTTGGTTGGTTGGTTGGTTGGTTTGTTGGTTGGTTGGTTTGTTGGTTGGTTGGTTGATTAGTTGGTTTGTTGATTGGTTTGTTGGTTGGTTGGTTGGTGGTGGTTGGTTGGTTGGTGGTTGGTGGTTGGTTGGTTGGTGGTTGGTTGTGGGTGGTTGGTTGGTTTGTGGTTTTTTGTTGGTTTGTTGGTTGGTTGGTTTGTTGGATGGTTGGTTGGTTGGTTTGTTGGTTTGTTGGTTTGTTGGTTGGTTGGTTGTTGTTGGTTGGTTGGTTTGTTGGTTGGTTTGTTGGTTGGTTGGTTGGTTGGTTGGTTGGTTGGTTGGTTGGTTGGTTGGTTGGTTTGTTGGTTTGTTGGTTTGTTGGTTGGTTTGTTGGTTGGTTAATTTGGTTTGTTGGTTTGTTGGTGGTTGGTTTGTTGGTTTGATCGATCGATTGATTGATTGAGTTTGATGTAACAGTACGGATGGTTTGCATTTCTCCTAGCGCTATCTTCTATTTCTTATGTCAAATACCAGTGCGAAGGGTTTGAATCTCTCCGAGTATTGGATTCCAGAAGTTTAATTAGACCAAATTACATTCGCTGCAATGTTAATATTGGGTTCCCGATGGTTACAACAACCAACTTCTCCATAACTATAATGACGACTCATCCAACTATTATTGGTGGAGGGAGACCTCAAGCAGTATTTCGGGCACGGACGGGCACCCGATTAGATCTACCGTAAGCCAGCTAGATAGCTTATTCCCTTAAAATAATTCGACACCAGTTGGATTTGGGCATGTTATTTTGAGTCAACGACAATAACAACCCTGTCGCGAATATTGAATAATAATGTCAAACAAATTCTGTTGGCTAGTTTTCTTTTTATTGATGTTTATATTTAATTATAGCAACATGTCGTGATCTTCTCTCGTTATAGTTTCATCCCGTTGGTGATGGGTTGACACACAGACGGATATGTAGTCCAGTGGTAACACGCTGGACTGGTAATCCAGGGATCACAGGTTCGACCCCCGTCTGACACTAATAAAAATAACAGTATTTCAGATGGGACTTTCAACCGAGGTCTCGTGTCGGTGCTTTACACCATACACGTAAAAGAACCAGAGGAGACTCTGGAATGGGTATCTGTCTGTATCATTGCAGTATCCTCCAAATATCTAAAATGACTAATCTCTTCAGGAGGCGTCGCTCATATGGGCAACCGGTAACGACGATAAATAAACGTAAAAACACACATTGGTTGACACTACATTGCATAATGATTGATCACGGTACACTTCGAAAGAGTGAAAAGAAATCCTACATATATGTTTAACTCCCGGGAGGCCCGAATCTAATGTGGTTACAACATGTGGTCAGCACGTAATATCAATTGTCCATGACTGTGATTGTGTTTATGTATAGTAAAATATGATTAAACTAACTCCAATAATTCGCAGTCCAGGTCACTGTGTGAAATAGCGCAAACATTGAAATAAAGTGTGCCACTTGTATATATATATATATATATATTATATAATATATATATATATTATATATATATAGATAGGAGAGAGAGAGAGGAGAGAGAGAGAGAGAGAGGAGAGAGAGAGAGGAGAGGAGAGAGAGAGAGAGAGAGAGAGAGAGAGCTGCATGCGATATATTTATCCCGGTCGATCTCCTCACGGCGTGTACGTCTTGGGCTGGGCACATCTTTCAGCAACAGCGTCAGCGGTTACTGGGGTCTTCTGGCCGTCGGACTTGCAACAAGGGACACACGCTTTGCCATCGCTGACCACCATCGGAGATAGTGGAGGTATGGACAGACCCTGGAGCGACCGAGATAGCCAGATGTGTAACTGTCAGATACGTGTATATTCTGCTGCGAGATGACACAGGACTTGTCATCCTGGACTGGACCAGAGGAAGAAGAAGCGTCATAGAAAGAGATACTGTCGAGCACATGCCTCGGTGGACGCGACTATAAATAAATCTACACGACGACGACGACGATAGTGTGTGTTTTACGTTTATTTATCGTCGCTACCGGTTGCCCATATGAGCGACGCCTCCTGAAGAGATTAGTTATTTTAGATTTTGGAGGATAGTGCATGATACAGACAGAGACCCATTCCAGAATCTCCTCTGGTTCTTTTACGTGCACGGTGTTAAGCACCGACATGAGACCTCGGTTTAACGTCCCATCTGAAAGACTGTTAATTTTATTAGGGTCAGACGGGGGATCGAACCTGCGATCCCTGGATTACCAGTCCAGCGTGTTACCACTGGACTACAGATCCGTCTGTACGACGACGATATATTTATTAGTTCAGGTATATATTGCAATTACTCCCTTGCGTTTATAAGTGTAAAATAACGTAAAATAAAAAAATATCATAAAAAGGTAGCGTAATTGCAATTATATCATACACACACAGACGCTTGGGGTCTGGACACAATTACATTATACACACACAGACGCTTGGGGTCTGGACAACATTATATCATCCACACACAGACGCTTGGGGTCTGGACACAATTATATCATACACACACAGACGCTTGGGGTCTGGACACAATTATATCATACACACACAGACGCGTGTGGTGTGGACACAATTATATCATACACACACAGACGCTTGGGGTCTGGACAACATTATATCATCCACACACAGACGCTTGGGTTCTGGACACAATTATATCATACACACACAGACGCTTGGGGTATGGACAACATTATATCATCCACACACAGACGCTTGGGTTCTGGACACAATTATATCATACACACCACAGACGCTTGGGGTCTGGACACAGTTATATCATACACACACAGACGCTTGGGTTCTGGACACAATATATCATACACACACAGCGCTTGGGTTCTGGACACAATTATATCATACACACAGACGCTTGGGGTCTGGACAACATTATATCATACACACACAGACGCTTGGGTTCGGACACAATTATATCATACACACACAGACGCTTGGGTTCTGGACACAATTATATCATACACACACAGACGCTTGGGTTCGGACACAATTATATCATACACACACAGACGCTTGGGGACTGGACAAATATTTGCGGGTTCAAAACCACCAAGACTAAAATCTAAATGATACACTATAGGCTTGACACTAAACATAAACTGTGTTATTATATAGCCTTGATAGTGACGGGGTGTCATTTCAAAACTTGCTTGGAATGGCCTAAAACACTATGTGATCATACATGTAAACTATAACACAAACAAAGACACTGTAATCACAGCTGAATAATTCAAAACCATCAATTTATTGTGTTTTACGTTTATTTATCGTCGCTACCGGTTGTCCATATGAGCGACGCCTCCTGAAGAGATTAGTAATTTTAGATTGTTGGAGGTTAGTGCATGATACAGACAGAGACACATTACAGAGTCTCCTCTGGTTCTTTTACGTGCACGGTGTACAGCACCGACACGAGACCTCGGTTTAACGTCCCATCTGAAAGACTGTTAATTTTATTCCTGGATTACCAGTATAGCGTTTTACCACTGGGCTACAGATCCGTCTGTGAAAAAAATAAATTATTTTTTTAGTATAATTTATAGCCTTGATAGTGACGGGGTGTCAATTTTAAACTTGCTTGGAATGGCCTAAAACACTATGTGACCATACATGTAAACCATAACACAAACAAAGACATTGTAATCACAGCTGAATAATTCAGAACCATCAAAACTAAATGATACACTATATATAGGCTAGACACTATACATAAATTATTATTATGCTCGCCCATATGGCTTACCGGCGGCGAGGGTAAATAAACTGAATCATCATCATAAATTATTTTTTTAGTAGATATAGCCTTGATAGTGACGGGGTGTCATTTTTAAACTTGCTTGGAATGGCCTAAAATTATGTGATCATACATGTAAACTATAACACAAACAGAGACGCTGTACTCACAGCTAAACAATACAATTCAGCTGAAGGTTAGACGAACGTGAACTGGATTTCTTATAAAATCTAACATCGAGTTTAATTAAAGTCCTATTTATAAAGGGCTTTTTTTTCTTTCGTTTCTTTCTACTGTGTGCATGTTTTGTATTATATTCATTTAATGTTTCATATAGCTGTCCCTAAAACCAATCTCATTAAAACAGAGGCTATATATCAAGTCTCTCCGTTGCGTTTAAAAGTTGTATAACGTATAGAATAGAATGCGTAATTTAGAATCCGTTTAATGAGATTACAATGTACTATAAAATAACTACAGGCCCGTAGTTACACTGATGCACACCGAGGAAGCTGCCTCAGTTAAAATTTATAAAGCAAAAAAAAATGAAAAATGAAATAAATAAAATGAAAAAATATCCATTTGCTGTATAAAATGTTGCTTGCGAGAGAGAGCTGAACGGTCAGTACATACTTATACGTCTAAACTCATTAAATCAGAAAACGCAGGAAATCGCTTCTATGCCCAACAATTATAAGTGGAAACATGCCCCCGGACCCCCTTCATTGCCTCGGTTGAAATTCTCCTCTGGTTACGGTACTGAACTATGACAAACCAACGTGTGCTGTTAATATGCTAGCAATAAGATGGAAACATATTTAGATTTTGTATCAGAAGATAAATAAAGAATTGCATTATCTAGATTCAGAACATCCTCACACAATCTATATATTGAAACTGGAAAGGTATGATAATACGACGACTTTGTAAATCCTGTACAATGAGAACAACTGAAGATGAATACCACTTCTTACTTGTTTGTCCGCATTACCGTGATCTTAGAAAGAACTAGTTCGCACAGTATATATATTGAAACTGGAAAGGTATGATAATACGCCGCGTGAACGACGACGTTGTAAATCCTGTACAATGAGAACAACTGAAGATGAATACCACTTCTTACTTTGTTTGTCCGCATTACTGGGCTCTTAGCAAATAAATAGTTTGGCACCATGGTATTGTCATTTAGTGTCAGGGTACATATGTAACATCACTACTAATTAAGTTATATCATACTGTGGGAATAAATATACATATTCGAGATTTCTTATCTTGGGGACAGCAACTATCTACAGTTTCAACGAATTACATAGAATAATAGACATAACAGAACGTAATTAAATATCATACAAAACAAGAAAGGTTGTAATGTTCAAGTATGTAGACACTTTTCATACCATTATTCACGTGACATGAGAATTTATACTACGGTCATAGTAAACGTCTAGATCAGTTGTCAGATGCCAACAACATCACATAGATTTGATCAGTTATTATCATCTACAGTCTACATCCGTTATGTCAAACTCGGTTATGTCGAATTATCCGGTTATCTCGAAGTCGGATCAAAGTCCCATTTCAGACACTATAATTTTACATATAACTGGCTCCGTTTATATATAATTTCGTTAAGTCAAACTTCGGTTATATGGAAGTATTTTGTTCGGTCCCACGGAATTCGACATAACGTATGTAGACTGTGTATCTAAGAAAAGTATGTGTTCTTTGTCAAAGTGTCTGTATGTTACAAATACATGTACAACTGGTATCACCTAAATTAATTGTTGATAATAGATACTAGTTGTAACCACAGGGATTCGGCACATTTGGGGGTACTAGTATATATATTTAAGTACAGGGATTCTACTCTGTGGGATGTCAGATTTCGCATCGATCAGTAAAATGGCCCTATCTGAAACAATTTTGTACACATCTGTCCAAATATAACGCCTATCCCGAGTCTTTATATTGTTCTTCAAATAAAACACAACTTTAAGCTGCATGCATGTATACTTTGCAAACAATTGCCACATACATTGGCCATAGCAGGTCACATTTCCATACTAGGACACGGGTTCTGTCAGCAACAAAAAAAAATCTTCGACGGGAGAGTTTTAACTGTGAATAACATTGGATTATGATTATTCTTCATATAAAAAAACCCATCTTGTTACATTCTAATAATCCAATCAGAACGCTCGTTTCAACGCGAATTGCTCCGCTTTAGAAATTTTCAAAACAAATTGAAAATTCTACGAAATCTCTTTTTGACGTACATTTTTGCCGAATAAACCTACACGTTAATGGAAACACATTTTATTGATAATGTTATTCACAGTTAAAACTCTCCCGTCGAAGATTTGGTTGTAACAAGGCAAGTAGTACTATTGTTCCATATTAATTTGCTCTTCTGAGAAAACATTGTTTAAGAATTCTATTATTTTCACTATAATATTATTATGTTATACTATTTAAGTTATATTGTAAAAAATGTATGCCGAATAACATGTTAGTATTCTTATTCGCATACGTTCCTGTTCAATATGTACTGGAATAATTTCTAAGAAGGTAGTTATTATATACCCATTATTCGTGTTTCGGTAAAGCAATACAACCATACATATGTTTAATGTTCTCGAAATATATATAATATCATTTTTTTCTAGATCAAAGGTTGACAGGTTTATATACACAGATCACTTTTTTCACATGAATTATAGACTAGGACAATTTTCAGGAAGTGTGAATGTTGGAGGCATTTTTGAGGAAAAGTTGGCAAACAACTTTTTCCAATGGATTTGGGTATGCTAAAAATGAATATTTTGTTTGCCAACTCAATTTTGATTTTTTGGTACCCAAATTGCTAAAAACAAAAATGGCCGCCATGGAAAACTTAAAACGTCCATAACTTTTGAATGAAGGGTGATAAAGCAAGGTTTTTGCACCAAATACCATGTTTTTGATGCCTACCAACACACTGAACATACCATAATGGAGCTTTGATCAATATATATCAGTGAAAACTAGTGTAAGTGGCATTTCTATTGAAAACTGACAAATTTGAATGGGACAATTGCATTTGGGACATTGCACAAGATCTTGTCTACAGTGTCAGTGGGGTAAAGAAAATGACTCCAAAGCATGTTGGCCTTGGATCAACTCTGCACCAGGCAACTAGATCCAAACAACTGGTGGAGTTATTTCACAGTGCTGGCCACATTGTTAGCTACAGAGATATCCTCCGGATTGACACAGCATTAGCCGAGAGCACATTGGAAAACATGAACTGTGATAATGGAGCTGTAGTCCCACCTAACTTAGTGCAGGGAAGGTTTGTTCACTTCTCAGCAGAGAACATAGACATAAATGATTCAACTTTAGATGGCAAGAACACTTTCCATGCCACCCAAGTTGCATCTTGGCAGAGAGGGCCAGCTCCTGACGACTTGTTGAAGAACATAGAACCCTCCAAACATACATCTGTGAGTGTTCCAGAAGCAATGGAAGCTATCACCCCAGTCAACATCAATGAAGGCACCACCGAACCACAGTTTGGGGAATTGAAAGCGGAATGGTTTGAGAAATCCAATGATATTCCCACATCGGCATTGAAAGCTAAAGCTACAGACAAAGCATTTATGTTTATACGTCAACACGAAGAACCTAAATCCACCTGGACATCTTTTAGCAGAAGGCACAGTCAAATGGATCCAGAAAATACCACTGTTGGATACATGCCTATCATTCAGGCACCAGCACATGAGATCCAAACTGTGAACACAATTGTTCAAAGAGTTCTACATGTAGCAGCCTCTTTACAGCAAAAGCATGCCGTGATTACAGTAGACCAGGCTCTCTTCCCTGCACTGATGGAGCTGAAATGAACAATACCACAGTACAAGGATCTTCTGATGCCCATATTAGGAGGTCTATATACGGCGATGAACTTTCTGAAGGTCTTGGGACAACACACTGCAGATTCTGGTTTGGCAGACGTTTGGATAGATAGTGGAATTTTGGGACCAAATTCAATAGAGAAAGCAATGACTGAAAAATCATGTGCGTGCACACAAACTAACCCTGCAAGCTATGTGGCAACTTGTATTTCCACAACTCCTGCCGTATATAGAGAAGAAAGACCATGAGCTGAAAGAAGATATATTGAAAGCAGCATGGTCAGATGCTCCACAAGATTATGATGCACTGGTGACAACACTGGCATCCACACGATTTTGCAATCTCATGGCTGAATTTGTTCTTAGCAAAGAGCAAGATGTCAACTTCCAGTACTTGTGGCAGTATATAAACATGATATGTATACTACTCCTGTTCATCAGGGCCCAGCGTGATGGTTTCTGTGAGCTTCACCTCTATGCTTTTAAGCAAATGCTTCCATACTTCCACCGCTATGACCACATAAACTATGCCAGGTGGGGTACTGTGTACTTAGCCGAGATGAACCAGCTACCTAATGAAGTCAAAGAGGAATTCTACAAAGGCAGACCAGAGATTCAACCAGGTTGACCCACACCACAGCCAAGAGTGGCTAAATGGCACAGGGAAAAAGGGTGGTGGTATCATTGGAATTACCAAAACCACAGCAGCATTGAGCAGCTGGGCCTTGTCATATAATCTCAGGCCCTGCATTGCAACCAAGACAAGGGTACTGTTTATGGTTGGACATGAAGACCAAATGATTCACAATGAAACCACTCCTGCTAGAATGAAACGGGACACCTAGGATGAAGACAAAATCATGTCAGTTCTACAAAGAATGAAAGTTTTTGCACTAGACACATCCTGTGATGTGCTCCAGAATATTTCTACCAAGGATTTAGCAACTACTGATATCAAAGAATGTCTTCTGAAAGCTGAGCATCTGGGCCAGGTACAACTCAATACATTCGTGAATGAGAGATTGATTGCCTCTGGTGGCGGCCATACAAGAGTCAAGTTCAGAGATCTCATACATAAGTCAAAGGCACTCACCTTCTCATCTCTATATGTGGCACCACAGAAAGACTCCAAGGGTAAAGAATCCACCATGAAGGCAGACCGGAATATACTTCAGCGCCTCATCATTGCCTACCAGGCTGGCAGGAAGGTGGATCTTCACAATGTATTACAGCATGAACTGGTGACTGTGCCAGTTGCAATTGCAAACACAAATGGCAGTCTGCGGGTTGGTAATAAAGCTATCCTAACTGATGTGATGACCAAAGATGTGACCTGTCCACCAGAGATTACCCTTGACAGAACATCATGTCTGGTGATAGATGGCCAAGCCCTAGTAGTGGCACTTGGGAAACCTTCAGGTGTAATAACTTTGGTGAACTGGGAGATGCATTTGTGCTGAATGTCAGTCATGCTGGGAGATCTTTTGACAGGATCGATGTCACCTTTGATCGGTACAGAGAAACATCAATCAAGGCTGGTACCAGGAAGAAACGTTCAAAACATTCTCGTCCGATCAGAAGAGTTGTCGAGGACAGTTCTGTGCCAATCCCCAACAACTGGAATGATTTTCTGGCTGTGCCTGCTAACAAGGCAGACTAGCAGATTTCCTCTCAAAACATTTGATCGCAAATGCTCCTCCAGGGAAAATACTGGTAGTCTCTGGTGGATTTCAGAGGGAGGACAAAGTTTGGACATCTGACACGGAATTGGACATTCATCTGCTTGAGGCCAGCCATGAGGAGGCAGATATAAGGCTTGTCTTGCATTGTATGCACACAGATGCAGAGAGTGTGGTTGTGTCAGCGCGAGACACAGATGTCTTGGTGCTACTGCTAGCACATTTCCCCAAAATGAATTGCAGAAAGTTGTGAATGAAGGCAGGCACATCAAAACGTCGGAAATACATACCTGTACATGATATCAGGCATAATCTTCCATTCAGCAACTCAGTGTTTGAAACCCTCATCCCATTCCATGCAATAACGGGCTGCGATACTGTGTCCTACTTTGCTGGACATAGCAAGAAAACTGCATGGAAACTGTTCACCACAGACAACCATCTCCCCAAAGACCTTGGAACAGGAGAACTGACACAAAATACAATGAATGATGCAGAACAGTTTGTGTGCAGGTTGTACAACGTTCAAGAAGTAGCCAGCTGTGACAATGCTCGTGTCAAATTGTTCTTCAAATGTAAATCGCAAGATGCATTGCCTCCTACATCAGATGCACTACAATTTCATGTTCAGCGAGCACACTTCCAAAGTATGGTTTGGATGCAGGCTACCAATCCACAACCAGTCCTACCCTCACCTGCAACCATGGGCTGGACATTGGAAGGTGGACAGCTGTCACCAAAACTTGTGTCACTCGCTCCAATTCCACAGTCATGCAAGGACATTGTTGCATGTGGATGCACAAAAGGCTGTAAATCACAGAGTTGCAGCTGCAGAAAGGGCAAACTGACATGCACTGGAGCTTGCACGTGTGTAGACAGTGACAACATTTGCATGAACAAATGAAGCTGAAAGAAATACTTCAAAGACTTGCGATACAGTACACCGTTATAGACATTTACTATTTAAACATAATATAATATGCTGAATAACGTTACGGCCTAGTTTTCCTACTATGTATAATATATGTTGGACAGTTTATAAATCATATAAAATACACTTATTAATATTATCAGTCACTATGTGCCATGCTTCTGGTAATATAAAGACATTTCATGATCTAACGTTCTGATTTTGTTTATTATTTGTCAGTTTTCAAATGAAATGCCACATATATTATTTTCCACCCATTTATATTGAACATAGCTCCATTATGATGTGTTCAGTGTGTTCGTAGGCATCAAAAACATGGTATTTGGTACAAACAATTGACCTTTCTGCAAACGCTACTTAGGCACGCCCCCCCCCATAGTTACCGGTGCTCGCTGTAACCACGCGAGACAAGCTATCTAACAAAATGGCGTCTAACGCAGTCCTGCATCGAGTTAATCTAGATAAAATTCCGTCGAATTTCTCGGTTTTATTTCACCCAGATAAGAATATCTCGTTGAAAGCAAGACAGCAATGGTTTAAGTTTTTCAGTGAAGGTTATTTCTCTAAAGTACAGATATATTTAACGGGTGAGGACGTGTTAAGTGTTCGTGGAAAATGCTTTCGCAGTCAACGGAAGAGTGAACAACCATATCGTGTCAACTTTGACATCAAAAGAAATGAAATATGCCACCGTCTTGAGAGACTCGACCCTATGCCTCCTAGAAGACTCGAACATTAGGCCCAAAAACACCAGTACGTTCACTGAGCTAATATGGGAATCCCACAGCTCTGCACATGCATGGGTACTATTACTACTATCTGATCCCTAGTCCACCATCCACGACAATATGTATGAACCACATGTATAATTTTAATCACCATTATACTCACATATCTCTTGTGAACAGTAAATCTATAAATGCAGTATTTTTTTTTTCGAAATATTTTATTATGCATAAATAAATTAATTTCAACTTATTTTTGTGCAAATATATCTGTTTGCATTAATTTTGGATGTATTCAGCTGGTCGTTTGGTCGTCCACACAACTTAATTCACCTTAGACATGTTTCAAGATTTGTCTTAGGTTTTGGAAATGGCACGAATTTAACGTCACCTATCAACCGATCTGGATATCTACTATCACTGTCACACAGACCGTAACTACATCGTTTCACCATTGTCAATGACAGACAGCATTAATTAATTTGTAATTATTTTTCAAAACATAATTTCAGATCACGATCACTCGTCATCACTAAATACTAAATAACTCGTGTGTCTGACAGAACGATAAAACAATGACTCGGTGTAGTAATCAATGCTATAATTATGTGCACACATTTTATAATTGACCAATTAGCATAATCAGTGCTAAATTCCGATGTGCAATACTTTGATCTTGATAATAGCAGTCGGCCCCTATCGGGATATTATAAAGTCGGCGGTCTCTGTGATGTACCGGTAGTCGATAAGTTGTTGATTACTCCCAATAAACAGTGTGACACGCTTAAATTTGATTGCTGTGTTTGCTAGAAAAAAATGACTATATGGGGTCAGTCGGTGTTTTTATAGATGCATTGTTTTTAAAGCAGCTGTCTGGTATTTTGTGGTTCATAGACACACTTTTAGATTTGTCCAGGGATTTTGAAGTGGGTTGAAGTTAACGTCGATCACCAGGATATCGACTAATTTTGTACTATAACTAACCCACACACCAAAGCTACACATTTTCAACATCATTAAAACAATTTTAAACCCGTATTTTCGATCAAATTCACGCCTTTTCAAATTTGTCTACTCGTTACTAGTTTGTCTAATATGCATTGTTTGTCTAACAAGATGGCGGCGATAAGCCGTTGCCGGGGGTGCGCGCGAATGGTGCGATGCGATTGGCTAACGCCAGCTGTCAATCAAAATCGGCAGAAAGGTCAATTAAGCTTGATCACCCTTCATTCAAAAGTTATGGGCGTTTTAAGTTTCCCATGACGGCCATTTTTGTTTTTAGCAATTTGGGTACCGAAAAATCAAAATTGAGCTTGGCTAACAAAATATTCATTTTCAGCATACCCAAATCACTTGGAAAAAGTTGTTTGCCAACTGTTCCTCAAAAACGCCTCATAAACTCTAAGCGCTAACATTTCGCTGAAATTGTCCCAGTCTATTAGCTTGTAAACCCGGTTCAATATAGCCATTAGCCTGGGTTCCAGTCTGTCGATTTATCACTAATTTACTTCTGGCAAAATGAGTTGATATTATCAGAAACTCAATACGGCTCAATTAATTATCTCAGTGTTCAAATATATTTATATGACTGACCAGGCAAAATATATCAACGCCTGTTCCCAGGCTATATAGCCATCACGAATTTCTTTTTTTATCGCTCATATGGGCAACCGGTAGCGACGATAAATAGACGTAAAACACACACTTTTGTATCACATAGCTTTGTTTGTATTCAATTTCTGATCAGAACAGGTATGTATGACAGCTTTGACAATGCATACACACAATCTATGTACTTATTGAAAATCAAATATCATTTAAACTAAGTTTGTTTTGTTTTTGAGGTTTAAAGTCTCACCAAATGCTTCGGTTGTGCAACTCTCCAGCTAATATTGGTTCATGACGACCCCGAGGGGTCACCCCCTAGCAGTATGTCAGGCGCGGATAGACACCTGGGTAGAAGCACCAAGAATTCGACACCCCCAGTGGGATCTTTGGATATTTGATTATTTCAAAGAGTCCTGATAAATCGTGGCCGAACGGGCAGTGGGTTCTGTGTATATTTGATATTTTTCACACGGCATATGGGATTCGAACCTACTCGGTGAGGAGTACGTGGTTTCAAGTCAACGACCGTAACTTCGTGGAAGTCGTGATAGCGCATTGGATGCGCGTTCGCTTCAGGCGCGAAAGGTCCGGAGTTCGAGCCCCACTGGAGCCGTTACGATTGTGCCCTTAGGCAAGGCATTTAAATTCCACGTTGCCTCTTCTCTCTCCCTCGTGGCGATGGATTCCATCAGGAATGAGGTCTCGAGAGTGATTTATATAAGTTGAAATAACTTGTTTCGCAATCGAGCTAAAATAAATTTGTATAAACTAAACTGACCGTAACCACTCGGCCACGAAGGTCCCACTTCGAGCGAGAGATCAAGGCAAGAGTTGTATACCTGTCATAAGCAGCCAGCCAGGGGAATCACATGATGTGGCTGGTTAGAACATATGGCTGCTTAATAGAGGTTGACTGCTTAATAGATGTGAAATGTATTGTACAATAAGTTAAATAACTCATTGGGAATCTGGAAGCTGACTGCTTAATACAGGTTGGCTGTTTAATAGATGTGAAATGTATAGTAAAATAAGTTAAATACCATATTGGGAATCTGGAAACTGACTGCTTAATACAGGTTGGCTGCTTAATAGAGGTGAAATGTATAGTAAAATAAGTTAAATACCATATTGGGAATCTGGAAACTGACTGCTTAATACAAGTTGACTGCTTAATAGAGGTGAAATGTATAGTAAAATAAGTTAAATACCATATTGGGAATCTGGAAACTGACTGCTTAATACAGGTTGGCTGTTTAATAGAGGTGAAATGTATAGTAAAATAAGTTAAATACCATATTGGGAATCTGGAAACTGACTGCTTAATACAGGTTAGCTGTTTAATAGGTGAAATGTATAGTAAAATAAGTTAAATAACATATTGGGATTCTGGAAACTGACTGCTTAATACAGGTTTGACTGCTTAATAGAGGTGAAATGTATAGTAAAATAAGTTAAATAACTCATTGGGAATCTGGAAACTGACTGCTTAATACAGGTTGGCTGCTTAATGGAGGTGAAATGTATAGTAAAATAAGTTAAATAACTCATTGGGAATCTGGAAACTGACTGTTTAATACATGTTGGTTGCTTAATAGAGGTGAAATGTATAGTAAAATAAGTTAAATACCATATTGGGAATCTGGAAACTGACTGCTTAATACAGGTTGGCTGCTTAATAGAGGTGAAATGTATAGTAAAATAAGTTAATTACCATATTGGGAATCTGGAAACTGACTGCTTAATACAAGTTGACTGCTTAATAGAGGTGAAATGTATAGTAAAATAAGTTAAATACCATATTGGGAATCTGGAAACTGACTGCTTAATACAGGTTGGCTGTTTAATAGAGGTGAAATGTATAGTAAAATAAGTTAAATACCATATTGGGAATCTGGAAACTGACTGCTTAATACAGGTTAGCTGTTTAATAGAGGTGAAATGTATAGTAAAATAAGTTAAATAACATATTGGGATTCTGGAAACTGACTGCTTAATACAGGTTTGACTGCTTAATAGAGGTGAAATGTATAGTAAAATAAGTTAAATAACTCATTGGGAATCTGGAAACTGACTGCTTAATACAGGTTGGCTGCTTAATGGAGGTGAAATGTATAGTAAAATAAGTTAAATAACTCATTGGGAATCTGGAAACTGACTGCTTAATACAGGTTGGCTGTTTAATAGAGGTGAAATGTATAGTAAAATAAGTTAAATAACTCATTGGGAATCTGGAAGCTGACTGCTTAATACAGGTTGGCTGTTTAATAGAGGTGAAATGTATAGTAAAATAAGTTAAATAGCTCATTGGGAATCTGGAAGCTGACTGCTTAATACAGGTTGTGTTTTGGGTGAGCTGTTTAATAGAGGTGACAACTAAAATACATATTTGACTATACGTGTACATGTAATTATTCATTAATCGTGTGTAAAATTTAAATGACACTGTAGTTGTACATAGTGGAAATAAAAGTTCGTTTAAAGCGACAGTACATTACAAAAAAGCCAAACAAATGCATTGTTCGCGTATAAATGCATTGCTATTACAAATTCTTCCGAATACATTCGAACACTAACATTGAATCAATAAACAGTGTTTTTGTGGTCTACACACTTTCAAAAGTGAAAGTAGGATTACATATAACGGTTATCCGCGCTCCTGATTTGACATGTGTTTGTCACTGGAGTCAATTCTAAGTACGTGATACTGTCGTTTAGAGATAATTTAACAAGATTAGTCTACAAATAATATGCATAGTTCTTTCTTTTGCGAAAACATTATTGAACACACAATAAAATTTAAAATTGTATTCTTTATTTCAGTCTCATCAATGTACAGCATATAACAAACATAGAATATAGTTTACATATTAAAAAGTACATTGCCACTCAATGCAGAGTTACAAGAGACTATACATATATACATCATTCATCTATAACATATTGCACTACTATAGTATATACATGTACATGTGATAACTACATGTGTGAGATAAAGCTGAAAAGCAGTCGCTAATTGAAATTTAAAATCTTATTAAGATGTAATGGAATGAAAAATACTGAACGCAAAATAAGCACTACTGCGCAAACTAAAAAATGTTTTAAAAGATCAAATACCAATTCCAATTAGATTGGGATTAGCCTAATTAGCAAATGCTTTTCAGTTGTAATAAAATGTGAAGACGACATATAAAACACTCAATAGACATTATTTACATAGATAAGAGGTACGTCGTTGTAAAATACTAAAACAGGTTTTGGCAGCTAATCTAATAATGGGTGCATTTGTGAATATGAACTTAAGTTGTTCTTGACTAGACATATTAACAAAACCAGGTTGTATAAGTTGAGCTTTATCAAATAATATGTTTCTTAAATCATCATAAAGGTTACATTCAAGGATAACATGTGACTCATCTTCAATTGTGTTACAGAATGTACATGTTCTGTCTTCTACTGGTAAGTTTTCGTATCTGCCAGTTTCAAGCCTTATAGGTGCTACACCACATCTAAATTTACTAAATGCAGCCCGATGCGATCTAGACATAATAATTTTACAATAGTTTTCAGTTAAATAGTGTTGTTTAAATGTACAGTAAGTCCTTAGCTTATTCCTACCTCTCCCTGAAGTACTATCTGGTCTACTGATCGACTGAAGCCATTCCAGTTTATATTTAGACATAAATACATTTTCAACCTTCGAAACAATAGTATGTTTAGGTATCACATTATCCAGACTACAATATTGATATAATTCAACTTCGGTAAGTGTTTTTCGAACATTATAAAACCAATTGCGACATTTCATGTTTGCCCAGACTGCCGTTCCTCGATTGATTCTGTTCGAATTCATATGAGATATACGAGACCAAAGACGGGCAATAGATTTTAACTGACGAACATATGGCGGTAACCAAGCCATTTCACCGGCAACGGCTGCGTTTGGAGTGTATTTGCCAACTCCTAGAAAGAACCGCATGGCACGATTTTGAACAGCATTGATGCAAGAGTATTGCTTGTATCCCCAAATTGCTGCACCGTAATCAATAACGGGCCAAACAATGGAGTCGTATAGTTTGGTAAATACATTATATGGAATGCCACCAGCGGATTTACATTTAGCTATAAGAAGACCGAGCGCGCGACTAGCACTCTGAGCAACCATTTTAGCAGTTATATTATAATCTAGATGTTCATGCAACACAATACCAAGATATAAATATCTATCAACTATTTGTAGCTCGACAGCTCAACATGTAAACGAAATATTTGTTACCGGAGTAGATTCCTGGCGAAAATGAACTATTTTACTTTTGTCACTATTAACCCATTCAACCCCAAGTAACTGACATGGACTGGTGCGTGATATTTTCAGACCAATAAATTAATAAGAAAATTACCTTTGGACCAGTTCATTTATCAAAATGGGTAATTTTATCTAAAAATAGTAATAACTATTACTGGCAAAAAAGTGCAGATCCTGATGAGACGGCTCGTCACGAGCCGGCTCATCTGGATCTACACTTTTCATAAGCCTATTTATGGGCATGTGGGGTTGAAAGGGTTAATACACATGTCATTTAAATTGCACCAGTCTTTCAAAGCACTTAATAATACCTGCAGGTCATTTGGGTTTTCAGCTAAAAGTACAATGTCATCTGCATATAATAATAAACAAATGGTATCATCACCGTAGGTGACACCTACTCCAAGATATTTCAGATACAAAGCTAAGTCATTTATATACAGATTAAATAGCAATGGAGAAAGAATACATCCCTGGCGTAAACCGCAATTAACATCAAACCAATCTGTGTTAAATTGATTTACCCTTACACAAGATGACACGGATGAGTAAAGTGATTTAATTGCCACGAACATTTTACCAGTAATGCCATTATCAACAAGTCTTTTCCATAATTTATCCCGGTTAATGTAATCGTACGCTTTACGAAAATCAATATGTCACTGTCCTAGTAACTATGAACTTTATAAGACGTTGGTCGTGATCTGGTTTGATATTTGTGATAAACAATACTATGTTGATTTCATTAAGCAATCACCATATGAGCAATGTAATAGTTTGATAAACGCTGCATTTAATGTTACTGAGAATTGCATATTTGAAAACGTTACGCTGCTGAAGACGCTGTTGCACATGTTTGATGTATAAGTAATGAACAGGGATATAAATTATAACTGCGTTGTGCTGTGCTGTGACAATGAAACATTGTGCATGAATAAATGAACGCAAATTAGGGACTAAAGCTTATCTTGCCAAGTGTGTATCATTCTTTATTTAATTTTGTAATTAAATGCTTAATACAATACTACATTTATTTTAGGTACACATTTGACTGGTTTGCTGTTAATTTTGAACTAGCATTTCGTTTTCGGTCTAGGCAATTTGGCAGATTATCGAGTCAACATTTTGATAGATTGTCCGTAAGGCACTTACCTTTCATTGTTTCTAAGGTTCGTGTCATGCTTTTCGTTACCTGAACATAATTGCTTTATTGTTCAAACTTTTGCGGTTTCGACCTGGGCAAGAATTGCTTTGTTGCAATTAACGTTCTCATAGCCTGGACATTCTTTAGTGCTACTCGCCTGAGCACAAAGTGCATAAGGCGAGTTTGCTTGTTTGTTTATTGTTGTTGTTTTTTGTGTGCTCATTCTTTATCCGCACCACAGTCTTAACTATTTATTTACTTATTTTCCCACTTTTGATACAATACTTTTCTGTTCAGTTGACGATTATGATCACATGCTTAGGTGAGCGAATTCAGCTGTTCTTACAGCTCCTCTAACATATGAAAATAATGTAATGTGTATGTTTTTATATAATTATGCATGTTTATGTTGATCTATTTGTAAATATGTTGTAATCTTCAAAAATTGGAGGAAAAATAAATATCTATCTATTACGTATGGATGTCTACCCCATTTCCATTATTTTGTTATGTCAACAAACCGCGTATGCGACGTTTGTTTATTAGTTGAACTACTCAGTATTTGAAGCAAATAATTGCGGGGTGGGGATAATACCATATAATAGGAAATTACATTCTGTACACATTTGCGTTTTCACTGATGTAATGTCGGTTTAAGCTAAGTAGGCACTATGTAGACAGTAACAGAACTCGACCAACAACTCTATATGCTTGTTTTAATAATGCTCTTGAAATGCGATCGTAACTTTCAAGTCCTCCATTGCTCTACCTCCAGTAATGAGCTGAAACTGTAGCCAGTCAAGGCATGATTCAGATGGTATCTCGCATCAGGCGCACAGTTATATATCGATAAACTGCCGCATTCAATTCTCAACTTCTCTGTTATGTTAAATGAACTGATAACATATTTCCAAGCCCCAATTCTGAAAATGGCGTCTTTGTATGGAAACAAAAAAATGCTTATATAGGCTGATCCATTACCTCTTATTGGCAGTACAGGAAACCTTCACATTCTATTACATGAGCAGTCAAAACAATTAATGATGGCAGCGGTAGTGAGTAGTTCTTGCTGGGAATGTTGACGGAATGATAGCAAGTTAAAACAAGAATGCACTTAAAATGTGAACACTAAATTTTACTAACAAATGTTTTAAAGATAAACATAAAAATGTTCATTACTTTCTTGTTTGAAACAGTGATTTTATTTACTTATTGTTATTATTGTTAACGCTTTTGCACGCTAGCGGCAGATAAAATCGCATTTGCAAACAGCATAGAGCCAGACCAGACGGCACAGAAAAACGAGATAAAATCGCATTTGCAAACAGCATAGAGCCAGACCAGACGGCACAGAAAAACGTTCCGTCTGATCAGGCTCTATGCTGTTTGTTATTCGGATAGTGGAGCTAAAACAGTTGGCTGAATAGCAAACAACTTAGATCATGAACAGACGCGGCTGATCTGGATCTATGTTGTTCGCAAATGTGATTTTATTTACTCAGTGTGCAAAGGGTTAACTTATGTTGTAGTGTTTGGGACAGAATTGTGTGGTTTTACCTTTGTGTACACAGTCTCCGACCGCGTCCGAGTGCGCAGCCTGTATTCGCCTTTTTTTAATTTAGCAATATGTTATTGCATATATAATACATTCGACGATATAATATTACATACGAGCATGACTCAGATGTGAAATTATTGATAGCGCAGTGGTAGCGCGTTCGCTTCAAGTGCGAAAGATCCGGAGTTCCCGCCCAGCTGTAACCGTTACGATTGTATCCGTAGGCAAATCATTTAAAGTCCATATTATATCTCCTCTCTCCATCGTGGCAATGAAGTCCATCAGGAATAAGGTCTCGAAAGTGATTAATATAAGTTGTGTGAACTTGTTTCGCAATCGAGCTGAAATAAATTTTTATTTAAAGAAATAACAGATTATAAGACACAGACATACACGTGTGCAACATAGTGTAGTCCTATTGTTCCCACCTATATACAATTAGGTACGGGTGTGGGACGGATAGACATGCAGACAGACAGAATGTGTTTAATATCAAATACAATCAAACGGACGGACAGACACGCAGACAGACAACAACTATATATATACATACCATGAATCTGTAACCACCAACAACAAGACTTTGTCCACCGCCTTTGTTGCGGACAAACTCAATTTGAACTTGTGCATTCGCCATAACTTTAAGTTGTATGCATATGACATGTATGTCTACTGGACAACAGCAAGTGGGAATAAAAGGATTAAACCAACAAGTCATAACAAACCCAACAATTAAAATGTATTAAACAAATGCTGCAATATCGTCTCAGTACTGTAAATAATGCTTAATATATTTTGATATTGTTAAACTGGAAAATATAAATTATAGACCGAAATTTAGAAATAATGTAAAGACGAAAATGAGAAATAGAAAGAAAACAAATTCGAAAAGGAAAAAACTGATTTTTCATAAATCCATCCATAATTCAATGAAAATAGGATACTAAAATCAAACAAAAGGAAAATGGGACGTTTTTGTGTTCTATTTGAACCTTATCTACCTATCATATCGTCTTTATTCGAATAAAATGATATAAAACAGTTTAAATACAATATTTGTGTTCAATGATGATTCCGTTTATTTACCCCCGCCACCGGTAAACCATATGGGCGAGCATTTTTCAAATAGATGCATAAACAAGGTGGCCATCTTGGATTATTACTTAAGATAAAAAAATGTATTTAAGTTTATTTCACGTCGCTACATAAAGAGACACGGTCTGAGCGGAGCTCGAACCCGTGACCAGACCATTAGAGATGATAGGTTACAGTGGTATTCAAATCAGCGACCGTAACCACTCGACCACGGAGGGGGAATACCTAGGATATAACCATATAAATCACATCACTTATGTAAAGCATGTAAATGTATCCATTTATAGACGCAAACATTCAGTTCTATTAAATGCTGCGCATGCGCTATACTTTATTTAATATGTTTTGTCAGTCATATATTGTTGGCACTATAGGTCCACGAATATGAAATTAATGGTTTAGTAAATATGCACTACTTCCAAAGTGTCGCCATTTTAATCAAATGTTCACATCATTCTCTTATTTGAAATGTGGGTTCAATAATGCTTGGTTCCCAATTAGATACATATATCAATTTTTATACTTCTATTTGTGGCATGAAATCGATATTACTTTGTTAATTCGCAATAATTATAGACACTTCAATGGAATTTAATTTCCCGTGGAACGTGTCAATGTTTTTTTTATTCAAGCTTTTACAAATGTATTGTGTTTAATTACGTATTGTGGGGCTGTAGAGACCGATTAAAACATTTTTGAAAATGTAATTTTTTCTGTGGACAAAACCGTTCAAAATAGGCAATCACATAGAATTCCGATACCGGAACTCAAGTCGTGGCGAACCTCTAGCCAATCCAGAGTGTCTGTGGTTCTATGAATCACACATTTTATACGCATATTAGAAGTACAAGGTGGAAGTCGTGATAGCGCGTTCGCTTCAGGCCCGGGGTTCGAGCCTCACGGAGCCGTTACGATTAGGCATGGCATTTAAATTCCACGTTGCCTCCTCTCGTGGCGATGGATTCCATGAGGTCTCCAGAGTGATTAATATAAGTTGTAAGAACTTGTTTCGCAATCGAGCTTCATTAAATTTGTATAAACTATTCACACATTACAGTAGTTGTTGGACGACGCACCCACAAAGATAACCAACATATGCCCCGCTCTATATAGCTCACGTAGGTGAATACAATTACCCGGACATTGTTAGAGGTCAAGGTCAGTCCGTTCTAATTAAATGCTGAAATTGTCAATACACAATCGTACACATGGCGATCTGGGAGTTATATACAGTATACGTCCGTTATGTCAAAGCTGGTTATGTCGAATTATCCGGTTATCTCAAAGTCCGGTTTCAGACACTATCATATCAACCGGATATTTTGATATCGAATTCGGTTATGTCAAAGTATTTTGTTCGGTCCGACGGAATTCGACATAACGGATGTAAACTGTATATGATTGTTACACAAATGTTCGACAAACAATATATCAGTGGAAAATTGGAATAGTTTAGTTTAATCATATTTTATTGCTTATTTATATACAATACAATTACAAATATAAACATGGTAAATATATAAGCAAACTGATACAACTGCAATGCTACGCTTATACTTGCACACTGCACGAATAAAATCTAGAAGCAAATGGGTTGGGCAACAATTTTACCAACATTAGCGAGTGCCCTCACCATTGGAATAAAGGCAACCCCATGGGTTGTCACAAAGTTATTGCAGACATGAAATAACTTGTAGATGGAAATTGACTCGATGACTATTGAATCTGAAGGTAGGGACACCTTATCTTCACCTAACAATCATATACGGTAAGTAAAGTTTCTTCAACATTGGCTGATCAGTTCGTGAGAAGACATTTGAAATCTCTTCTAAAATGTTGATATTTTGATCTTGACTTAATCATCCAATTTTGATGAACATTGCTTTACAGAGTTCGCCTCATCGATACCTTCGATTAGAAATCCGACTAGCGGTTCGTGAGAAAATATTTTTAGAATGTGTGCTATTTCTAGATGGCGGCTATCTTTGGATTTCAGGGGAACTTTTATTTTTTTTAAAAGTTTGGAAAGGCTTCATGTAAGGGTCCGATTTTAGCGCAGTGGTTAGCGCGCTCACTAATGCGACCCGGGTTCGATCCTCGGACAGGGAAGTATGTGAGATGGTACGATGGTCGCCAGATCGGACAGGTGGGTTTTCTCCGGGTACTCCGGTTTTCTCCCACATGAATGCCCACATATACGCTTTCATCCGAGCCAACGAGTGATTAATATAAGTTGTTAAAACTTGCTTCGCAATCGTTGTAAAATAAATAAAGTATATAAAGGATCATACAAGTAGCGTTTCTTGAACATTGGCTGATCAGCTCGTGAGAGAAGACGTTTGAAATCTCTTATAAAAGGTTGACCTTTTCACAGCCATCTAGGATTACGTAATTATCAGAATTTTATGAAAATTGCATGTCGATAATTTAAAATGACATGACCATAATCGCTCAAACCTAATATTCGACCACTACTTGACCTCCCAGGCCATGCCCATTTTTGATGCCGGTGTCACATGAGATTTTCACCCGCGCGATATTTTTACCCGCGGGTGAAACAAATGCCATGAGATTTTCACCCCCCCCCCAATATTTTAACCCTAACCGCAACCAAGTCTCATAGGGGGGTGAAAATCTCATGGCATTTTTTCACCCGTGGGTGAAAATGTCGCGGGATATTTGAGCAACTTTGAAAGAGCATTGCACATCGATCATTACTACCAAGATTCATAAAAATCCGGCTGGCGGTTCGAGATTTTTTAAGAATTCATGCTATTTTTAGACAGACAGACATACAGGCAGTTACACCTTCTGGCTCTTTGAAGGCATAAGTATATTTGGCTACTGGTTAAGACTAAAGGCAAAGAGTAACTTGGCAGAAGTACTCTCTCAAAGCTTTATTTTCAGCTGACCACAACATTTTTCTATCTAAAGAGATTTGGCTGAGGCATCTAACTTCTTCCTATGTCCCAGAAACATTGCCATAATGTCCCAGAAACATTGCCATAACATCCCAGAAACATTGTCATAACATCCCAGAAACATTGCCATAATGTCCCAGAAACATTACCATAACATCCCAGAAATATTGCCATAACGTTCTAGAAACATTGCCATAACGTCCCAGAAACATTGCCATAACGTCACAGAAACATTGCCATAACGTCCCAGAAACATTGCCATAACGTTCTAGAAACATTGCCATAACGTCCCAGAAACATTGCCATAATGTCCCAGAAACATTGCCATAACGTCCCAGAAACATTGCCATAACGTCCCAGAAATATTGCCATAACGTCCCAGAAACATTGCCATAACGTCCCAGAAACATTGCCATAACGTTCTAGAAACATTGCCATAACGTCCCAGAAACATTGCCATAACGTTCTAGAAACATTGCCATAACGTCCCAGAAACATTGCCATAACGTCCCAGAACATTGCCATAGCGTCCCAGAAACATTGCCATAACGTCCCAGAAACATTGCCATAACGTCCCAGAAACATTGCCATAAAGTCCCAGAAACATTGCCATAATGTCCCAGAAACATTGCCATAAAGTCCCAGAAACATTGCCATAACGTCCCAGAAACATTGCCATAATGTCCCAGAAACATTGCCATAGCGTCCCAGAAATTCTTCCATAATGTCCAGAAACTTCTCCCTAATGTCCCAGATGTTTATCCCTAATGTCCCAGAAACATTGCCATGTCCCCGAAGTTCTTCCATAATGTCCCAGAAACTTCTCCAAAATGTCTCAGAAACTTCTCCAAAATGTCCCAGAAACTTCTCCAAAATGTCCCAGAAACGTTTCCCTACTGGTGTAGATTATTCAATAAAACAATTGCTTTCATAAGGTTTTATTTTACAGTAGCTACATTTCTGAACACAAAATATATTTAAATTAATACCTCCAACTTCTTAACAATAAGTTTGCAATTAATTTAAAATGACAGTGATGATGTACAATCTGCTTAGTTACGACCATGACCGGAGAATAAATCCTTGGGAGTATGGTAATATAGTCAACAAACTATTTCATTTCTAAATTTGAGTGTTGGACAATATCCCCCCCCCCATATATTTTGACACAGGCGGACAATATCGCCCCCCATCAAAATTTCAAGGCGGACAATATCCCCCCCCCCCATGGAAAATCATAGGGCGGACAATATCCCCTTGGACATTAGCCTGTGTCAAAATATATGGGGGGATGCTGTCCCGGGGGGGGGGGGAGGGGGGATTTCCGTTCCCCCTAAATTCAGTCATATTCAATACAAACACTTGTAGTGAATGGCCTCAGATTTGTGGAGTTCTACCTTGTGTGAACACTCTACGGCATGATGATGCTTGGAGTTCCGATTAGCGCAGTGGTTAGCACGCTCGCCTCTCACCAATGTAACCTGGGTTCGATCCTCGGACCAGGAAGTATGTGGGATGGTACGGTGGTCGCCAGATCGGACAGGTGGGTTTTCTCCGGGTACTCCGGTTTCCTCCCACACGAATGACCACATTTACGCTTTCATCCGCGCCAACGAGAGTGATTAACATAAGTTGTTAGAACTTTGTAATCGTTGTAAAATAAATAAAGTTTAAGTTCCTTGCAGTATGGAAGGTGTAGGTTGTGTCCGTGACAACATATTGATTCAGAAAATTGAACCGTGTGATTTGTATCAAATGTGTTATTATGTTATATTTCGGGTTTTACGCCTGCATCAGCACCATTTCGGGCTATATCGCCGGCGGGCAGTTTACCTAACAACACCTTTCCTGGGCAGGCTCCAGCGGTTATATGTTATATTTCGGGTTTTACGCCTGCATCTGCACCATTTCGGGCTATATCGCCGGCGGGCAGTTTACTTAACAACACCTTTCCTGGGCAGGCTCCAGTGGTTAACCAGTACTTGGGTGCACTAACATCCGTAAGAAACTGCCAACTTTTTCATATAAATGAGACACGGTCTGAGCGGGGCTCGAACCCGTGAACATCAGTGATGATAGGTTACAGTCGTATACAAGTCAGCGACCGTAACCACTCGACCACGGAGGCGGACCCAATATCAAATGTGTACAAGTTGCTGTATAAACACTTGTTCCACTAGCATCCAGTCTTAATACCGGTAGTGAGGACACGTCCGAGCTCATTCTAGGTCAGAATTTATGGGAGAAGTGAGAAAGCACGCTATTGCGTCCTTAATTGGTGTTATTTAATATATTTCAACAAAATAGGGTTAAATTTACACAATACGACCATTAACTAGAATATGTGAATAGAAGGAGTGCTCTACAATGGCCAGTGAATATTACTGGACAAAATTGTGTATGATAATTTGTTTGTTTGTTAGTTCGGGTTTTACGCCTGCATCAGCACCAGTTTGGGCTATATCGCCGGCGGGCAGTTTACCTAACAACACCTTTCCTGGGCAGACTCCAGCGGTTAACCAGTACTTGGGTGCACCAACCTCCATAAGAAACTGCCAACTTTTTGATATAGGTAAATGAGCCACGTCCTGAGCTGAGATAATTGTAAAATAAAATGTTAATTCTCTCTTTAGGGAGAAGTGGGGCCCCGAGGGGGAAAAGTCATGGTCCCTAGGGCGACTATTTCGCCCAAGTCGCCCTCTAGAATGAGCCCTGCTAGTGATTAACCAATGAACCACACCTGCCATCACATTGAAACTCCTCCAATACAAGAAAAATTGAGCACTTATTTTGTATATTTTCCCCCAATAGCATTCATTTCATTTCATTGTGTGGAGACACTATTTCAGGGGAGTAACTCCGTCAAGACTAGGATCGAAGTTCTTGAGATGCTGGAAGAGGTATTTCCCTTTCTTGATGAGAGTTTCCTCGGGCACCGGAGATTTGGTTCCCTTTATATCTCCCATAGCAACGCCATCTGATGATGTCATTGATGATGTAAATGTGCATGGTGCATCTAGTGGAATGTCCGTTGTTACGTCTATGATATCATCTGTTGTTGGAGTTCCCATCTGAAGATATAAAATGATGATAATGCGATGCAGTGCACACAGACGGATTTGTAGTCCAGTGGTAACACGTTGGACTGGTAATCCAGGGATCGCAGGTTCAATCCCCCCGTCTGACCCTAATAAAATTAACAGTCTTTCAGATGGGACTTTAAACCGAGGTCTCGTGTCGGTGCTTTACACCGTGTACGTAAAAGAACCAGAGGAGACTCTGGAATGGGTCTCTGTCTGTATCATTGCACTATCCTCCAAAAATATAAAATGAGTAATCTCTTCAGGAGGTGTAGCTTATATGGACAACCGGTATCGACGATAAATAAACGTAAAACATCATCGGAGTGCTGCATTCACCTTTAAACGATGCATACAGACCAGGATATTCCAAAGGTGTTCAAAGTAGCACAGACAGCTTCAGTTATATGACAGCGTCGGCCGTTACTGGCGAGGAAAGACTGCAGGAGCCCCTCTGAGCAGTATTTCAGGTACGGGTGGGTACGCAGAGGGAACCGCCTCCATGGTTACGGTCACCGACTTGTATATCACGGTAACCTATCATCACTGATGGTCACGGGTTTGAGCCCCGCTCAGACCGTGTCTTATTTATATGAAAACATGTTTGAGTTTCTTACGGAGGTTGGTGCACCAAGTAGTAGTTAACCGCTGGAGCCTGTCGAGGAAAGGTGTTGTTAGGTAAACTGTCCGTCGCTCAAAATTTTAATGGGCAACCGGTAGCGACTTAAACATAGATCTAAAAAATGTTTAGCTTTACTGTTACATATACCCACCCCCCCCCCCCCCCCCCCCCCGTTCCAAGTGGTTTCCATTTTCTCAACCCGTCTTATACGCGGGTCTATGCAAACTACCACTGAGATAAGACCAAAGTTAAGTTGGAGGGGTTGTCTTATAGGCGAGTATGTACGGTAGAAAGGTTTTGTTATGGTAAACTGTCCCTCGCTCAAATGGGAAACCGGTAGCGACATTATATGTAAACTTAAATAAAAATATATATATATATATAAACAGAGAGAACCACTGACCACTACCCATAAGTTGCTTAAAAGTCTACCAATAAGTTGCTTAAAGGTCTACGCATAAGTTGCTTAAAGGTCTACGCATAAGTTACTTAAAGGTCTACCCATAAGTTACTTAAAGGTCTACGCATAAGTTGCTTAAAGGTCTACGCATAAGTTACTTAAAGGTCTACCCATAAGTTGGTTAAAGGTCTACCCATAAGTTACTTAAAGGTCTACCCATAAGTTACTTAAAGGTCTACCCATAAGTTACTTAAAGGTCTACCCATAAGTTACTTAAAGGTCTACGCATAAGTTGCTTAAAGGTCTACCCATAAGTTGCTCAAAGGTCTACCCATAAGTTACTTAAAGGTCTACCCATAAGTTGCTCAAAGGTCTACCCAAAAGTTGCTTAAAGATCTACCCAGAAGTTGGTTAAAGGTCTACCCAGAAGTTGCTTAAAGGTCTACCCAGAAGTTGCTCAAAGGTCTACCCAGAAGTTGCTTAAAGATCTACCCAGCAGTTGCTTAAAGGTCTACCCAGAAGTTGCTTAAAGATCTACCAAGAAGTTGGTTAAAGGTCTATGCATAAGTTGGTTAAAGGTCTACCCATAAGTTGCTTAAAGGTCTACCCAGAGGTTGCTTAAAGGTCTACCCATAAGTTGCTTAAAGGTCTACCCAGAGGTTGCTTAAAGGTCTACCCATAAGTTGCTTAAAAGTCTACCCAGAAGTTGCTTAAAGGTCTACCCAGAAGTTGCTTAAAGGTCTACCCATAAGTTGCTTAAAGGTCTACCCAGAGGTTGCTTAAAGGTCTACCCATAAGTTGCTTAAAAGTCTACCCAGAAGTTGCTTAAAGGTCTACCCAGAAGTTGCTTAAAGGTCTACCCATAAGTTGCTTAAAGGTCTACCCAGAGGTTGCTTAAAGGTTTACCCATAAGTTGCTTAAAGGTCTACCCATAAGTTGCTTAAAAGTCTACCCATAATTTGCTTAAAGGTCTACCCAGAAGTTGCTTAAAGGTCTACCCATAAGTTGCTTAAAGGTCTACCCATAAGTTGCTTAAAAGTCTACCAGTTGCTTAAGGTCTACCCAGAAGTTGCTTAACGGTCTACCCATAAGTTGCTTAAAAGTCTACCCAGAAGTTGCTTAAAGGTTTACCCATAAGTTGCTTAAAGGTCTACCCATAAGTTGCTTAAAAGTCTACCCAGAAGTTGCTTAAAGGTCTACCCAGAAGTTGCTTAAAGGTCTACCCATAAGTTGCTTAAAGGTCTACCCAGAAGTTGCTTAAAGATCTACCCAGAAGTTGCTTAAAGGTCTACCCAGAAGTTGACTTATTGAGATAATCTTTAAACAAACTTGCATGGAGAGATATCCAATAAGCTTTTACCTTTCATTTCAATCCAAAATGCTAGCTTAGTAGCAAGAATTCCAAAACACGTTTCATAAAATATGCTATGAATTACCTATACAGTCAAACCTCTCCAGAGCAAACACCATCCGGATTGGTTGTTGTAGAGAGGTTGTTGTTCTAGGGAGGTTCAGTCTGAATATGTGGGAATAGTCAGTTTTGACAGTTACTATGGCTCATATTGATTTGAATATAGAGTATGGGGTCCTACTTTCATTATACAATTGATCTAGATTGAACTAAGATTGAATATGAAACAACACAAATTTTGTAACATTTGATGTCTTCACGACTTAATTGCAATGTTTTTGCTCAACAGAGGAGACTCAATAATGTTGAAAATTAATGAGGACGCAATGTGTTAAAATCGCCAGATTTATGCAAATTTATGACAATTGTGTACATTAATGATTTATGTTGGCAATACATCAAAGTCAAAAAGTCTGATAAATTACGCGTGTACTCGGACACAGTTCCGATCGAGTACAAGAGTGCTCGGGAACGATCATTTGATTTTTGGGATCGTATGTTTGATTTAATTTCAGATATTTGTTAAGTATTTCGGATATGGTGTGTCCGAAAACTGATGCTAAATTATCTTATTACGGCATGTGATAAAAACATTGCAAAACAAAAGCTAAACCTGGGTAAATGAAAAATACTTTATTCATTTTAATGAGATAATTATTAAACAAACATATAGGCAGTCACCTCTGTTGACAGACGAGGCATGTCCGTATACGGAATGCACCTACAAAATTCCGTTTTCCTTCATCTTAACCCATTCAACACCAAGTAACTGACATGGACTGGTGCATGATATTTTCAGACCAATAAATTAATAAGAAAATTACATTTGGACCAGTTCATTTATGAAAATGGGTAATTTTTGTATAAAAATAGTAATATTACTGGCAAAAAGTGCAGATCCTGATGAGACGGCTCGTCACGAGCCGGCTCATCTGGATCTACACTTTTTGTAAGCCTATTGAGAGGTCTGTGGTGTTGAAAGGGTTAAGAGACCAAAAGATATACGAGGTATAACCTGCCAATCATGTGTTTATTTTAGAATATCCGTAAACAATAATTATTTTCACACTTATGGTCCAGCATGTGGATTATTGGCCCCCGGATATGGTCCCAGATTAAGATAGTTACTGTTTATTAAAAATTGAAAGGAACAATTGGCGATTATGTGCGTCTGATGACACATACAGTCACACGTTCATTCTTTTTCAGCCAAATATTTGTCTGTTCTTGTGAGGTTTTCTGTATCGTTGGGTGGGAAATTGACTGTCGTGTGTTGTTGGGAGGTGTTGTTCATGAGAGGTGAAATTACATGAAAATACAACGGGTGGGAATAAAAGTGACGTTATAAAGAGGGTGTCGCTCTTGGGAGGTGACGTTTGGGGAGGTGGGACTGTATATATATATATGGCAAGGATGCTACAGACCCTACTTTGGAACATTCATTATTGGTTCATTGACACAACAGCACGTCTTCACCCTTTTAGAGTAATTTCCTACCAATTTAGAACCTTCTGTAACGTACCATTGCATGACTTTCACTGTAGCTTGCGTTACTGCTATCTAAATCTTTGGGAAGTTTATGATGTAGAATACAGCATGGAGTATCGTCATGTATAGTTGTTGGTTGACCACAATCTCCGTCACCGAACTGGCACATTCTGTACAACACTTGATGGGTATCATTTAGAATGTCTAACAAGCAGTCAAGGACACAATTTTATCACAATATAAGAATGCCATACAACATACAAGTATTTTCGACGATAAGTCGACTTCACTAATAAGTCGACTTCGACTTCACTAATACATCGACTTCACTAATAAGTCGACTTCACTAATACATCGACTTCACTAATAAGTCGACTTCACTAATACATCGACTTCACTAATAAGTCGACGTCACTAATAAGTCGACTTCACTAATAAGTCGATTTCACTAATAAGTCGACTTCACTAATAAGTCGACTTCACTAATAAGTCGACTTCACTAATACGTCTAATAAGTCGACTTCACTAATAAGTCGACTTCACTAATAAGTCTAATAAGTCGACTTCACTAATAAGTCAACCTAATAAGTCGACTTCACTAATAAGTCTAATAAGTCGACTTCACTAATAAGTCGACTTCACTAATAAGTCGACTTCACTAATAAGTCTAATAAGTCGACTTGACTAATAAGTCAACCTCACTAATAAGTCGACTTCACTAATAAGTCGATTTCACTAATAAGTCGACTTCACTCAAAAGTTGTAGAAGTCGTGATAGCGCAGTGGTAGCTCGTTTGCTCAAAGTGCAATTAAGAACAGTAGTTTTTGTGGAGGTAATGATAGCACATTCGCTTCATGTGCGAAAGGCCCGGAATTCGAGCCCCGCTGGAGCCGTTACGATTGTGCCCTTAGGTAAAACATTTAGATTCCACATTGCTTCTTCTCTCTCCCTCGTGACGATGGATTCCATCAGGAATGAGGTCTCGAGAGTGATTAATATTAAGTTGTAAGAACTTGTTTAATAGTTTCCATCAGGGTATGAACTGCCTTCGGCCTCCACACACTTTAACCACGCCCAATGTAGTTCATACCCTGATGGAAGCTATTAACCCGCGATTCATTCCTTAAATGAATGCTTTACACATCATTTCATATAATAATATAATGTCACTGATGGAAATGTAGGGGGGGGGGGTGGAGGGGGTGTACGTATCAGTGTTCACAATCTCAGTTAGATAAAGGATGGAAATGGGGGGGGGGTGGAGGGGGTGTACGTATCAGTTTTCACAATCTCAGATCGATAAAGGATACGGGTATGGCAGTATTTTGAAAGTGGCAGCGTTCTGTTCTGGCATTTTTCCCCCATCTGCGCATGGTGAATACATTTTGTTGTGGCTGGTGGCTTGTAGTTATTTCCATCAGAAGCTGCGATGCGACGCTCTTTTGACTGGCGATGTAACAGTGCCTCCTGAAATATTGTATTTAGTAACTATGATACAATTGGGCGACGGATAAAGTGAATCTAGCACCTCCAAGCATTGAAGATAAGGAAATGCCACAGGAGGGCCGAAGATGCATGCATAGAGCGAGGCTCTGTAATTCTATCGAGGTGGTTAGCTTCATTGCTTAATCGACGCACGCATGCACGCACGCACACACACACAACACACACGCATGAATGGCGAATGAATTTACTATAAAGTGATTTGGTCATTGGAATGTGACAATTTACTAACATTGTTGTTGATTGTCAGTTAAAAGTAAACCGAAAGTACCGGTATATGTTTAGTTTAACATTTTAATTTAATTTCTTTAATGCTAAATCTTTACATCCAACACGGGTAAAATTTCAAATAATCTATCATTCTAAAGCGACATTACATCGTAAAGAGCAAATAAGATGCATTTGTTCACGTATAAATGCATTGCTACTACAAATTCTTCCGAATACATTAGAACACTAACAATGAATCAATAAACAGTGTTTTTGTGGTCTACAGGCTTTCAAAATTGAAAGTAGGATTTCATATAACAGTCACCGATGCTCCTGAATTGACGTTTGTTTGTCATCGGAGTCAATAGTAAATGCGAGGTAATGTCGTTTAGATATAATTTTAACTAAGATTAGTCTACAAATAAATATACATAGGCACAAATGTGAGGTATAACAGCAAATCTCTTCCATAAATCGTGTTATTCATGATACACGAGTTGTATTACACTTGGATGCCGACCCTATTTACATTATTTTGTTATGTCAACAAACCGCGTATACGACGTTTGTTTATTAGTGTAAATACTCAGTTTTTGAGGCAAATATTTGGAAAAAAATAATACCATATATAATAGGAAAATACATTCTGTAGAAATTTGCATTTTCATTGACGTAGTGTCACCCTTAACCATCATAATAAAAGGAACTAATAAATAGCAATATTTAACGGGAGATCAGTCACACTGTGATTAGAGGCGGGAAGCTTACAAACAATGCAAGTGCATTGTGGGTCAAATGGTAATAGTAGGCATGTGAACAACACATTGCTTAATCGATGACGTATCGCTGTTATTATAATGACGTAACTTCACGGCAGTGTTTGGATTTTACCGTTATCCAATGAAATGATATCATTTTGGACGCTGAAATAAACGGAAACTACCGGATTTGTTTGTGATATCGGTTTAGCATAAAGTAGTCCCCTTGTCTACCCAGTTAGATAGATTTGCACATAGAGAAAACTTATGATGAACCATATTTGAGAAATTGTGATCATTATCATTTTCCATTCAGCATTAACCCATTCAACCCCAAGTAACTGACATGGACTGGTGCATTCAACCCCAAGTAACTGACATGGACTGGTCCATGCTATTTTTAGACCAATAAATTAATAAGAAAATTACATTTGGACCAGTTCATTTATCAAAATGGGTAATTTTATCTAAAAATAGTAATAATTATTACAGGCAAAAAAAGTGCAGATCCTGATGAGACGGCTCGTTACGAGCCGGCTCATCTGGATCTACACTTTTCATAAGCCTATTTAGAGGCCTGTGGGGTTGAAAGGGTTAATGATCATTTTAACCTGCAGAATAAACCCCCAATTTCTCAACCTCACGTTTTATTTCTAAAACAGTCTACTTGTGTCAAAGTCGGTTATGTCGAATTCTCCGGTTATCTCGAAGTCGGATCAAGTCCCCTTTCAGACACTATCTTTTTACATATAATTGGCTCCGTTTATATCGAATTTCGTTAAGTCAAACTTCGGTTATGTCGAAGTATTTTGTTCGGTCCGACAGAATTCGACATAACGGCTGTAGACTGTATTACAAAAACTTGACTCTGATCTTGATCTTTCTGCAAATGGATTCTTTAATTATAGAATGTATGTATATAACTGTAATCTACAAAGCAGTCAAGGACATCATTTTATCACAATATAAGAATTTCATAAACCACATACCGGTACAAGTATTTTCAACGATAAGTTGACTTCACTAATAAATCGACTTCACCCATAAGTGTGAAAGGCCCAGTGTTCAAGCCCCACTGAAGCCGTTATGATTGTGTCCTTAGGAAAAGTATTTAATTTCCACGTTGCCTCTTCTCTCTCCCTCATGGCGATGGATTCCATCAGGAATGAAATCTCGAGAGTGATTAGTATTAAGTTGTAACAACTTGTTTCGCAAACGAGCTAAAATAAATTTCTATAAACTAAAGCGTAATTGTAATCTGATATTACACCCACAATGGAAGTAAGGTGTTAGTCTCCATTTATTTCTTGGTTTATCTGTTAGCAGGAATATGCAAAGATACGGACAGATTTTCATGCAACTTGATGGAAGGTTGGCCTCGGGTCAAAGACGAAGCAATTACATTTTTCCTGTGATCGGGAGCCGGCATTTTATGGAAGGTTGGCCTCGGGTCAAAGACGAAGCAATTACATTTTTCCTGTGATCGGGAGCCGGCATTTTATGGAAGGTTGGCCTCGGGTCAAAGACGAAGCAATTACATTTTTCCTGTGATCGGGAGCCGGCATTTTATGGAAGGTTGGCCTCGGGTCAAAGACGAAGCAATTACATTTTTCCTGTGATCGGGAGCCGGCATTTTATGGAAGGTTGGCCTCGGGTCAAAGACGAAGCAATTACATTTTTCCTGTGATCGGGAGCCGGCATTTTATGGAAGGTTGGCCTCGGGTCAAAGACGAAGCAATTACATTTTTCCTGTGATCGGGAGCCGGCATTTTATGGAAGGTTGGCCTCGGGTCAAAGACGAAGCAATTACATTTTTCCTGTGATCGGGAGCCGGCATTTTATGGAAGGTTGGCCTCGGGTCAAAGACGAAGCAATTACATTTTTCCTGTGATCGGGAGCCGGCATTTTATGGAAGGTTGGCCTCGGGTCAAAGACGAAGCAATTACATTTTTCCTGTGATCGGGATCTGGCATTTTCAATATCAATCACAACTGTGAAATAGGGCATATATGTAATTCAACAGCAGACGATCGTTATCTCGGACTGCTCTTATTACACATTATTCTTTGCTGCATTAAAACATGTTTGCATGATAAGATAGATTATGAAATTATATTTTTGGACAGTTGTTTCTGTTACAGTCAAACCTGTGTTAGTGCCAACCCATATTAAGCAGCTAATTTCCAGATACCCAATGTGTTGTTTTATTATACATTTGACCTCTATTAAGCAGCCAACCCATATTAAGCAGCTAATTTCCAGATACCCAATGTGTTGTTTTATTATACATTTGACCTCTATTAAGCAGCCAACCCATATTAAGCAGCTAATTTCCAGATACCCAATATGCTGTTTTATTATACATTTGACCTCTATTAAGCAGTCAATCTTTATTAAGCAGCTATTTTCCAGGTACCCAATATGCTGTTTTATTATACATTTGACCTCTATTAAGCAGTCAATCTTTATTAAGCAGCTAATTTCCAGATACCCAATATGCTGTTTTATTATATATTTGACCTCTATTAAGCAGTCAATCTTTATTAAGGAGCTAATTTCCAGATACCCAATATGCTGTTTTATTATATATTTGACCTCTATTAAGCAGCCACATGTGCTAAGCAGCCACTTTCTTCGATACCTTTAGCTGGCTGCTTAAGACAGATTTACTGTATACATGTATGTAATTTGTTGAGGGTCTTGTCATATTCGGAAGTCACAGTCTCACAAAATATATAGGAGACAAAAATGAACAGAAATTAAAATGAATCAAATATTATGGCATGTTCATTCCCACATTGACGTATAACGGTCCGACGTAAATAACGACCTATTGAATCCGACGTCAAAGATGAAGTGCTCAATATACACAACGTCCATGACAGTCGGGGCTGTAAACGTACCACTCCAAATCTACGGTGATATCTCTTCATAGCTGTATATCTATTCCAGTTGTCTTGGCTATCAGCATCCTTCGCATATTGACCAACTCCACCTGCAATAAATATATATCACAATACATTCAGGAAATGTCTGTGTGTGTTCAGATACTGCCTTAAAACAAGACATGAACGTGCAAATTCAATGAACTGATATCCGCCCGTCAAACTGGCACTGAACGCCAGTTGCTGGACAATGTTATATTTCGGGTTTTACGCCTGCATCAGCACCATTTCGGGCTATATCGCCGGCGGGCAGTTTACCTAACAACACCTTTCCTGGGCAAGCTCCAGCGGTTAACCAGTACTTGGGTGCACCAACCTCCGTAAGAAACTGCCAACTTTTTCATATAAATGAGACATGGCCTGAGCGGGGCTCGAACCCGTGACCATCAGTGATGATAGGTTACAGTGGTATACAAGTCAGCGACCTTAACCACTCGACCACGGAGGCGGACCAGTGACCATCAGTGATGATAGGTTACAGTGGTATACAAGTCAGCGACCGTAACCACTCGACCACGGAGGCGGACCAGTTGCTGGACAAATTTGTTGATTTTTAGTAAATTAATGGGCAACAACTCTGGTGTTACTGGGCCGATCCCCACAAATAATGCACGTACACCATCACACTATGGTGATACATATTATTTTTAAGCTTCATAAAATACAATTCCAACAATATACAACAATGGGTATACACAATGATGCAGTATTTCAGTTCTATAAATGGACAATCTTTGTCGATAGTAACAACAACAACAATAACACACTTGATGTGTTTGTTAGTATTTAGTATATACCCAGTTCAAACTTGAATCACCATGGCGGTGGTACCTAACAATAACATACTTGATGTGTTTGTTAGTATTTAGTATATACCAAGTTCAAACTTGAATCACCATGGCGGTGGTACCTAACAATAACATACTTGATGTGTTTGTTAGTATTTAGTATATACCCAGTTCAAACTTGAATCACCATGGCGGTGGTACCTAGCAATAACATACTTGATGTGTTTGTTAGTATTTAGTATATACCAAGTTCAAACTTGAATCACCATGGCGGTGGTACCTAGCAATAACATACTTGATGTGTTTGTTAGTATTTAGTATATACCAAGTTCAAACTTGAATCACCATGGCGGTGGTACCTAGCAATAACATACTTGATGTGTTTGTTAGTATTTAGTATATACCAAGTTCAAACTTGAATCACCATGGCGGTGGTACCTAGCAATAACATACTTGATGTGTTTGTTAGTATTTAGTATATACCAAGTTCAAACTTGAATCACCATGGCGGTGGTACCTAGCAATAGCATGCTATAGCTATGCAACAACACCGGCCCTCAAAAAACAATTTAATAGACAATGCCCGATTTTATTTAGAATTCATTAACTGGTACATGTACAGTCTACATCCGCTATGTCGAATTCCATCGGACCGAGCAAAATACTTCGACATAGCCGAAGTTTGACTTAACGAAATTTGATATAAACAGAGCCAGTTATATGTAAAATGATAGTGTCTGCAGGGTTCATTCTAGGTCAGAATTTTTGGGAGAAGTGAGAAAGAGCGTGATCGCTTCCTTTAATGGTGTTCTTTAATATGCTTCTGCAAAATAGGGTTAAAATGCACAGTACAACCATTAAATACAACATTTGAATAGAAAGAGTGCTTTATAATGGGCCAGTATATCTTACTAGACAAAATTTTGTTTGAAAAACCCGGTTTTTTTAGGGAGAAGTGGGGCCCCCAGAGGGCGAAGTCAGGGTCCCTAGGGCGACAATTTCGCCCACATCGACCTCTAGAATGATCCCTGGTCTGAAACTTTGATCCGACTTCATGAAAACTGGAGAATTCGACATAACCAACTTTGACATAACGGTTGTAGACTGTTTTAGAAATCAAACACGAGGTTGAGAAATTGGGTATTCAGTCGTATAGAAAGCAAAGGCAGTGAATAAATAGTAACCAAGCATTTGGCGTTCTCCTCCCACAGTGTGTAGATACTTGCGTCTCTTCTCCTTCATAACGTGCTGCAGGCGTTTGAACTGATCAATGTACAGTGACTGCAGTCGGATCAACTTGTCCCGCATGATGAGAGCAACCTCCTCCGCCGTATACACACCTGCATGTCTGAAATACATGTATAGCTTAGAATGTGGAAGTCGTAATAGCGCAGGTGCGAAAGGCGCGGAGTTTGAGCCTCCGCTGGAGATGTTACGATTGTACCCTTAGGCAAGGCATTTAAATTCCACATTGCCTCTTCTCTCTCCCTCGTGGCGATGGATTACATCAGGAATGAGGTCTCGAGAGCGATTAATACAAGTTGTAAGAACTTGTTTCGCAATTGAGCTAAATAAATTTGCTTAAACTATAGCTTAGAATAAACAAATAATTTTAGCTTGATTGCGAAACAAGTTCTTACATGAGGTGTCTATAATCCAGTCTGATTTGGAATAGAAGGGTAAGGGTCCTGTGATTGATACTCGGTCAGGGCATGTATGTAGCTTTCTCGAGCTAGGCAGCTCACACACATTGCTTGGTTTAAACATATTTATTCGTTCATAATGTACAGTACATATATATTGTATACAAAACGAAAGTGGATTAAATCGAAAGCTTCTAGCGTATTGAGATTATCTCCATGGACACACATTGCTTAATACTGGCTAACGGCTTAGGTTGGTTAAGTCTGCCCAGATCACCTTCAAGTGCTTTCTTTCCTTATTATATACAGTAAAACCCCTCTCTGCGACCACCCCAATTTTGAGACCACCCCGCTATTGCGAACGATTTTTTTCAGAACGGAATATTTCACTATATATGTCAATGGTCGTTGACCCCGATAACCAGACCCCCCCCCCCCCTCCGTTATTCCGTAATATGACCAGTTAATTCCGACAAATGCCATAAATCCTATGCTAATTGAACCCCTAATACGACCGCGGGCAATTTTCTCACTTTCATTGATAGCACCCGACATGATAAAACATTTTTAATTATGTCCCAGTTTTACAACAATTAAGCGACCACTTGATGGTATCGGTCAAGGTTAAGTGAGATAATTACGGAAGTGTTGATTGTAAATGATTGGTTTTGATTGCTTTTAATCTTTTGTATATTATCTAGAGTACAAACTGTTGCTAAAGTCCAAGATGAGATCGAGAAACAATCCCTGAAAGTGAAGTGTTTAAATAAGCAGTCAACCATTGAACATTTTTTTAAATAATGAATGCTTGATGATGATTTGTACTTTTCAAGGAAACTACTGTGCTGATATACATCACAATATAATTAATGAAAACAAGAAAATATAATTTGAAAAATAAATGGATTAACTCATTTACATTGTACTTTATTTTATTATTAATTAATTAATTAATTAATTGTGATATAAAGTTGTATATGAATGGATTTCAGACGTACAACCATAAACCATAGAAACAACCAACTCTTCTGTAATTAAAACAGAAAAACCAAGAAAAAACTTGACCAAACTCGATAAAGAGACCACCCCGCTAATAAGAGGTCTTATTAGGTGGTCTTATTATAGGGGTTTTACTGTACATGTACATTATACAGTACACGCAAGACATAAACCGCAACCTTCGCGCGCCACGTACGTTTGGTCATGTTTCGCACGTCACGTAATTCTGCTACAAATGGTCCAGAGACAGCCAACGACCAATTGATTATTCCCTAGGACAATTTCCTTCCGACCGTGTATCAGTGGGAAAACAAATCACCATGTTAATTTGTGCCGAATGAATTTGAGTTTTGCTATGTACAATGTACCTGGATCATTGGTTGGTGTTAATTTTCCACTTTCTGTGGACATTCAAAAAACATACTGATTCAAGATTATCTTATGTCATGCGGAATATAGTATTCCACGAATGAATTGAGTTAATTCTACATTTCGCAATTTTTAGGACATATTTGGATACTGTCAATATTGGGTACCTTCAGGAAAAAAAAGCCATGAATCTTAAATTTCCAACCCAAACAAATGGGATACTTACTTTAATACTTATACTCTATTGAAATAGTCTGTCAAATTTCATTAAAATTTCTCCATTGCAAAAAAAACAACATTGATTCAGGCTCATATTTAGACACAAAACACTGTGTCCTTGTTCTGGACTACCACATTATGGCCTTACTTGAGCAGGTCTTCCTATCGACACAAAACCGTGTGTCTAAAGTTCTGGACTACCACATTATGGCCTTACTTGAGCAGGTCTTCCTATCGACACAAAACCGTGTGTCTAAAGTTCTGGACTACCACATTATGGCCTTACTTGAGCAGGTCTTCCTATCGACACAAAACCGTGTGTCTAAAGTTCTGGACTACCACATTATGGCCTTACTTGAGCAGGTCTTCCTATCGACACAAAACCGTGTGTCTAAAGTTCTGGACTACCACATTATGGCCTTACTTGAGCAGGTCTTCCTATCGACACAAAACCGTGTGTCTAAAGTTCTGGACTACCACATTATGGCCTTACTTGAGCAGGTCTTCCTATCGACACAAAACCGTGTGTCTAAAGTTCTGGACTACCACATTATGGCCTTACTTGAGCAGGTCTTCCTATCGACACAAAACCGTGTGTCTAAAGTTCTGGACTACCACATTATGGCCTTACTTGAGCAGGTCTTCCTATCGACACAAAACCGTGTGTCTAAAGTTCTGGACTACCACATTATGGCCTTACTTGAGCAGGTCTTCCTATCGACACAAAACCGTGTGTCTAAAGTTCTGGACTACCACATTATGGCCTTACTTGAGCAGGTCTTCCTATCGACACAAAACCGTGTGTCTAAAGTTCTGGACTACCATTTGGTTTGGGGTTTTGGTGCATTATGGCCTTACTTGAGCAGGTTCCTATCGACAAAAACCGTGTGTCTAAAGTTCTGGACTACCACATTATGGCCTTACTTGAGCAGGTCTTCCTATCGACACAAAACCGTGTGTCTAAAGTTCTGGACTACCACATTATGGCCTTACTTGAGCAGGTCTTCCTATCGACACAAAACCGTGTGTCTAAAGTTCTGGACTACCACATTATGGCCTTACTTGAGCAGGTCTTCCTATCGACACAAAACCGTGTGTCTAAAGTTCTGGACTACCACATTATGGCCTTACTTGAGCAGGTCTTCCTATCGACACAAAACCGTGTGTCTAAAGTTCTGGACTACCACATTATGGCCTTACTTGAGCAGGTCTTCCTATCGACACAAAACCGTGTGTCTAAAGTTCTGGACTACCACATTATGGCCTTACTTGAGCAGGTCTTCCTATCGACACAAAACCGTGTGTCTAAAGTTCTGGACTACCACATTATGGCCTTACTTGAGCAGGTCTTCCTATCGACACAAAACCGTGTGTCTAAAGTTCTGGACTACCACATTATGGCCTTACTTGAGCAGGTCTTCCTATCGACACAAAACCGTGTGTCTAAAGTTCTGGACTACCACATTATGGCCTTACTTGAGCAGGTCTTCCTATCGACACAAAACCGTGTGTCTAAAGTTCTGGACTACCACATTATGGCCTTACTTGAGCAGGTCTTCCTATCGACACAAAACCGTGTGTCTAAAGTTCTGGACTACCACATTATGGCCTTACTTGAGCAGGTCTTCCTATCGACACAAAACCGTGTGTCTAAAGTTCTGGACTACCACATTATGGCCTTACTTGAGCAGGTCTTCCTATCGACACAAAACCGTGTGTCTAAAGTTCTGGACTACCACATTATGGCCGTACTTGAGCAGGTCTTCCTATCGACACAAAACCGTGTGTCTAAAGTTCTGGACTACCACATTATGGCCTTACTTGAGCAGGTCTTCCTATCGACACAAAACCGTGTGTCTAAAGTTCTGGACTACCACATTATGGCCTTACTTGAGCAGGTCTTCCTATCGACACAAAACCGTGTGTCTAAATTCTGGACTACCACATTATGGCCTTACTTGAGCAGGTCTTCCTATCGACACAAAACCGTGTGTCTAAATTCTGGACTACCACATTATGGCCTTACTTGAGCAGGTCTTCCTATTGACACAAAACCGTGTGTCTAAATTCTGGACTACCACATTATGGCCTTACATGAGCAGGTCTTCCTATCGATACAAAACCTTGTGTCTAAAGTTCTGGACTACCACAACATATGGACTTACTTGAGCAAGTCTTCCTGTTCACTGTCCACACTTTCAGCATCACTGTCTCCGTCTCCTCTCCATGCCTGATCAACTACAGGAGTCTCCGCATCTGAATCACTCGAGCTTGCATAGTCTTCAAATAATAAAATATGTTGAATGAGAAATACTGGTCAGTTACTGCACCCGATTACTCTTTAAGGAAGATATGCCCTTCAATTGGCTTTCCTCTGTTTTTGCCATTATGGCAAGTTATCAATCCATCCATTTTCTCTTCTTATAATTATTTTAAATCTCGACAGATATCCTATAGCATATCCAATGAACACTACTGTTATAATTTGTTTTTCATTACAAGTAATTAACATGATTTGAATCACATTTATCATACCGCAACAACTGGTTAAGGAACGTCAGTAAAAGATTCCGACTTTTATCTGCCAAGGAAGGTAATAGAATAAAAAACGAATGTCGCTCATTCAGAAAGGTCTATAACATTGTATACCACTCAACTGTCCATTAAATTAATCTGTCTGCCTGT
>CM026386.1:22071242-22178620 GCA_014843695.1 Archivesica marissinica | reverse complement strand
TGGACAGTGGACACTCTAGGTAGAAATAAGGGAAGGTTTGTATTGGACAGTGGACACTCTAGGTAGAAATAAGGGAAGGTTGTATTGGACAGTGGACACTCTAGGTAGAAATAAGGGAAGGTTTGTATTGGACAGACAGTGGACACTCTAGGTAGAAATAAGGGAAGGTTTGTATTGGACAGTGGACACTCTAGGTAGAAATAAGGGAAGGTTTGTATTGGACAGTGGACACTCTAGGTAGAAATAAGGGAAGGTTTGTATTGGACAGTGGACACTCTAGGTAGAAATAAGGGAAGGTTTGTATTGGACAGTGGACACTCTAGGTAGAAATAAGGGAAGGTTTGTATTGGACAGACAATGGACACTCTAGGTAGAAATAAGGGAAGGTTTGTATTGGACAGTGGACACTCTAGGTAGAAATAAGGGAAGGTTTGTATTGGACAACACCAAATAAGGGAAGGTTGTATTGGACAGTGGACACTCTAGGTAGAAATAAGGGAAGGTTTGTATTGGACAATGGACACTCTAGGTAGAAATAAGGGAAGGTTTGTATTGGACAGTGGACACTCTAGGTAGAAATAAGGGAAGGTTTGTATTGGACAGTGGACACTCTAGGTAGAAATAAGGGACGGTTTGTATTGGACAGTGACACTCTAGGTAGAAATAAGGGAAGGTTTGTATTGGACAGTGGACACTCTAGGTAGAAATAAGGGAAGGTTTGTATTGGACAGTGGACACTCTAGGTAGAAATAAGGGAAGGTTTGTATTGGACAGTGGACACTCTAGGTAGAAATAAGGGACGGTTTGTATTGGACAGACAATGGGCACTCTAGGTAGAAATAAGGGATGGTTTGTATTCGACAGTGAACACTCTAGGTAGAAATAAGGGAAGGTTTGTATTGGACAGTGGACACTCTAGGTAGAAATAAGGGAAGGTTTGTATTGGACAGTGGACACTCTAGGTAGAAATAAGGGAAGGTTTGTATTGGACAGTGGACACTCTAGGTAGAAATAAGGGAAGGTTTGTATTGGACAGACAATGAACACTCTAGGTAGAAATAAGGGAAGGTTTGTATTGGACAATGAACACTCTAGGTAGAAATAAGGGAAGGTTTGTATTGGACAATGGACACTCTAGGTAGAAATAAGGGAAGGTTTGTATTGGACAGTGGACACTCTAGGTAGAAATAAGGGAAGTTTGTATTGGACAGTGGACACTCTAGGTAGAAATAAGGGAAGGTTTGTATTGGACAGTGGACACTCTAGGTAGAAATAAGGGAAGGTTTGTATTGGACACAGTGGACACTCTAGGTAGAAATAAGGGAAGGTTTGTATTGGACAGTGGACACTCTAGGTAGAAATAAGGGAAGGTTTGTATTGGACATGGACACTCTAGGTAGAAATAAGGGAAGGTTTGTATTGGACAGTGGACACTCTAGGTAGAAATAAGGGAAGGTTTGTATTGGACAGTGGACACTCTAGGTAGAAATAAGGGAATGTTTGTATTGGACAGTGGACACTCTAGGTAGAAATAAGGGAAGGTTTGTATTGGACAGTGGACACTCTAGGTAGAAATAAGGGAAGGTTTGTATTGGACAGTGGACACTCTAGGTAGAAATAAGGGAAGGTTTGTATTGGACAGACAGTGGACACTCTAGGTAGAAATAAGGGAAGGTTTGTATTGGACAGTGGACACTCTAGGTAGAAATAAGGGAAGGTTTGTATTGGACAGTGGACACTCTAGGTAGAAATAAGGGAAGGTTTGTATTGGACAGTGGACACTCTAGGTAGAAATAAGGGAAGGTTTGTATTGGACAGTGGACACTCTAGGTAGAAATAAGGGAAGGTTTGTATTGGACAGTGGACACTCTAGGTAGAAATAAGGGAAGGTTTGTATTGGACAGACATGGACACTCTAGGTAGAAATAAGGGAAGGTTTGTATTGGACAGTGGACACTCTAGGTAGAAATAAGGGAAGGTTTGTATTGGACAGTGGACACTCTAGGTAGAAATAAGGAGGTTTGTATTGGACAGTGGACACTCTAGGTAGAAATAAGGGAAGGTTTGTATTGGACAATGGACACTCTAGGTAGAAATAAGGGAAGGTTTGTATTGGACAGTGGACACTCTAGGTAGAAATAAGGGAAGGTTTGTATTGGACAGTGGACACTCTAGGTAGAAATAAGGGAAGGTTTGTATTGGACAGTGGACACTCTAGGTAGAAATAAGGGAAGGTTTGTATTGGACAGTGGACACTCTAGGTAGAAATAAGGGAAGGTTTGTATTGGACAGTGGACACTCTAGGTAGAAATAAGGGAAGGTTTGTATTGGACAGTGGACACTCTAGGTAGAAATAAGGGAAGGTTTGTATTGGACAGTGGACACTCTAGGTAGAAATAAGGGAAGGTTTGTATTGGACAGACAGTGGACACTCTAGGTAGAAATAAGGGAAGGTTTGTATTGGACAGTGGACACTCTAGGTAGAAATAAGGGAAGGTTTGTATTGGACAGTGGACACTCTAGGTAGAAATAAGGGAAGGTTTGTATTGGACAGTGGACACTCTAGGTAGAAATAAGGGAAGGTTTGTATTGGACAGTGGACACTCTAGGTAGAAATAAGGGAAGGTTTGTATTGGACAGTGGACACTCTAGGTAGAAATAAGGGAAGGTTTGTATTGGACAGTGGACACTCTAGGTAGAAATAAGGGAAGGTTTGTATTGGACAGTGGACACTCTAGGTAGAAATAAGGGAAGGTTTGTATTGGACAGTGGACACTCTAGGTAGAAATAAGGGAAGGTTTGTATTGGACAGTGGACACTCTAGGTAGAAATAAGGGAAGGTTTGTATTGGACAGTGGACACTCTAGGTAGAAATAAGGGAAGGTTTGTATTGGACAGTGGACACTCTAGGTAGAAATAAGGGAAGGTTTGTATTGGACAGTGGACACTCTAGGTAGAAATAAGGGAAGGTTTGTATTGGACAGTGGACACTCTAGGTAGAAATAAGGGAAGGTTTGTATTGGACAGTGGACACTCTAGGTAGAAATAAGGGACGGTTTGTATTGGACAGTGGACACTCTAGGTAGAAATAAGGGAAGGTTTGTATTGGACAGTGGACACTCTAGGTAGAAATAAGGGATGTTTGTATTGGACAGTGGACACTCTAGGTAGAAATAAGGGAAGGTTTGTATTGGACAGTGGACACTCTAGGTAGAAATAAGGGAAGGTTTGTATTGGACAGTGGACACTCTAGGTAGAAATAAGGGACGGTTGTATTGGACAGATGGACACTCTAGGTAGAAATAAGGGAAGGTTTGTATTGGACAGTGGACACTCTAGGTAGAAATAAGGGAAGGTTTGTATTGGACAGTGGACACTCTAGGTAGAAATAAGGGAAGGTTTGTATTGGACAGTGGACACTCTAGGTAGAAATAAGGGAAGGTTTGTATTGGACAGTGGACACTCTAGGTAGAAATAAGGGAAGGTTTGTATTGGACAGTGGACACTCTAGGTAGAAATAAGGGACGGTTTGTATTGGACAGTGGACACTCTAGGTAGAAATAAGGGAAGGTTTGTATTGGACAGTGGACACTCTAGGTAGAAATAAGGGAAGGTTTGTATTGGACAGTGGACACTCTAGGTAGAAATAAGGGACGGTTTGTATTGGACAGACAATGAACACTCTAGGTAGAAATAAGGGAAGGTTTGTATTGGACAATGGACACTCTAGGTAGAAATAAGGGAAGGTTTGTATTGGACAGTGGACACTCTAGGTAGAAATAAGGGAAGGTTTGTATTGGACAGTGGACACTCTAGGTAGAAATAAGGGAATGTTTGTATTGGACAGTGGACACTCTAGGTAGAAATAAGGGAAGGTTTGTATTGGACAGTGAACACTCTAGGTAGAAATAAGGGAAGGTTTGTATTGGACAGTGGACACTCTAGGTAGAAATAAGGGACGGTTTGTATTGGACAGACAATGAACACTCTAGGTAGAAATAAGGGACGGTTTGTATTGGACAGTGGACACTCTAGGTAGAAATAAGGGAATGTTTGTATTGGACAATGGACACTCTAGGTAGAAATAAGGGACGGTTTGTATTGGACAGTGGACACTCTAGGTAGAAATAAGGGAAGGTTTGTATTGGACAGTGGACACTCTAGGTAGAAATAAGGGAAGGTTTGTATTGGACAGTGGACACTCTAGGTAGAAATAAGGGACGGTTTGTATTGGACAGACAATGAACACTCTAGGTAGAAATAAGGGAAGGTTTGTATTGGACAGTGGACACTCTAGGTAGAAATAAGGGAAGGTTTGTATTGGACAGTGGACACTCTAGGTAGAAATAAGGGAATGTTTGTATTGGACAGTGGACACTCTAGGTAGAAATAAGGGAAGGTTTGTATTGGACAGACAATGAACACTCTAGGTAGAAATAAGGGAAGGTTTGTATTGGACAGTGGACACTCTAGGTAGAAATAAGGGACGGTTTGTATTGGACAGACAATGGACACTCTAGGTAGAAATAAGGGAAGGTTTGTATTGGACAATGGACACTCTAGGTAGAAATAAGGGAAGGTTTGTATTGGACAGTGGACACTCTAGGTAGAAATAAGGGAAGGTTTGTATTGGACAGTGGACACTCTAGGTAGAAATAAGGGAAGGTTTGTATTGGACAGTGGACACTCTAGGTAGAAATAAGGGAATGTTTGTATTGGACAGTGGACACTCTAGGTAGAAATAAGGGAAGGTTTGTATTGGACAGTGGACACTCTAGGTAGAAATAAGGGAAGGTTTGTATTGGACAGTGGACACTCTAGGTAGAAATAAGGGAAGGTTTGTATTGGACAGTGGACACTCTAGGTAGAAATAAGGGAATGTTTGTATTGGACAGACAGTGGACACTCTAGGTAGAAATAAGGGAAGGTTTGTATTGGACAGACAGTGGACACTCTAGGTAGAAATAAGGGAAGGTTTGTATTGGACAGTGGACACTCTAGGTAGAAATAAGGGAAGGTTTGTATTGGACAGTGGACACTCTAGGTAGAAATAAGGGAAGGTTTGTATTGGACAGTGGACACTCTAGGTAGAAATAAGGGAAGGTTTGTATTGGACAATGGACACTCTAGGTAGAAATAAGGGAAGGTTTGTATTGGACAGTGGACACTCTAGGTAGAAATAAGGGAAGGTTTGTATTGGACAGTGGACACTCTAGGTAGAAATAAGGGAAGGTTTGTATTGGACAGTGGACACTCTAGGTAGAAATAAGGGACGGTTTGTATTGGACAGACAATGAACACTCTAGGTAGAAATAAGGGAAGGTTTGTATTGGACAGTGGACACTCTAGGTAGAAATAAGGGAATGTTTGTATTGGACAATGGACACTCTAGGTAGAAATAAGGGAAGGTTTGTATTGGACAGTGGACACTCTAGGTAGAAATAAGGGAAGGTTTGTATTGGACAGTGGACACTCTAGGTAGAAATAAGGGAATGTTTGTATTGGACAGTGGACACTCTAGGTAGAAATAAGGGAAGGTTTGTATTGGACAGTGGACACTCTAGGTAGAAATAAGGGAAGGTTTGTATTGGACAGTGGACACTCTAGGTAGAAATAAGGGAAGGTTTGTATTGGACAGTGGACACTCTAGGTAGAAATAAGGGAAGGTTTGTATTGGACAGTGGACACTCTAGGTAGAAATAAGGGAAGGTTTGTATTGGACAATGGACACTCTAGGTAGAAATAAGGGAAGGTTTGTATTGGACAGTGGACACTCTAGGTAGAAATAAGGGAAGGTTTGTATTGGACAGTGGACACTCTAGGTAGAAATAAGGGAATGTTTGTATTGGACAGTGGGCACTCTAGGTAGAAATAAGGGAAGGTTTGTATTGGACAGACAATGAACACTCTAGGTAGAAATAAGGGAAGGTTTGTATTGGACAGTGGACACTCTAGGTAGAAATAAGGGACGGTTTGTATTGGACAGAATGACACTCTAGGTAGAAATAAGGGACGGTTTGTATTGGACAGTGGACACTCTAGGTAGAAATAAGGGAAGGTTTGTATTGGACAATGGACACTCTAGGTAGAAATAAGGGAAGGTTTGTATTGGACAGTGGACACTCTAGGTAGAAATAAGGGAAGGTTTGTATTGGACAGTGGACACTCTAGGTAGAAATAAGGGACGGTTTGTATTGGACAGTGGACACTCTAGGTAGAAATAAGGGACGGTTTGTATTGGACAGACAATGGACACTCTAGGTAGAAATAAGGGAAGGTTTGTATTGGACAGTGGACACTCTAGGTAGAAATAAGGGAAGGTTTGTATTGGACAGTGGACACTCTAGGTAGAAATAAGGGAAGGTTTGTATTGGACAGTGGACACTCTAGGTAGAAATAAGGGAAGGTTTGTATTGGACAGACAATGAACACTCTAGGTAGAAATAAGGGAAGGTTTGTATTGGACAGTGGACACTCTAGGTAGAAATAAGGGACGGTTTGTATTGGACAGACAATGAACACTCTAGGTAGAAATAAGGGAAGGTTTGTATTGGACAATGGACACTCTAGGTAGAAATAAGGGAAGGTTTGTATTGGACAGTGGACACTCTAGGTAGAAATAAGGGAAGGTTTGTATTGGACAGTGGACACTCTAGGTAGAAATAAGGGAAGGTTTGTATTGGACAGTGGACACTCTAGGTAGAAATAAGGGAAGTTTGTATTGGACAGTGGACACTCTAGGTAGAAATAAGGGAAGGTTGTATGGACAGTGGACACTCTAGGTAGAAATAAGGGAAGGTTTGTATTGGACAGTGGACACTCTAGGTAGAAATAAGGGAAGGTTTGTATTGGACAGTGGACACTCTAGGTAGAAATAAGGGATGTTTGTATTGGACAGTGGACACTCTAGGTAGAAATAAGGGAATGTTTGTATTGGACAGACAGTGGACACTCTAGGTAGAAATAAGGGAAGGTTTGTATTGGACAGTGGACACTCTAGGTAGAAATAAGGGAAGGTTTGTATTGGACAGTGGACACTCTAGGTAGAAATAAGGGAATGTTGTATTGGACAGTGGACACTCTAGGTAGAAATAAGGGAAGGTTTGTACTGGACAGTGGACACTCTAGGTAGAAATAAGGGAAGGTTTGTATTGGACAGTGGACACTCTAGGTAGAAATAAGGGAAGGTTTGCATTGGACAGACAATAATCTATCTCCATACATTGTTCACCTACTGACCTACATTGGACAGACAATAATCTATCTCCATACATTGTTCACCTACTGACCTACATTGGACAGACAATAATCTATCTCCATACATTGTTCACCTACTGACCTACATTGGACAGACAATAATCTATCTCCATACATTGTTCACCTACTGACCTACATTGGACAGACAATAATCTATCTCCATACATTGTTCACCTACTGACCTACATTGGACAGACAATAATCTATCTCCATACATTGTTCACCTACTGACCTACATTGGACAGACAATAATCTATCTCCATACATTGTTCACCTACTGACCTACATTGGACAGACAATAATCTATCTCCATACAATGTTCATCTACTGACCTATATTGTACACATGGGACATACCTAGAGCTCTGCTGGCAATGCTGTGAGACTTATCTCTATGACCCTCATGATGACTCCGCCCGATTGCCGTGTAGTGATCCAGACCCTCTAGTAAGGTTTCCGGACTTTCCTTTGGTCGTCTCTTTCTGGCAGTTCTTTGTCTAATCAACATAGCACGCCTAGAGTGTTCAATACAGTACCTGCAGCAAACAAGAGAATGTCATTGTCAACAATCTTGGTTGAAGTTGGTGTAGTCATGCTATTTCAATATACCGTCTCCGTAGCCCAGTGGTTAAGGCGTCCGCCTACGGAGCGGGAGGTCGAAGGTTCGAATCTCATCAGGGGTTCGTTCTGATATAGCCGGTTGGTGAGCCGTCAGCTAGTTAAATAATGGTTACCGATTGCCTACTAGCCTGACGTCTGGCACACAAGCATAGGATTCAGGAAGTACTGATTTTATAAAAAAAGAGGTGTCTCATAAGTCAGAAATGGCTGGCTCTTTAAATAGGGGTGACACTATAATAAACAAACACTTTACACTTTTGTACAGACAAAATTTCATGCTTAAATTTCCTTCCAGTTGACCTAGCTGCTATGGCTGTCAGATTAGCGCAGTGGTTAGCGTGCTCACTTCTCACCAATGCAACCCAGGTTTGATCCTCAGACCGAGAAGTATGTGGGATGGTACGGTGGTTGCCAGATCGGACAGGTGGGTCTTCTCCGGGTACTCCGGTTTCCTCCCACACAAATGACCACATATACGCTTTCACCCATGCCAACAAGAGTGATATATATAAGTTGTTAAAGTTTGTTATGCAATCATTGTAAATTATATAAATAAAGTTTATATATATTATACTTTATATTAGCAATTTCAAACATTGACGGATGAACAGACAGAGATTTTTGTTTTCAGATATACAATGTTTTTAAGAATACAGGATTTTTTATTTAATAGTTTGCAGGGTTCACTCTGTCTGAATGTTTGTCTGCGCCACTTCTGTTGCCAATTGAAAAACACTGGCGGCAATTTAAAAAACTTGGAACCAACTAAGAGCCATATAGTTCACAAATAAATATTTGAAGACATGCATTTGACAAAACATGTGCCCCCGCCCCTAAAAGTTGTGCCAAATATTTTCGCCAATTCACAAAATTTAGCGCCACTATTATTTTTTTTGGAAGCAATTGGAGCCATGAGCGACCGACAGCGGGAACCCTGAGTTTGTCTAAATCTAATTATCACCGACACTGCACAGACTAATTACCCATCTTTCCTGTCAGATTTTGGCAAGGCATTTGTACATCGCTTGCCAAACTTGCCAGATGTATAGGTGCACTGTTTGAACGGCGCATTCTTGTCTTCCAGGATATGTTTCAGACAGTACTCGTAGCCCTCCAGCCGGTTCTGCATGCACACCCGATGACTGTACATACAAAACAAACCCTCAATGGGCATCTTTGTACGGCTATTGTTGAGGAATGATGATCTGGGACGGAACATGATTGCAAGTCACCTGAAACATAGAACGAAACAAATGGGACAAATGCGTTCAACTTGCTGGCAATTAGTCTTATGTCAACTATGTACATGTATGCATACTAGCATGCAAGCAGTTGTCGCATCGGAGCAGTCTCCATACACCGGCTTTTATCCGCGACATTCTCGCAAATTTTTAGTTTATACAAATTTATTTTAGCTTGATTGTGAAACAAGTTCTTATAACTTATATTAATCACTCTCGAGACCTCATTCCTGGTGGAATCCAATGCCATGATGGAGAGAGAAGAGGCAACGTGGAAATTAAATGCCTTGTCTAAGGGCACAATCGTAACGGCTCCAGCGGGGCTCGAATTTGTGTGCCTAATTGTATACCCGCATACAGGCCCTTGTTTCCACAATGATTGCACTGACATAAATTTATATCTCTATGGTAACAGATACTTGTCATAAATACGAAAATGATGCGGGGCAATGATCCCATACAGTACATGTCTACATCCCCGCGAGGGGTTCGACATTAAAGGAAGATAGATAGATAGATACTGTATATGTGTTCATGTCCTACAGTCTACAGAAGTTTGTGGGGCCGTTTAATACCGGTATCTTGGCTAACTGACCAGCAAACGATATGCACTTTCTGCGCATTAATTATCCAAAGATTAAAAATATTTGGACAGATGATAAATTAACGCCACAAGTTATCGCCGATATTAGCATATGTCATTTAATTAACCTGGGGACAAGGTTGATTGACCGTGTGAACACTGCCCTTGCTAGGGCCTCCTAATTGACAGTTTTCATGTACCACAAAATACCATACTCAGGATTGGTTGTAGGGAGTAACATACATAGATCTTTTGCGCATTTACATACATATCATTTACATGTATATCATTTTAATTTTACATGTATCAGGGTTTATTCTAGGTCAGAATTTTTGGGAGAAGTGAGAAAGCGCGTGATCACTTCCTTAAATGGTGAACATTCTTTAATATACTTCTGCAAAATAGGGTTAAAATGCACAGTACAACCATTAAATACAACATTTGAATAAAAGGAGTGCTTTATAATGGGCCAGTGTATCTTACTAGACACAAATTTGTTTGAAAATCGTAAAAACCAAACCAAAAAAAGGGCGAAGTCAGGGTCCCTAGGGCAAAAATTTCGCCCACATAGTCCTCTAGAATGATCTCTGATGTATATCATTTACATGTATATCATTTACATGTATTATCATATATATTGCATGGATCTTGTCTGCCGAGACATGGTACAACAGTAACAAAACCTTTACATGTACTTCTACTACATGTAATGATGTATGAACTGTCCAGTATTTGAGTTCAAGCCCCACTGGAGCCTTTACGATTGTGCCCTTAGGCATGGCATTTAAATTTCACGTTGCTACTTCCCTCTCCCTTGTGGCGATGGATTCCATTAGGAATGAGGTCTCGAGAGTGATTAATATAAGTTGTAAGAACGTTGTTTCGCAATCGAGCTAAAATAAATTTGTATAAACTAAAACTAGCCAGACTCTAAGCCTAACAGTAAACATAGGGTATGAACTGTCCAGACGTGGGTACCAAACGTCTCTACCTGTAACATTAACCCTTAATCCTAGGGTACAAACTGTCCGGACTTGGGTATGAATAGTCTCTAACTGTAACACTAATACTTAATCCTAGGGTATGAACTGTCCAGACTTGTGTACTAAAATGACCAATCAAAGAGAGCGGAAAAGTTAGTGACCCGACATGGGACTCAAAACCCCGACCACTTGTCGGACAACTCTACCAACTGAGCTAGCTGGGCCCATGTTCTACCAACAGCGAAATACACAACTGTACACTACAGTATGAATCATCTCCGACATTGGTTACGAAACGTCCCTAACATTTGGTACGAAACATCCAAACTGGGTACAAATTGTCTGTCATTAGGTACGAAACGTCCAAACTGGGTACAAATCGTCTCAGACATTGGGTACAAAACTGGGTACAAATCGTCTGACATTGGGTTAATTTGGGTACGAAAAGTCCAAACTGGGTACAAATCGTGGTGTAGTATGGTGACTATGGTCAGGTTGGACAGTGGTCACTTCAGACCACATTTTGTGTGGTCACCTCGGACCATATGTGTGGTCACCTCGGACCACATTTGTGGTCACCTCGGACCACCTATACAAGTCAGCATGGTCATCTCGGACCACCTATACAAGTCAGCATGGTCATCTCGGACCACCTCTACAAGTCAGCATGGTCATCTCGGACCACCTATACAAGTCAGCATGGTCATCTCGGACCACCTCTACAAGTCAGCATGGTCATCTCGGACCACCTCTACAAGTCGGCGTGGTCATCTCGGACCATCGCAATTGACGATATTTTCCGTAAATGATGTTGAAATTTGGCAAAAAGGAGAGAGATAATGGTGTATTTTAGCAACCAATATCAGGTAAATAATATTTCTATTAGAGAGAAAGTGTAAGTTAGGAAAAAATAAAACTATTTTCTTTGATCATGTTAATAGCGTTATTAATCATGTTATAATAGCGTAGCTGTTGTTCGTCACATTGACTAATTTGTCTGATAACGAATTAAGTGTTTTCTTTGATGAAGTTAATTATACTGTTGACATTAGTAAATTTAGTGTCATAACTAATTATGAGTGACTAGTATTCACAGATCACTACCATTTTCGAAAATTAGGTCTTTAATTATAGAAACCCGTTAAGAGTCATCAGCATATTTTTCGTTTCAGCCCGCATACCAAGCCAGAGACAACGTCTACAAGGCCATCAGGAAGATCTTTGCTCTGCCGCTTCTTCCAGCCGATGACATTAGAGAGAAATATTGCTGAAATATTACTCAAATGTCTACGTAATTTACGGAATTTCGAAAGCTGTTTTTCTCTCTAATAAAACCTGTTTCGTTATATCTCGGTAAATTACATTGACATTTGACTACCATTTCAGTGAAATATTACACAAATATCCACATAATTTTTACTGAATTTCAAAAGCTGTTTGTAAATTCATTGACGATTTGTTTATTAAAACGTGTTTTTTGTAAACTGCTTGTTGTTTTTCTTATTTACCATTTGTTGAGCATGGTGGTCCGACTTGACCACACAGATGGTCCGACTTGACCATGGTCACCTCGGACCGTTAATATGGTCCGAGGTGACCACGGTCCGAGGTGACCACGGTCCGACTTGACCGAAATTCCAAATCGTCTGACATTGGGTACGAAACGTCCAAACTGGGTACAAATCGTCAGACATTGGGTACGAAACGTCCAAACTGGGTACAAATCGTCAGACATTGGGTACGAAACATCAAAACTGTAAAGGGTCAATAGATCCACATGTCCATATGCATTCCAGCTCAATAATACTAGTCCATATTGTTTGCCAACGGCCAAACAAAATATGCTCAATCATTAGGATCACTTGCTCAAGATTCAATATGCCCAAGCATATTATATAATAAAAACTAGTTTGAGATGGCCACATTCTGAGTCTCTGACCTACATGTACTTTTCATTCATCCAGTCTTCAAGATCAACTTCAAATAACACGCTATTTTTGCAAGTTCAACTTGGCAAGGTCGACAAATTTAACGCCATAACAAAACACAGTGATTGAAAAACGTAATTGCATGTTAAACAACGTTCATTTACCGTCTTAATTCCAGGAATTCATTATGATACTTCATACGGATGTTTCAACGACACAGACCAAAAATGACAACGACAATATTGACCCAGATTCATAGAATCTCTAAAATACCAAAGGTTTCCTCAAAAAACTAATATATAAATAATGGAGATAATATAATGACAATTTATTCATAAAGGTGTTAATAACGCTGATATATGTGAACAAATATTTTATTTATATTCATTCAGCCATCGAATAATATTCACTCCTTTCAAGTACGCATGCGCATATCGCACCACCTTTATCTCGGTGCTGGGGAATGGCGGCTTCACGATGGATGTTTACGCGAGAACAACTTTTGAACACTCCCAGTCGCAAAAATGGGATAGATGCCGACAAAGAACTCTCATATCGTCAACAGGCTGCGAATCTTATACAAGATATGGGACAAAGACTTCAAGTGTATCCTCACAGATATGCTGTTTTCGGCGGAAACACTTCTTGGTCGTTTTCGAGAATTTATCTCGTGAAATCGAAAGAAGGCCGCTATTTTCGCAGCCGTTTTCATGTTTATCATGGACGAATTTGGAGGTCTTTTCGGCAAGATTAGAGCTGCGTAGTTGCATTAATTATTTAATACTTCGAAAATGTTTAAAGCACCGAGACCAGTTCGCGACCGTTGACGACCACATGGTCTAATAATACGAACGGAACAAACAAAAGAAAGTCGAATTAGCCATCGCCTATTTTATTAAATAATAAATAGATTCACCATTCATTAGTTGTGTCTTTTAATGAAGTATCCAAAGCGGCCCATTGATTTCTGTTTCAACGGTTAATCTACATTACATATATATTTTTGTTGAATGGGGTCAAGCGCTGAATCGGGGACCTTCTCAAACTTATTAAAGACTAAACTTTCATAGAATGACTGTCACATTGAAGTAGAATTTATTCAAGCATTGATAAAATCAGTAAATATACACTAACAAAGTAACATATCATCATTCATCACTGGTTCGAGCCCCGCTCAGGCTGTGTCTCGTTTATATGAAAAACTTGGCAGTTTCTTAAGGAGGTTGGTGCACCAAGTACTTGTCAAACGCTGGAACCTGCCCAGGAAAGGTGTTGTTATGTAAACTGCCCGCCAGAGATGTAGCCCAAAATCGTGCTGATGAAGGCATAAAAGTCTAACTAACAAATCTATACACAAATAAGGATATCGGTTGTAATAACACAGCTATATCATATTTTTTTTGTTCAAATTTCATGTCATCTTGTCGTTGAAAGCATGTTTATTAGTTCACGTGGCGTCTGTGATCCTGTGTTAGCGCACCAGATTGGGTATCGAAGGGCCCCGTGTACAATACTTAGTCAGGGCACTTTATGTAGTGTAAGACACCTCGCACACAATGCTTAGTGCTTGTTACCCGTTTATATCGTTTACGTCTGTCCAGGAAATAATGTATATAAGTCCCCGCAAAGGGTTTGACATTTATAAATGGAACATGGCTATATGTTTGCAAGTGTCTCCTGAGAATTTGAAGCTTAAATTAATGTCTGAACACATATATATATATTTAATAAGAAGAGATTTAGGTCAACTTAGCAGTTCATCAACCATAGAGATTTCATTAGTTTATACCAATTTATTTGAGCTCAATTACGAAACAAGTTCTTACAACTTATATGAATCACTCTCGAGACCTCATTCTTGATGGAATCCATCGCCACGAGGGAGAGCAGAAGCAATGTGGAATTTAAGTGTCTTGCCCAATCGTAATGGCTACAGCTGGGAGCAAACTCTGGGTATTTCACACCTGAATCGAACAGGCTATCACGACTCGTTATTCATACATTATATAATGCGAGAGATGTCTCTGTTTGTTTTCATTTTGTCTCGCGAAGACGCAATGAGTTTAACTAATCCATAATGGTGAGTAGAGTTGACTATTGAGGCCAAAATAGTATCACGATACTATTGCGATAGTTTGGTTAAACACAGGTAATATGCAAGATAGATTTGACACTGTTTAATGAATCTATATCAATGCAAAAAAGAGTTTAATATGACTAGAATAGGTTAAGTAGCTAGAATGTTCACTGACTTATACTTAGTATGAAACTTAAAAAACAGTATGAAACTTAAACAAACATGTCTAACTCTTAACACTTAACCTGCCACAGGTAGCATTTGTCACATGCCATATGCGAACAGTGTCGCTCCAGATCAGATGCGCAGGCAGATCTGGAGCTACACTGTCTGCGCATGGCACATGTACCCGGCAGAAGGATGACATTTAACTTGTCATTACTCGTCATCAATCTCATCATGGCACATGCCATTGTCATACACAGTTCACTGCTTCCAGTTTTTCTTCCCTGAAATGCCTGTATTCCGGGCTTCCGAGAAGTTACGATTGCATAGCGGTCGTCTAGTACACTACAGGGTATTGACCATTTACCGCACCCCTCTAAGGCAATTGCGCGATCATATCGCCAGGGAGCTTTCAGCAGGTACACAATACAATCAAATAAGCTAAATAGTTACTGTCACTTTCATAAGCATCGCTGTCAATTGTAAGTGAAAACATTCGACACATTTGAATTTTAAACAAACTATCGATAATTCGATGGACTATCGGCGATAGTTATCGACTTGGAGTTTTGCTATCGCCAGCTCCACTATCGCTCCTCTAATGGTGAGCGATGGTTTTATAAAAAAATGTAATCGTAATTATTGCTCGATTCGTTTTACATATATACATGTAATACAAAACATGACAATTTCATTAAAAGCAACCGGGTCGTGTCTGTTTTAACTTGTTACGCAATGAGTACGAAATAGTTGTAATAATAGATGAGCAAACTTGGTGCATGCGTAGGTCACTCATTTCTAGAGCCTATGACAGGCATACATGTACATCATCTAGCAAAGGAAGACATGTTGTGGAATGGGTCGTGTGTATTTTGATTCAATATAACTTTAAACTCATTTCAAAGAAAAGGAAAATATATTATTATGTCCATATTCGCATGTTAAATTGTTAATTAACTTTGTATGGTTGTCCATCTTGTATCATAGCCATGCTCATATAAACAATATAATATTAAACTAGCTTTGATGTTACTGTAAACAATTAGTGACAGAACCCACCAACTTTGTTGTGCATAGGCACAAATGCGAGATATAACGGTAAATTTGTACCATAGATAGTGTTATTCAGGATACACTTGTTTTATTACGCGTGAATGTCGACCTATTTTACATTATTTTGTTGTCGACAAACTGTGTATACGACGTTTGTATATTATTGAAATATTCAGTTTTTGAGGCAAATATTTGGAAAATAATTATACCATATAAATAGGAAATTACATTCTGTAGAAATTTGATTTTTCACTGATGTAGTGTCGCTTTAACCCTTTCAACACCACATACCTCTAAATTGGCTTACAAAAAAGTGTAGATCCAGATGAGCCGGCTCATTATATGAGCGCCGTCTCATCAGGATCTGGACTTTTTTCAAGTAATATAACTATTTTTGGGGGGAAAATTACCCATTTTGATAAATGAACTGATCCAAATGTAATTTTGTTATTAATTTATTAGTGTAAAAATATCATGGACCAGTCCATGTCAGTTACTTGGTGTTGAATGGGTTACGGGAGAAATTCAAAATAAGTTCATTACCTCGCCTCTTGCATAGCTGAGAAACAATATATTTATGTTTATCGGTATGTAAACATTATAGCTGGGTAGTCATGAACATTTCATAATGTCAAAAACAGTCGAGTGATGACCTCTGTAATCACATGTATTAGCCTTGTGGTATCCATTCTTTGAAAGCTACTTTTCCCAAATAGTACATAACAATTAACATACATATAGGGAGAAGAACTATATAAGTTTTCTTTCGTTCTAATCGCTTTCCACTGTAACCTATCATCTCTGATGGTCACAGTTCGAGCCCCGTTCAGACCGTGTCTCATTTATATGAAAAAGTTGGCAGTTTCTTACGGAGGTTGGTGCACCAAGTACTGGTTAACCGCTGGAGCCTGCCCAGGAAAGGTGTTGTTAGGTAAACTGCCCGTCGCTCCAATGGGAAACCGGTAGCGACGTTAAATAAACTTAAATAAAAAAAATTAAAAAATCCCTTTCATTCTACTGCTGTTATATTATATGTAAAATGTTCATTTCTTGATTACATGTAAACATTCTGAAATAAATAATGTTTAAACTAACTATATTATGGCTAGAAATCTATCTTGTATGCAATAATATTATACTTAACCCGGCACGATATAGCCTGAACTGTGCTGGTGCGCCACTTCCACTATTCCTCTCCTTCATTCTGAATATTGATGGGCAATCTGTTCCGAAATCAATTCTCGCCATTAACCATAAAGCGCAATCATGCGTTTGCTTAGAATGTTCTGCATATTATCATGTAAACATGAACTGAGTTAATAAAATTATTGTATTGTAATGCACATCAAGATATTGTAAGGAGCGGATTATTCGATATTGTGATTATTGTCTAAATATTTATCATTCAATAATAAATTATATTACGGTTAAACGTAAAAATTCATCCACAACGAGTCTGCTTTTGTGAATTACCTCCCTGTAAGGATATTTTTTAACATAATCACCAATAACTCTGTGAATGGTTGTTTACTAAAGCTAAGATTAGGATAAATTAGCATATGAAGTATAGTATTATTTTTCCAACTGAAGAAAAAAACACTTTTAATAGTTGTAAATGTAAACTTACAGACAATGCATTAGTACTAACGTCGCTTACGGTATACATGTAGATCTTATTGAAGTCTGCTTCCTACCAGTAAGTACATGTAATTGTGAAACTTGGCAGAGTACTTATGATTTTATGACATTGTGAGCAGGAATGTTAGTTTATGGTAATTGTCTGAACACGAATGTATGTATACGGTAATTGTCTGAACACGAATGTATGTTTATGGTAATTGTCTGAACACGAATGTATGTATACGGTAATTGTCTGAACACGAATGTATGTTTATGGTAATTGTCTGAACACGAATGTATGTATACGGTAATTGTCTGAACACGAATGTATGTTTACGGTAATTGTCTGAACACGAATGTATGTTTATGGTAATTGTCTGAACACGAATGTATGTTTACGGTAATTGTCTGAACACGAATGTATGTTTACGGTAATTGTCTGAACACGAATGTATGTATACGGTAATTGTCTGAACACGAATGTATGTTTATGGTAATTGTCTGAACACGAATGTATGTTTACGGTAATTGTCTGAACACGAATGTATGTTTACGGTAATTGTCTGAACACGAATGTATGTATACGGTAATTGTCTGAACACGAATGTATGTTTATGGTAATTGTCTGAACACGAATGTATGTTTACGGTAATTGTCTGAACACGAATGTATGTTTACGGTAATTGTCTGAACACGAATGTATGTATACGGTAATTGTCTGAACACGAATGTATGTTTATGGTAATTGTCTGAACACGAATGTATGTTTACGGTAATTGTCTGAACACAAATGTATGTTTACGGTAATTGTCTGAACACGAATACCGTATTGTTCCTATTTATAGCGCCCGGGCGCGATGCAAAACACAAAAGGGGCGCGCTAATTAGAGTAATTAATTTCTGTAGTATAGGTGTGGAAAATCTCCGTTTCAATATCGGTAATTGCCAACTAATTGGAAGAAACTGCTAAGTGACCTTGCTTTGTCATAATGCGACGCCTACTACGTCATCGTGTGTTACCTAAATCGATCGATAATTATGTTCTGTACATGCGGTACATAATATGCCATGTAAATCGTATACATTTCGGTAGAGTTAACCCGTGTTTCTGTGGATTGTTCCGCGTTATAAACTTTTATACGGTGTCTATGTAAATAACTATCCATGTACTTTCGGTTTGAATAACTCGAGGCATTGTTGATATTGTGTGAATTCTTCTGTGAAAATAAATACTTTTTTATAGCGATACACGTTCAACAAGTGATGTGCATATTATTCATGCATACTTAGTGCCACAGTGATTCATGAGCTTGGAGTTTATTTATATATATATATATATATGGATTACGTTAAACAACAGTACTACCGACAGGTAGGCCAATTATTTCCTTTTAAGGGCCATTTCATGTTGCATTTTTACATTGGGGCGCCTATATTAGAGGTGGCGCTTTAAATAGGAACAATACGGTATATGTTTATGGTAATTATCTGATCAGGGATGTATGTTTACAGTAATTGTCTGAACACGAATGTATGTTTATGGTAATTATCTGATCAGGGATGTATGTTTATGGTAATTGTCCGAGCAAGAATGTTAACTTACAGTTGTCTGAGTAGGAATGTATGTTTATGGTATTTGTCCGAGCAAGAATGTTAACTTACAGTATTGTCTGAGCAGGAATGTATGTTTACGGTAATTGTCTGAACAGGAATATATGTTTACAGTAATTGTGTAAAGCAGAAATGTAAGTTTACGGTAATTGTCTGAACAGGAATATATGTTTACGGTAATTGTGTAAAGCAGAAATGTAAGTGTACGGTAATTGTCTGAACAGGAATATATGTCTACAATAATTGTGTAAAGCAGAAATGTAAGTTTACCGTAATTATGTTCATACTTTGAATCGATCTTCCTTAACTAGAGGTTTCAGTGAGCAGCTATGTATCAATACAGCTATAGTCTACATGCACAGATTCTACATGTTCCGGTCCTTCACAAGATTTCCCAGAAATGTAAGTTACTATTATACCTTACAGCATATACATGAGTCGAAGTGACCAGTTAATTTATTCACAATTGTGTAATCTGTTGCTTGGATTGCAGAACTAGTTATTATAGCATTGGTTTAATTGCTCTCATTCCTGGTGGAATCCCCATTGCCACGGGGGAGTGTGTGGAGACAGTGTGCCTATGGACACCACAATCATAAGTCTGGGGGGGGGGTTCTATCGGACTGAATTTTTGTCTGTGCCAATTGAAAAATACTGGAGCCAATTTGAAAAACTTGGAGCCAACTAATAGCCATATATATATGTTCATAGATAAAATATTTGGAGTCCGCCTCCGTGGTCGAGTGGTTACGGTCGCTGACTTGTATACCACTGTAACCTATCATCACTGATGGTCACGGGTTCGAGCCCCGCTCAAGCCGTATCTCATTTATATGAAAAAGTTGGCAGTTTCTTACGGAGGTTGGTGCACCCAAGTACTGGTTAACCGCTGGAGCCTGCCCAGGAAAGGTGTTGTTAAGTAAACTGCCCGCCAGCGATATAGCCCGAAATGGTGCTGATGCAGGCGTAAAACCCGAAATATAACATCAAATATTTGAACCCCCCCCCTTTTAAGTTTTTCACAGAAATTATTTCCAGTATTTGTTTTTGTGGTGACCACCAGCGGTAACGCTGATTCTGGCTGTACTCCATCATTGGTTACGAGGCGGTCAATATCTATTGCAGCACTTGTGTGCTCCCAGCTCTAGTCTGAAGGCTATGTGTATATACCGGTAGTCTGAATCTGTACTCAAGTGGCTTACATGTTATGTTGTGTGTGATCATCCTCTGCCTGTATGATTTAAAGCCAGTAGTGGTTCAAAAGAGGCGAAACCTCCGTCGGCTAGTTATTAAGTTTGCATAACCTCACTTACCTCTCCCAGGTTCAAGTCGTAATGTAGTAGGATTGTTTCAAGTAAGAATTCAACTGGCTAGGTCGTGCTATGCAGGCAATATGGACCAAAATGACATCATACGTATTACCACATTTAAATTTAACCCTTTCAACCCCACATGCCTCTAAATAGGCTTATGAAAAAGTGTAGATCCAGATGAGCCGGCTCGTGACGAGCCGTCTCATCAGGATCTGCACTTTTTTGCCAGTAATAATTATTAATTTTAGACAAAATTACCCATCTTGATAAATGAACTGGTCCAAATGTAATTTTCTTATTCATTTATTGGTCTAAGAATATCATGGACCAATCCATGTCAGTTACTTGGGGTTGAATGGGTTAATTAAATATTCTTGTATTTGTTTTCCATATTTTTATAGTTCGTAGTTTTTGACATCTTTGTTGGCTGCTTACAGTATTCCTTGTCAGAAAGATGGAAATTGTGCTGTATGCAAATGTTAAGTTTTTTTTAAAATATGCATGTATTCTGGATTCGAAAACATACCCAATAAAGTTTTATATGTGAGGAAGTCATGTCTCATTGTCTGCCCTGCCCGTTCATGTCTGCAATAACTTGGCAACCCCAAGAAGGGATTGCGTTGATGCTTCACACAAGAGTTTACAGAAATGAAACTCATTAGTACAACTCTTCAAGGTCACAACACAAGGTTAAATGTATAATATATGAAACTGATCTGCATGTTTTGATATGACTTCACACAAATGTTCAGCGTTACCTCATATTGAGTGTTCAACATTGAGTCAGAAACAGGGTCATTGTTTTGTGTTCACTCCAGATCTTTGTGAAATCAATTGGTCTGTTTTGAAAAACGTTGCAAAAAGGCGATATACAATGTACTATTACTGGTTGCACCCAAGACACACCTTGGCCCAGAGGTTATTACATAGTCAGGGGGGGAGTTATCTGTACGGAAACTACCAACATGCATATTGATTATTGAAAAATCCAGCTTTGCTCCTGAGATTTTGACCTCAAGGGTCATTGACTCTTGATTTTCAAAGTCTAGTGGACACTCTGATACATTGTTGTTGTTTATTTAACAAGCAGCTCATTTTTTCTCAAATTATGTGCATGTTATTTTCAGCAGCATGTTCAATTGTTGTGCCAATGGTATTTATAGTTGTAACTTGTATTAAACTGAAGCATGTGGTTTCAGGATATGGCACCAGCTTGTCTGTTTTTGGCAGCGAAAGTGGAAGAGCAACCTCGGAAGTTGGAACATGTCATCAAAGTCGCTCATGCATGTCTGAACAGAGACCACAATACACCGACGCCTGACCCAAAAACAGAGGTTCTTTTACAATTCAATTGTATACTTTCTTGTTTAATAAACTATGAACAAGCTATCGTGTATTTGTAGAACTATAAGGATACATTATGTGTTGGTTGTTCCTAACAGGGAACCAGTAATATATATATGTGGTCCCCTCTACATCTGAATTTTCGGCTTCAAAAGCCTTTTTCAAGGAAAACAAAAATCATCCGGCTAATTCATTTTCTGCAAGATTGTTGACAATCTTATAGAAAATGAATTTGATGGTTTTTGTTGAAAATGCTTTTTATGCCGAAAATTCGGATGTAGATAGGACCATATATATAAGGATAGATATAACAGTCTTCCCGAAATCCGTAGGACCGCCTGACATGTCAGACAAAAAAGTGAATTTTAATCATTTTGTCTGACCGGTGTCGGACAAACTCTGGCAAAGTTTCGTGAAGACTGATATAACTGATGTGATATTATCTGTAGCAAATGATAACTAGTTGTCATCCAGAAATAACAGCACTTGAACTGTAGTGAAGTGTATGGTTTATTCTAGAGTGGAAAAACGGGCAGGGTGGGTCAGAAAAGGATCGGGGTTGGTAAGAAAAGAGGCCCGGTGAAATTTGAGGTGTATTTTGGGGTTAGCCCTTAGAAAACGTTTGCTAGCTTACGGTGATTGGTCAAAGAGTACGGAGTAGTACGTATTGGTGAAAGGGGGGAAGAGTTACGTTTTATAGGTTTGCCCGCCTGAAGGCATTCATCTGTTGAGGCATATATATACTTGTATAATTACAGTCAAACCTGTCTTAAGCAGCCAGCCAATGGAATCACAGAAAGTGGCTGTTTAGCACATGTGGCAGCTTAATAGAGGTCAAATGTACAATCAAATCTGTCTTAAGCAGCCAGCCAATGGAATCACAGAAAGTGGCTGTTTAGCACAGGTGGCTGCTTAGAGGTCAAATGTATACTAAAACAACATATTGGGAACCTGAAAACTGGCTGCTTAATACAGATGGTCTGCTTAATATAGGTGACCACTAACACAGGTTTGTCTGTATATAAATTTAAAAGGGGCAGGGTGGCTATCAAGGCTATCGGAGCCCCCTATCATTCCACTCTAGAACAAACCCTTAGACGTGTTAGTAGTGGATGCTCGACGACTGTTGCTATATATCACTTGTACCCGGGTAAATGCCCAGATCATGGCTTCACTGAACAGTAGATCAGGAGTATAAGATGATATTGTGTGGGTATGGATACCTGGCTACCCTGTGGATTGTTGCTGAATGTAAATTTTACTGTAGAACGAGATATGTTAGCCAACTTGTATTTTTGCACATCGCCTATTGAATGTGGATTTCAGGGTACCGGTATTATACCAGGTACCGGTATTGTGAAATTGTACCAGCTATCGGTATAGTGAAATTGTACCAGATACCGGTATTGTGACATTGTACCGGGTACCTGTATTGTGGCATTGTATCGGGTACCTGTATTGTGGCATTGTATCGGGTACCTGTATTGTGGCATTGTATCGGGTACCGGTATTGTGACATTGTATCGGGTACCGGTATTGTGGCATTGTATTGGGTACCGGTATTGTGGCATTATATCTGGTACCGGTAATGTGGCATTGTATCTGGTACCGGTAATGTGGTATTGTACCGGGTACCTGTATTGTGGCATTGTATTGGGTACCGGTAATGTGGCATTGTATCTGGTACCGGTAATGTGGCATTGTATCTGGTACCGGTAATGTGGCATTGTATCTGGTACCGGTAATGTGGCATTGTATCTGGTACCGGTAATGTGGCATTGTATCGGGTACCGGTATTGTGACATTGTATCGGGTACCCGTATTGTGGCATTGTATTGGGTACCGGTATTGTGGCATTGTATCTGGTACCGGTAATGTGGCATTGTATCGGGTACCGGTATTGTGACATTGTATCGGGTACCGGTATTGTGGCATTGTATCGGGTACCGGTATTGTGGCATTGTATTGGGTACCTGTATTGTGGCATTGTATTGGGTACCTGTATTGTGGCATTGTATCTGGTACCGGTATTGTGGCATTGTATCTGGTACCGGTATTGTGGCATTGTATTGGGTACCGGTATTGTGGCATTGTACTGGGTACCGATAATGTGACTGCGAAAAGCACCATTATCAATTTTGTATGTTTTCCCTATACCGATAGTTGATCAGCTGTGAAATTGACAATTGAGGGTAAATGCAGAAATGGACTTGGCAATCTAATGTCCCGTGTACAGTGCTACGATCTGTGAGATATTATCAGTTGTATTATACTTTCAGGCCTACTTGGAGCAGGCTCAACAGCTAGTCATCAATGAGAACATATTGCTACAGACACTAGGTGCGTGTATACTCCGTATACAGTGATAGATGTAGCAAACTCCCAATAGTCCACTCTGCTGTGTGTTCTCCACGTCTCGCTTTTACAGCCAATCCGTTAATTGTTGAAATTTACATGTATATAAATTTGATGGCGATAGAAAAGATATGTTCGTTTGATATTTGTCAGCTTGTTGGAGCGAGGCAGGCATAATGGCGCTGTTAACATGATTATGTTCCTGTTTGTATATGAACCTCTTCACTTTGATCAGCCTGCATGTCGGGATCTATATATATGTACATAGTCTTCAGTTGTCATGTATTTGATAGATAGATGTTACTTGCATAACATGCAGTCCAGGTTGTGTGTTTGATCTGTTCATGCCAGCCCCTCTATATAACCTCTGTGGGTGTTTGGGATGGGTGGGATGTATGAATACAATAGTCCAATACGCTAGTTCATTTTCTCGCTCATTTCTTTATCTTTTCCAGAGTAATGACCCCCTCACCGGCCGCCCCCCTCCCCCAGCAATTCAGATTATTGAGCAAGTTGAATAGCTGTACAAGGTGGTAGCGTGCCCTCCCCCAGCAATTCAGATTATTGAACAATAGTCCAATAGCTGTACATGGTGGTAGCGTGCCCTCCCCCAGCAATTCAGATTATTGAGCAATAGTCCAATAGCTGTACATGGTGGTAGCGTGCCCTCCACCAGCAATTCAGATTATTGAACAATAGTCCAATAGCTGTACAAGGTGGTAGCTTGCCCTCCCCCAGCAATTCAGATTATTGAACAATAGTCCAATAGCTGTACAAGGTGGTAGCGTGCCCTCCACCAGCAATTCAGATTATTGAACAATAGTCCAATAGCTGTACATGGTGGTAGCGTGCCCTCCACCAGCAATTCAGATTATTGAACAATAGTCCAATAGCTGTACAAGGTGGTAGCGTGCCCTCCCCCAGCAATTCAGATTATTGAACAATAGTCCAATAGCTGTACAAGGTGGTAGCGTGCCCTCCACCAGCAATTCAGATTATTGAACAATAGTCCAATAGCTGTACAAGGTGGTAGCGTGCCCTCCACCAGCAATTCAGATTATTGAGCAATAGTCCAATAGCTGTACAAGGTGGTAGCGTGCCCTCCACCAGCAATTCAGATTATTGAACAATAGTCCAATAGCTGTACAAGGTGGTAGCGTGCCCTCCACCAGCAATTCAGATTATTGAGCAATAGTCCAATAGCTGTACAAGGTGGTAGCGTGCCCTCCACCAGCAATTCAGATTATTGAACAATAGTCCAATAGCTGTACAAGGTGGTAGCGTGCCCTCCACCAGCAATTCAGATTATTGAGCAATAGTCCAATAGCTGTACAAGGTGGTAGCGTGCCCTCCACCAGCAATTCAGATTATTGAACAATAGTCCAATAGCTGTACAAGGTGGTAGCGTGCCCTCCACCAGCAATTCAGATTATTGAGCAATAGTCCAATAGCTGTACAAGGTGGTAGCGTGCCCTCCACCAGCAATTCAGATTATTGAACAATAGTCCAATAGCTGTACAAGGTGGTAGCGTGCCCTCCACCAGCAATTCAGATTATTGAGCAATAGTCCAATAGCTGTACAAGGTGGTAGCGTGCCCTCCACCAGCAATTCAGATTATTGAGCAATAGTCCAATAGCTGTACAAGGTGGTAGCGTGCCCTCCCCCCAGCAAATCAGATTATTGAACAATAGTCCAATAGCTGTACAAGGTGGTAGCGTGCCCTCCCCCAGCAAATCAGATTATTGAACAATAGTCCAATAGCTGTACAAGGTGGTAGCGTGCTTGTTATTTATAAGTAATTCCACTCGATCTTCACCACAAATTACCAGATATGATTCCGAAAAGTTACAGGGCATCATATATATTTCAGTCAAGTTTGTAATTCATCACATTAGGATCGGGTTAAACATCATGTCATTCTACCATATTTGATTAGCCCCTAGCCTGCCAATCACGACTAAATTTGCTGTTGCAAACAGCATAAAGCCAGATCAGGCGGCAGAACTCTATGCAGTTTGGTATTCGGATAGTGGAGCTAAAACACTTGTCTGAATAGCAAACAACATAGATCCTGACTCAGACACAGCGTTATGTCGCTGCTGATCTGGATCTATGTTGTTTGCACATTCCTTCCATTTGATTAAGACAGGTTATGGGTTGAATGAAATTTGTTTAGCTGTAAACCATTAAACCTTGGTATGGTTCAGTGTTCATATATAATCTGGAATGGGAAGGTCACAGGCGCTGTATTAGTTGGCTGAAAGCAAGGTATTGTGATCAATCTTTGTCCAGCTCTTGCCTGTCTAGTCCTGTAAACCCATAGCAAGTCTATTTATCAAAAAAAATCCAATCTTGGTCACACATGTTCATATCAATAACCCTGATGGTTAAAATAAATAGATTACCCCAAGTTATCTTATTTCCGTCATTTTGATGAAAGCTTTATTCATAATCGGCCACTTCTATCAATTGGGTCAATAAATAAAATTAAAGAACAACCGTGCTTAAGACGCTACTCATGTTTATCTCGACTGGGCTCGAGACAAGGCAAAATCCTGTTAAAAAACTTTGTATGGGTGGGGTGAGCATTCCAGCGCCACTTCACCTTCATGGTTGGTTGAATCTTTAGCAACCTTGCAAGTTACCTGGGTGCAGGACTTCATTGCTAGTTAAAACAGACCTGCGTAGCACACTGGTTTACAGACTTGGAATTTCTTCTTGAAATCAGGTCCAGCAAAGATATTACAGCACATTTTTACTCTTCCGGTCTGACCCTCTTCATCCATTTAGGCTCCCTTCTTCAGTTGACTATGTGAACGTGATAGATCTTAATTTTCGCTGTTGGTATCGGGGTTCCCTCAGTCGGTCACAAGTTGCGACAAGAAAACAAATACTGGCGCTAAATTTTGTGAATTGGCGAAAATATTTGGCTCAACTCAGACAGGGGGAACCCTGGATATGACACATGTGAGTTCCTGCATGTGATCATGTTCGGAAGAACAAAGTGGGCTTGATCAGTGCATGTCTGGTCTAAATCTATACTAAATCTGCTGCAATTCCTTTTCAGGTTTTAACTAACGCACTGCAACTCGAGCCAGCGTCTGAGAGAAATATTGTGTATTATATATGCTACTTTTGTGTTGATGATTTTGAGTGATTCTAAGTGTTTGTTGTTTGTAGGATTTGAAGTGACTGTGGATCATCCCCATACCCATGTTGTGAAGGCAAGCACGGTCATTCTGGCGAAAGGTTGGTTGAATCTGCTTTGTTTTACTGTTTCATTTGTTCCCACTGTTTCTGGTATACTGGTACTAGGGCCGTCACGATACGCCTTAAGCGTACCACGATACATGCCGCAATATATGAAACGCGTATTGCGATATGTACCACAATATATTGCACTTAGTATATGAAACGCGTATTATTATTTTTTGTATTTTATTTTATGCGAAACAAGTTCTTACAACTTATATTAATCACTCTCGAGACCTCATTCCTGATGGAATCCACCGCCACGAGGGAGAGAGAAGAGGCACCGTGGAAATTAAATGCCTTGCCAAAGGCATAATCGTAACGGCTCCAGCAGGGCTCGAACTCCGGACCTTTCGCACCTGAAGCGAACGCGCATCCACTGCGCTATCACAACTTCCTCGTATTGCGATGCTTACCAAAATATATTGCGCTTCATTTGTGGATGTTGTAATGTGTAGAAGTTTCCAACTCGAGTTCAGTTTTGTGGACAGCCTGCGAACACTGGACTACAGATCCGTCTATTCTGTCTAAATAGCAAATCTTGTTGATCCTGTCTCAAAATATACTATTAAAGACAGTTTTGTCTATGCAAGCATTATGGGTATTTACAAGAAAACGATGTTGCGAACAAGTTAACCTTGAACTGTTCCCCACAGATAATCTTGAATTGTTCCCCCAATGATTGTTTGAACAATTACTTACTGCATATTTATTTGGTTTGCAGCTAGCAAGGATTTGTCCAAGACCAGCTACTACCTGGCCACAAACAGGTGCGTCCGTTTTTTCATAGCATAATTGTTGTAATATATGTGTACGTACGTGCCCAGTGCTCCGATCCGGTCTAGATGGAAGTGTAACTTATATTAATCACTCTCGTTGGCGTGGATGAAAGCGTAAATGTGGTCATTTGTGTGGTAGGAAACTGGAGTACCCGGAGACAACCCACCATACCATCTCACATACTTAACCAGTCTGAGAATCGAACTCGGGTTGCATTGGTGAGAAGTGAGCAAGCTATCCACTGCGCTAAGCTTGTGAAAAAGGTACAACATTTTATTATTCATATGCACTATGAAAACATGATAAATGTGAATGTTTTAACTCTTTTTTTTGTTTTGTTTTTTACCTCGCTTGATCTTTATTAATTAGACAATCAAAAGAATACTTATATATATATTTTCAGTTTACACATGACAACTCTGTGTCTGCAGTACCGCCCGACAATTGTGGCATGTGTTTGTATTTATATGGCCTGTAGGTGGGCCAACTATATGGTAAGAACACCGACAAATAGTCTTAGTTTATACACATTTATTTTATTTTAGCTCAATTGCGAAACAAATTCTTACAACTTATATTAATCACTCTCAAGACCTCATTCCTGATGGAATCCATCGCCACGAGGGAGAGAGAATTTAAATGCCTTTGCCTAAGGGCACAATTGTAACTGCTCCAGAGGGGCTCAAACTCCAGGCCTGAAGTGAACGTGCTACCACTACGCTGTCACGATTGATAGTCTTCACATTTATTTACAAAGAAGAAATCCTTTTTAGTATTGAGTATCCTTTGATCAAAGTACTGATAATGTAATTAGTATTAATCTTATGCCGAGCAACATTGATACTTTCCATTTGTCAAACCACTGATCCTCTTTGATTTAGCCATGTAACAGCTCAGGGTTGGAAAAAAGACTGTCTTTTTTAATTTTGGACAGGACACATGTCCAAAAGTGTCTTTTATTAAAAAAAGGCGTACTTTATTGTCCTTTATTGTCTTTATTTGTCTAATATCATAAGACTATGTGTTTGTGGTAATGCATTTTACAATTTATTATATAATATTAAGGTATTAGGTGTGTGTGTTGTTAATAAACACCAAATGCCATTCTCTTTTACTCATAATATCTTTCATATAAATAATAAGGAAAACAAACAATTGTCATTTATGTGTCACAATCATATATTTATTCAGCACAGGAATATATATTCAACACAGTTTAACACAACTAGATTAATGTAGAAAAAATACTAGCACAGTATAGTCTTTTATCAAGCAGCTGTTACCAAGGTAATCTGTTAAGTCACTCATTCAGTAATCCAAATCATCCTTGCCACGAAGCATGCGAAAGCAAAACACTAACTTAGCAGCTCGTTTTACACCAAGTCTATTTCTGAGCTTTGAGTGAGTCAATCACAGTCATTTGAAGTTTTCACACATACACTGTGGGTATAATAGGTCCTGTGACAACAAAGACAATGGTGAATTATATGTGTGAATGTAATCCCATATAACCCCTCCATATACAAAGAATCAATTTTGCTACAGAAACATATAAACTACTATGTTTATACTAGGATATGATTTAGTAAATACATTTTGCCAAAAATTCATTTAGGACACTTTTGGACAATTTGGTGTCTTTTATTAATTCTAGACAGGACACTTTTGGACTGTCCAAAACCCCTGTCCAAAATGCAATTGTCCAAAATGTGCCAACCCTGTAACAGCTCCATGTAAACATATGAACAACAGTGTCACTGATTTGTTAATTGGTATGCACAATACACGTTCATGGATTATGGCATATTTCGAAATGTCTCGAGTAGGCGGAGCTTGGTTTATATCTGGGTACTGAGACTGTCAAATCGACACGATAATCGAACAGATTACTGTTAATTAGCAATTATTCACTCCCAGACAGATTACTGTTAATTAGCAATTATTCACTCCAGGACGGATTACTGTTAATTAGCAATTATTCACTCCCGGATGGATTACTGTTAATTAGCAATTATTCACTCCCGGATGGATTACTGTTAATTAGCAATTATTCACTCCCGGACGGATTACTGTTAATTAGCAATTATTCACTCCAGGACGGATGGATTACTGTTAATTAGCAATTATTCACTCCCGGACGGATGGATTACTGTTAATTAGCAATTATTCACTCCCGGACGGATGGATTACTCCTGGATTAATTCAGATATCACTTTTATGTCTATTGTTACTAAGTTACAACCATTAAACTGACTCGCTGGAATCGCCCTGTAGCTTCAGCCACGGGTTAATGTTTTTTTTGTTTTTTTGGGAACACCCTGTAAGTCATGAAATTCATTCTGTATGTTTAGGGCATGGAGGATAGCAATCAGGTGCGAATAAACATTCATTTGACCCGAACTGGACTTTTATTTGTTACTTCAAATAGTTTGTGTTTGAACATTTTGTTATTTTGCATTTGTTTCGTTGTGACTTCACATTTTTGTATAAATTTATCAGTGTACTCTGTATACTGTATATTATTGTGCACATTGGGTTTTTTATCCTATCCAATTCAATGATTGCTGAGGTGTTACATTAAATAGTTTGCATTTAACATTTGTCTTAATTGCCAGACAGTTTCATATTGATCAATCTAGCATGGAAGTGTAAGGCATTCAGTTAGTTTGTGCAAATTTATTTTAGCTCGGTTGCGAAACAGGTTCTTACAAGTTGGTTTCATCGCTCTCGTTCCTGATGAAATCCATCGCCAAGAGAGAGAGAGAGAGCGAAGAGGTCTTAAGGACACAAGCATAGCAGCTACGGGCCTCTCACACCTAAAGTGAACACGCTACCATTGCGCTATCCCAACTTTAGTCGTGAAAGGCATTTAGTTGCATGTCTCTGTTAATTTGCCAGACAGTTTCACATTGGTCAATCCATCATAGGTCTTTCAGTCGCATATCTCTGTTAATTTTCCAGACACTTTCACATTGGTCAATCCATCATAGGTCTTTCAGTCGCATATCTCTGTCAAGTAGAACATGCAGGTGTGAAACAAATTCATTGGGTCCAAAATGGCTTCTTTTGTTACTATGAATAGTTTGTATTTGCCATTTTCATTATTTTGCTTTTAGTGTTTTGTTTGTGACTAAGCCATTTCAACTGTTATTGAAATTCACCACTGTACTTTAAGGAGCTGATGCACACATCCATGCAAAAATGTGGTTGGCAAATACAAGATGACCGATTTGTTACTATAAATAGTTTACATTTACCATCATGTTTATTGCTCATCGGATTCGCTTATCTAGTCTTCACGAAAAACTCTTTCAACAACCGGACATTCGGTCCAGTAACACGGTAAAGTTTACTGGACCTTACAAGATTTTACTGGACCAGACATCTCATGTGAAATTTAATCATAAAACGAATTCATCCCGTTATTTCTCATTCTCCTTTTAAAGCAGTTGATGATATGAACATTGTAGACATAGAAGTTTAAAATTTCATTTTCAAGTTTCATTCTCTCATGAATAACTATTATTGGTTATTTCCCAGAAAGGTGTGTCATCGATGTATCATCATTATGTCCACGGTTTATCTGTTTAATACTAGGTGACTCATGTATTTATATAAATAGGTTGCATTTAATGTTTTAATTTTATAGCCGTTGAGTTAAAATAACTATTTTGTCATATATATTTCATTAACAATATCAATTGAGATAACCTCAATGCATATATAGTGTGTTGAGGTTTTTGAGCATGCTTCTTTCTCAGTACATCCGTCCTATTTTATATCTTACATATCTATTCGATTCTGCATATTGGCTTCCATCTCCAGCTGTGCTCCAATGTCTTCTTCTCTTGTATGTTTCTGCTCCGATGTCTTCTTCTCTTGTCTTCTCTGATATCGTCTGACATCTCTTGTATGTTTCTGCTCTGATGTCTTCTGATATCTCTTGTATTTTTCTGCTCTGATGTCTTCTGATATCTCTTGTATGTTTCTGCTCTGATGTCTTCTGATATCTCTTGTATTTTTCTGCTCTGATGTCTTCTGATATCTCTTGTATTTTTCTGCTCTGATGTCTTCTGATATCTCTTGTATGTTTCTGCTCTGATGTCTTCTGATATCTCTTGTATGTTTCTGCTCTGATGTCTTCTGATATCTCTTGTATTTTTCTGCTCTGATGTCTTCTGATATCTCTTGTATGTTTCTGCTCTGATGTCTTCTGATATCTCTTGTATGTTTCTGCTCTGATGTCGTCTGACATCTCTTGTATGTTTCTGCTCCGATGTCTAATGACATCTCTTGTATGTTTCTGCTCCGATATCTTCTGACATCTCTTGTATATTTCTGCTCTGATGTCTTCTGATATCTCTTGTATGATTCTGCTCCGATGTCTTCTGACAACTCTTTTATGTTTCTGTTTTCAGATTCCTCGTTCCAATGAAGGTCGTGAATGGTTCCAGTATGTGGACCAACAAATAACCACAGAACTCATCGAAGGTATACATTGTAACCAGTAACTAAACATTAGTATCCCCTGACGAAGCCGGGTGGATATTGTTTTGGCATTTGTCCGACTGTCCGGAGCGGTTTCTAGAAAATGCATTGGATAAAATTTAATTACATTTGATTCTAATATGCCACCCAATACTGGATTTCATTGTACTAAGTATTGTCCCACTCCCTTGGTTCCTCCAGAGTTACTATCCTTGATTTGCTAAACCATGTATGTCTTTGGACAATATCTTGAAAATATTTTCATGGAACTCAACATTCTCATGTAATCCTGTATTGCCTTCACGGTCGACATTCTCATGTAATCCTGTATTGCCTTCACGGTCGACATTCTCATGTAATCCTGTATTGCCTTCACAATCAACATTCTCATGTAATCCTGTATTGCCTTCACGGTCGACATTCTCATGTAATCCAGTATTGCCTTCACGATCGACATTCTCATGTAATCCAGTATTGTATTGCCTTCACGATCGACATTCTCATGTAATCCTGTATTGTATTGCCTTCACGATCGACATTCTCATGTAATCCAGTATTGCCTTCACGATCAACATTCTCATGTAATCCTGTATTGTATTGCCTTCATGATCAACATTCTCATGTAATCCAGTATTGCCTTCACGTCAACATTCTCATGTAATCCTGTATTGCCTTCACAATCAACATTCTCATGTAATCCTGTATTGTATTGCCTTCACAATCAACATTCTCATGTAATCCTGTATTGCCTTCACGTCAACATTCTCATGTAATCCTGTATTGCCTTCACGTCAACATTCTCATGTAATCCAGTATTGCCTTCACGTCAACATTCTCATGTAATCCTGTATTGCCTTCACAATCAACATTCTCATGTAATCCTGTATTGCCTTCATAATCAACATTCTCATGTAATCCTGTATTGCCTTCACAATCAACATTCTCATGTAATCCTGTATTGCCTTCATAATCAACATTCTCATGTAATCCTGTATTGTATTGCCTTCACGTCAACATTCTCATGTAATCCAGTATTGCCTTCACGTCAACATTCTCATGTAATCCTGTATTGCCTTCACAATCAACATTCTCATGTAATCCTGTATTGCCTTCACGTCAACATTCTCATGTAATCCTGTATTGCCTTCACAATCAACATTCTCATGTAATCCTGTATTGCCTTCACGTCAACATTCTCATGTAATCCTGTATTGCCTTCACAATCAACATTCTCATGTAATCCTGTATTGCCTTCACGTCAACATTCTCATGTAATCCAGTATTGTATTGCCTTCAAATCAACATTCTCATGTAATCCTGTATTGCCTTCACGTCAACATTCTCATGTAATCCTGTATTGCCTTCACGTCAACATTCTCATGTAATCCTGTATTGCCTTCACAATCAACATTCTCATGTAATCATGTATTGTATTGCCTTCACGTCAACATTCTCATGTAATCCAGTATTGCCTTCACGTCAACATTCTCATGTAATCCTGTATTGTATTGCCTTCACAATCAACATTCTCATGTAATCCAGTATTGCCTTCATGTCAACATTCTCATGTAATCCTGTATTGTATTGCCTTCACGTCAACATTCTCATGTAATCCTGTATTGCCTTCACAATCAACATTCTCATGTAATCCTGTATTGCCTTCACAATCAACATTCTCATGTAATCCTGTATTGTATTGCCTTCACAATCAACATTCTCATGTAATCCAGTATTGCCTTCACAATCAACATTCTCATGTAATCCTGTATTGCCTTCACAATCAACATTCTCATGTAATCCTGTATTGTATTGCCTTCACGTCAACATTCTCATGTAATCCTGTATTGTATTGCCTTCACAATCAACATTCTCATGTAATTCAGTATTGCCTTCACGTCAACATTCTCATGTAATCCTGTATTGCCTTCACAATCAACATTCTCATGTAATCCTGTATTGTATTGCCTTCACAATCAACATTCTCATGTAATCCTGTATTGCCTTCACGTCAACATTCTCATGTAATCCTGTATTGCCTTCACGTCAACATTCTCATGTAATCCAGTATTGCCTTCACGTCAACATTCTCATGTAATCCTGTATTGCCTTCACAATCAACATTCTCATGTAATCCTGTATTGCCTTCATAATCAACATTCTCATGTAATCCTGTATTGCCTTCACAATCAACATTCTCATGTAATCCTGTATTGTATTGCCTTCACGTCAACATTCTCATGTAATCCAGTATTGCCTTCACGTCAACATTCTCATGTAATCCTGTATTGTATTGCCTTCACAATCAACATTCTCATGTAATCCTGTATTGCCTTCACGTCAACATTCTCATGTAATCCTGTATTGCCTTCACAATCAACATTCTCATGTAATTCTGTATTGTATTGCCTTCACGTCAACATTCTCATGTAATCCTGTATTGCCTTCACAATCAACATTCTCATGTAATCCTGTATTGTATTGCCTTCACGTCAACATTCTCATGTAATCCTGTATTGCCTTCACAATCAACATTCTCATGTAATCCTGTATTGCCTTCACAATCAACATTCTCATGTAATCCTGTATTGCCTTCACAATCAACATTCTCATGTAATCCTGTATTGTATTGCCTTCACGTCAACATTCTCATGTAATCCAGTATTGCCTTCACGTCAACATTCTCATGTAATCCTGTATTGTATTGCCTTCACAATCAACATTCTCATGTAATCCAGTATTGCCTTCACGTCAACATTCTCATGTAATCCTGTATTGTATTGCCTTCACGTCAACATTCTCATGTAATCCTGTATTGCCTTCACAATCAACATTCTCATGTAATCCTGTATTGCCTTCACAATCAACATTCTCATGTAATCCTGTATTGTATTGCCTTCACGTCAACATTCTCATGTAATCCTGTATTGCCTTCACAATCAACATTCTCATGTAATCCTGTATTGTATTGCCTTCACGTCAACATTCTCATGTAATCCTGTATTGCCTTCACAATCAACATTCTCATGTAATCCTGTATTGCCTTCACAATCAACATTCTCATGTAATCCTGTATTGTATTGCCTTCACGATCAACATTCTCATGTAATCCTGTATTTGTATTGCCTTCACGTCAACCTTCTCATGTAATCCTGTATTGTATTGCCTTCACGTCAACATTCTCATGTAATCCTGTATTGCCTTCACGTCAACATTCTCATGTAATCCTGTATTGTATTGCCTTCATAATCAACATTCTCATGTAATCCTGTATTGCCTTCACGTCAACATTCTCATGTAATCCTGTATTGTATTGCCTTCATAATCAACATTCTCATGTAATCCTGTATTGCCTTCATGATCAACATTCTCATGTAATCCTGTATTGCCTTCATAATCAACATTCTCATGTAATCCTGTATTGCCTTCATGATCAACATTCTCATGTAATCCTGTATTGTATTGCCTTCACAATCAACATTCTCATGTAATCCTGTATTGCCTTCACAATCAACATTTTCATGTAATCCTGTATTGTATTGCCTTCACGTCAACATTCTCATGTAATCCTGTATTGTATTGCCTTCATAATCAACATTCTCATGTAATCCTGTATTGCCTTCATGATCAACATTCTCATGTAATCCTGTATTGCCTTCACAATCAACATTCTCATGTAATCCTGTATTGTATTGCCTTCACGATCAACATTCTCATGTAATCCTGTATTGCCTTCATGATCAACATTCTCATGTAATCCTGTATTGCCTTCATGATCAACATTCTCATGTAATCCTGTATTGTATTGCCTTCATGATCAACATTCTCATGTAATCCTGTATTGTATTGCCTTCATGATCAACATTCTCATGTAATCCTGTATTGCCTTCATAATCAACATTCTCATGTAATCCTGTATTGCCTTCATAATCAACATTCTCATGTAATCCAGTATTGCCTTCACGTCAACATTCTCATGTAATCCTGTATTGCCTTCACAATCAACATTCTCATGTAATCCTGTATTGCCTTCACGTCAACATTCTCATGTAATCCTGTATTGTATTGCCTTCATAATCAACATTCTCATGTAATCCTGTATTGCCTTCACGTCAACATTCTCATGTAATCCTGTATTGTATTGCCTTCATAATCAACATTCTCATGTAATCCTGTATTGCCTTCATGATCAACATTCTCATGTAATCCTGTATTGCCTTCATAATCAACATTCTCATGTAATCCTGTATTGCCTTCATGATCAACATTCTCATGTAATCCTGTATTTGTATTGCCTTCACGTCAACCTTCTCATGTAATCCTGTATTGTATTGCCTTCACGTCAACATTCTCATGTAATCCTGTATTGCCTTCACGTCAACATTCTCATGTAATCCTGTATTGTATTGCCTTCATAATCAACATTCTCATGTAATCCTGTATTGCCTTCACGTCAACATTCTCATGTAATCCTGTATTGTATTGCCTTCATAATCAACATTCTCATGTAATCCTGTATTGCCTTCATGATCAACATTCTCATGTAATCCTGTATTGCCTTCATAATCAACATTCTCATGTAATCCTGTATTGCCTTCATGATCAACATTCTCATGTAATCCTGTATTGTATTGCCTTCACAATCAACATTCTCATGTAATCCTGTATTGCCTTCACAATCAACATTTTCATGTAATCCTGTATTGTATTGCCTTCACGTCAACATTCTCATGTAATCCTGTATTGTATTGCCTTCATAATCAACATTCTCATGTAATCCTGTATTGCCTTCATGATCAACATTCTCATGTAATCCTGTATTGCCTTCACAATCAACATTCTCATGTAATCCTGTATTGTATTGCCTTCACGATCAACATTCTCATGTAATCCTGTATTGCCTTCATGATCAACATTCTCATGTAATCCTGTATTGCCTTCATGATCAACATTCTCATGTAATCCTGTATTGTATTGCCTTCATGATCAACATTCTCATGTAATCCTGTATTGTATTGCCTTCATGATCAACATTCTCATGTAATCCTGTATTGCCTTCATAATCAACATTCTCATGTAATCCTGTATTGCCTTCATAATCAACATTCTCATGTAATCCTGTATTGCCTTCATGATCAACATTCTCATGTAATCCTGTATTGTATTGCCTTCATGATCAACATTCTCATGTAATCCTGTATTGCCTTCATAATCAACATTCTCATGTAATCCTGTATTGCCTTCATAATCAACATTCTCATGTAATCCTGTATTGCCTTCACGATCAACATTCTCATGTAATCCATGTATTGCCTTCATGATCAACATTCTCATGTAATCCTGTATTGCCTTCACATCAACATTCTCATGTAATCCTGTATTGCCTTCATAATCAACATTCTCATGTAATCCTGTATTGCCTTCACGTCAACATTCTCATGTAATCCTGTATTGTATTGCCTTCATGATCAACATTCTCATGTAATCCTGTATTGCCTTCATAATCAACATTCTCATGTAATCCTGTATTGCCTTCATGATCAACATTCTCATGTAATCCTGTATTGTATTGCCTTCACAATCAACATTCTCATGTAATCCTGTATTGCCTTCACAATCAACATTTTCATGTAATCCTGTATTGTATTGCCTTCACGTCAACATTCTCATGTAATCCTGTATTGTATTGCCTTCATAATCAACATTCTCATGTAATCCTGTATTGCCTTCATGATCAACATTCTCATGTAATCCTGTATTGCCTTCACAATCAACATTCTCATGTAATCCTGTATTGTATTGCCTTCACGATCAACATTCTCATGTAATCCTGTATTGCCTTCATGATCAACATTCTCATGTAATCCTGTATTGCCTTCATGATCAACATTCTCATGTAATCCTGTATTGTATTGCCTTCATGATCAACATTCTCATGTAATCCTGTATTGTATTGCCTTCATGATCAACATTCTCATGTAATCCTGTATTGCCTTCATAATCAACATTCTCATGTAATCCTGTATTGCCTTCATGATCAACATTCTCATGTAATCCAGTATTGCCTTCACGTCAACATTCTCATGTAATCCTGTATTGCCTTCACAATCAACATTCTCATGTAATCCTGTATTGCCTTCACGATCAACATTCTCATGTAATCCTGTATTGCCTTCATGATCAACATTCTCATGTAATCCTGTATTGCCTTCACGTCAACATTCTCATGTAATCCTGTATTGCCTTCACGATCAACATTCTCATGTAATCCTGTATTGCCTTCATGATCAACATTCTCATGTATTCCTGTATTGCCTTCATAATCAACATTCTCATGTATTCCTTGACATTGAATGACCTTAGCATTATCATATAATCCGTTTGTGTGCGTAATTGTGCACTTCTTGCCTAACATCGTCTTGCCATGTTCCAGGCCCTTTCCCTTGTCTTAGACAAATCTCTGACCTTGTTTGGGGTTATTGTAGAGCATGGAATATTAGCTTCTTTATCCAAATTTCGTCACCATGGTCAAGTTGTTACAGTCATTGACATATACCACTGTAACATATCATCACTGTTCGAGCCGTGTCTCATTTATATGAAAAAGTTGGCAGTTTCTTAAGGAGGTTGGTGCACCAAGTACCGGTAAACCGCTGGAGCCTGTCCGTCGGTGATATATCCCAAAATGGTGCTGATGCAGGCGTCAAACCCAAACAAACATGACGGTGCTATATCAATTTTCTATAAATAAATGATTGAAATGAAACCAAAGATACGTTGAGTGTTTATTGTTTTTCAGAGCTGTATAATGAATTCCTCAATATACTGAACAAAAGTCCAATGAAATTGAAAAGAAAGATCATGGGATGGAAGGTAAGCAAACGGCAATATATGCGCTTGGAAATGTGAAACTATCTGTGTATGTAAGTAAAGTAATGCGTTTGTTTTTTTTTATAGTGGCACCCCTATTGAAAGGGCCAACCATTACTGTCTTGTGAGACACACACCTCTTATGAACATCAGTACTTCCTCAATCCTATCCTTGAAGGCCAGGCTGAGGCAATCGGTAACCATTATTTAACTAGCTGGCGGCTCACCAACCTGCCATTTCAGAACGACTGACGAGGTTATAACCATCGACCTGCCCCTCCGTAGGCCTTAACCACTAGGCCACGGAGATGTATAAATATAGGATCTATTAAGAGTGGTGAATTAATATCATATTTTATGAAACAAGTTTTTGGATTTTGCTATTAAGCAAGCCTTTGGTAAAATATGGTATGAAATCACCACAAGTGTAATATCGGTTTTAACACATTTACCATATTAACCATAAATTTAAAAAAGAAACTTCTGTTTTCCTGTATACTTTAAGCATTATTATGTATTGTAATAAGTGGCCATGTGCTTATGGTTATTGACTTCAAATCACTTGTCCCTCAACGATATGGGTTCGAATGTCACTGTGAGTGTCGAATTATGTCCCTAGTGAGGAAATTATCCAGCTGGTTTGAGGCAGGTCGAGTACCAGTCTGTGCCTGAAATACTGCTAAAGAGGGTCACTGATGATGTCGCTTGTGTTGTCACTGATGATGTCGCTTGTGTTGTCACTGATGATGTCGCTTGTGTTGTCACTGATGGCGCTTGTGTTGTCACTGATGATGTCGCTTGTGTTGTCACTGATGATGTCGCTTGTGTTGTCACTGATGATGTCGATTGTGTTGTCACTGATGTTGTCACTGATGATGTCGCTTGTGTTGTCACTGATGATGTCGCTTGTGTTGTCACCGATGTCGCTTGTGTTGTCACCGATGTCGCTTGTGTTGTCGTTTTTATGTTTCACGTGATGACCCAGGATCACTGCCTCTTGTATCGGTATAAAGGATCTTATTCAATGATCTTATATGCTTTATTGTGTTTTTTCAGGGTAGTGGAAGTGAAGTCCAGGCTCGTGAGGAAGAACGCTTGGGACTTGGCAGTTCACATCCAGACAGATCCTCTGCAGCTGCACATAGCAAACACTCGAACCATGACCGACGAGACGGACCAGAACCTGGTAAACATGCTCGACCTGAACGAAGGGAAGGTCCAGAGTCTGTGAAACACTCTCACCCGGACCTGAAACAATCTCATGAACATAAAGAAATGCGATTGGAACAGAGGAAGGACCATCATCAGGAGAAAAGGCCAACAGAACATAAATCCGGGCAATCTTCTCATCAACCTGACAGAAAACCTCATGTACCTCATCAGACACATCCCAAGCCTGTAAAACGAGAGGATCGTCGCGATGTTCATGCTCAAAGCCAACAGCATCGCAAGGAACCTCAGCATTCTATTCACGTTGAGGAGAAACCTGTACCTCACGAGCATCATAACGATGCTGCTCCGCTGAAAAAGGAGATGAATATCAATGGTCGGACTATTGCCAGCACCGCTGCTGTACCGCCCGTCAAAAGCCATCATGATGTGATAAAAATAAACAATGATGAAAATAAAGACAGTCCTGACGATACATCTGACACGCAAGAAACTCTACCGCTGGTCCTGAGCATGTCGGATGTATCACAATCCAGTGCACAACCGGGGATGCCACCCAGGTCAAAAACTGCAATAGATTTCAATCAGTACTTAAAACGTAAAGAACACGAAAGGCTTGAGAGAGAGAAACATATTAAACAAAGAGCTGCTGAAACTGGAATGCTAAACAATACGTTTAGTGAAGGAAGTAACCGAGAGCATGGTAAACACCGCCCACCAAAGTTGGACATTAGTCTCCCAGTTCCAGAGAACCATGTGGACCATAAATCAGTGGTAAACAACAGAGAAAAATTGGAGAGACCCTACAATGTGAATATAAAAAGTCCAATCAAACCTCATCGTAATATTACAGTTAAAAGTCCAATAAAAAGTTCCGATTTGAAACAGCCAAAGCTAGAATTAGCCAAAGTACAAATAACACCAGAGAAAGATGGTGGTGATCCATTGAGTGTGAATATAAATACAGATCCTGCCATTAGAAGACTCATTAAGCACGACAAACAAGAACCTGAATCATCAACAGTGGAATCTGCTGCAAGTGAACAAGATAATATACCTCTGATAACAATGGAACCTGTTGAAACAAGTGTTACTGAATCAACTCTTGAAATCAAACATGACATAAAGGATGAACCGGAGCTGGAACCCGGTGAAATTTTTGAACCTGATACTAATCTCGACCCAGAACATACAGTGGCACCCGATTTCAAAAGTCAAGAGTTAAATTACCATCCAGACCAAGGTTTGGACAGTGCTGCTGCAATGCGATTGGCTGCAAAGCCAGAACCAAATAGCGCTCCAGCGGTCGTATCTCGAATAAAGGTTGAACCCAATAATGGTGCAAACACTCCAATAAAGCTAAAAATTTCAACTCAAAGTTCTTCCAGTGGGAATTCTCCTCTGAAACTAAAAATCAGCACGAAGGGAATAGCCACGGATAGTGATCATAGTTCCAAACATAACTCCCCACATCGGCACAAACATAAACACAAAGATAAACATAAACACAAAGAGAAACATTCGCGCGAGAAAGACCGGCACCGTGAAAAGCACCGCGAGAAGTGTGCGAGTGCGGGTGCTAGTGCAGCTGGGGCCAACGGACAATCAACGCCGCTCAAAATGAGCTTTAAATTGTCTGATATTCAAAGTGAAGCTGGTGCAAGCAATGAGCATTGGTCAGTGAAGAATAAACATGATAAACACAAACACAGAGCATCTGTGTCTGATCCAACCCTAATTAAGAATAACAATGATTTAGAAGCCGAGCGTCAGCAGCCGTGGTCAATGACGGATTTGATTACCAAGTCCGGCTCTGCGGTAGCAGCGCGGTCCCCTACGAGAAAACGACGACGAACACCGACAGTAGATCAAAGTGAAAGTGTTGAAAAATCTTCACACCCAAAAGCGGCAAAAATGGTTTCAAATCGTATACGTCGTTCGTCTTCGTCGCATTCTGTGGTTAGTATGGAATTGTCGGATGGCGAGGAAAAACAAACAAATGGTCCGCAGGAGCAAAATACTCTCAATCTACTTAATCTTAACCTCATGCAGGCTATTGCTCAAACTAAACAAAAAGTGGAGAGTTTGCAAAGAACTCAAGAAGTCAAAAGATCTCAGTCTACTAGAAATTCCCCTCGAGATATAAAACCACCAGGCAGTAGACAGCAATCCAGAAACTCTCCGCGCGATATAAGACCTTCAGTGAATAGACAGCAGTCGGGATTTGATCTGGAGGGTATGATGTGGGCTGGAAGTGGAGCGAGCGATGTGCCACCATTACCACATAGCCATCGAACCCCACCACCACCGCCCCCTGATCAAACTAAGCCCCCTCCCCCACTTTCCCGATAATGACAGTTTGTCTTGTGGGCTGTTTGGATCACACTCTGTCATCGGCATTTGAACTTTTTTGTTAGCTCACCAGAGTCGAAACTCTGCGTGAGGTATTGTTATCAGGTTTTGTCTACCGTCGATCAAATGATCATGTGTGTGTTTTACGTTTATTTATCGTCACTACCGGTTGCCCATATGAGCGACGCCTCCTGAAGAAATTAGTCATTTTAGATTTTTGGAGGATAGTGCAATGATACAGAGACCCATTCCAGAGTCTCATCTGGTTCTTTTACGTGCACGGTGTAAAGCACCGACACGAGACCTCGGTTTAACGTCCCATCTGAAAGACTGTTAATTTTATTAGGGTCACAGGATGCATTCGATATGGCAAACTGGGCTAGGGAAGCCTTCATTCAACAATTCTTCTAATGATTGAACAGCAGAAATGTTGTCAACTTTGGTGGTCCATAATATTCACAAATCGGTGTCTCCATGATCAAATACTAAAATTATCAATAGAATGTTGCCAAATCTGATGTTGTAGCAAGCTTACATCAATAACTACCTGGAAGTCGTGGTAGCGCTTTCGTTTCACATGCGAACTGGAGTTCGAGCCCAGTTGTAGCCGTTGCAATTATGAATTGCCCTTAGGCAAGGCATTTAAATTCCACATTGCCTCTTCTCTCCCTCGTGGCGATGGATTCCATTAGGAATGAGGTCTCGAGAGTGATTATAAGTTGTAAGAATTTGTTACGCAATCGAGCTAAAATAAATTTTTATAAACTAATAACTACCAAACGTGTTCGAATCTGGTAAAAATAAAGATATTGCTCTGATTGGACAGGGACTCTGTAGCATAACTAAGTCAACTTGAAGGTTGATGTTTTACAATTTTTTATCTGACAAGTTCCAGGGTTCATTCTAGGTCAGAATTGTTGGGAGAAGTGAGAAAGCGCGCGATCTTGTCCGTAAATGGTGTTAGTTAATAAATTACAACAAAATATGGTTTAAATGCACAGACTCAGTATGACCATTAAATACAACATTTGAATAGAAGGCGTGCTTTATATTGGGCCAATTTTGTTTGGGGAGAAGTTAGGGTCCCTAGGGCGACTAGTTCGCCCTATGAAATGGGTCACAACCCATGGAGTGCACAAACTTATCTTTGTTTTTATGAATTTTAGATTTGACTTGAGTCCCAATGTCATTTAGAGAAAAACCGTATGGACATTCTAACCTAGTCCCTTTCATTAAAGCCCCAACATACCTTTACTTGGAATGTACTGCATTTACTTGGAATGTACTGCACACCGCGATATTGCAAGGAGCCGATGATTAAATATCGTGATTATTGTGTTATATTTACAATATTAAATTATTATGGTAAAAAATACAATTTGGAAAATAATGGCCATAATCGAACCTGCTGTCCGATTAGCGCAGTGGTTAGCGCGCTCGCTTCTCACCAATGCAACCCGGGTTCGATCCTCGGACCGGTAAGTATGTGAGACAGTAAGGTGGTCGCCAGATCGGACAGGTGGGTTTTCTCCGGTTTCCTCCCACACGAATGACCACATATACGCTTTCATCCGCGCCAACGAGAGTGATTACCTTTTTCGATTGTAAAACTTGTTTTGCAATCGTTGTAAAATAAATAAAGCTTAAGCTGCTTTTGTGAAAGTACAATTTCTAATAACTCTCTAGATTGTGGTTTACTAAAGTTAACACTAGGATAAATTTACCAGACTTAAACAATTGGGTCAACATAAACACACCTCATGCAACCAATCTAGCAAACCCAAGTTTGTTCAATCTTTGTTATAGAGCATGTTTCATTGAAAACACTTTCAAAAATAAAAGTGATCTATAGTCCATTGGTAACGCGCTGGACTGGTAATCCAGGGATCTCGGGTTGGATCCCCCTTCTGACCCTAATAAAATTAACAGTCTTTCAGATGGGACGTTAAACCGAGGTCTCGTGACGGTGCTTTACACCGTGCACGTAAAAGAACCAGGAGACTCTGGAATGGGTCTCTGTCTGTATCGTTGCACTATCCTCCAAAAATCTAAAATGACTAATATCTACAGGAGGCGTGACTCATATGGGCAACCGGTAGCGACGATAAATAAAGTGTGTCCTTGGTCCAACTACATGAACCCTTGAACCACCACTAGTAATCGACTTGGGTGAGCCACTCTCGACTATTGCATTGGTCCACTTTCTGTTTGTATTGCTTCAAGATGGAAATAATTTTGTACATTTCTTTGATATACTTTTTATGCTTTCTTCGATACCATTCATATGTTCATATGGTTCGCAAAATTAGCATTATTTAAACAAGCAAATAATATCCATGTTATAGTTCACTTGTTATATGAATCAATATTTAACTTGACTGCCGTATACCAGTCGCTGCATCTTTGTGTCGATGTCGTAATTCGGGCTTGTATCTGAAAGCGTGGAATCTGTTGCAGTTGCACTGTTCTGGTTGGTTGACTCTGGGTAGAGGCTAAGAGCTGCAGTGTTCTGATTGGTTGACTGGATACAGCTGCAGTGTTCTGAACCACACCACAACCACAGCTGCAGTGTTCTGGTTGGTTGACTCTGGGTACAGCTGCAGTGTTCTGATTGGTTGACTCTGGGTACAGCTGCAGTGTTCTGGTTGGTTGACTCTGGGTACAGCTGCAGTGTTCTGATTGGTTGACTCTGGGTACAGCTGCAGTGTTCTGGTTGGTTGACTCTGGGTACAGCTGCAGTGTTCTGATTGGTTGACTCTGGGTACAGCTGCAGTGTTCTGGTTGGTTGACTCTGGGTACAGCTGCAGTGTTCTGATTGGTTGACTCTGGGTACAGCTGCAGTGTTCTGGTTGGTTGACTCAGGGTACAGCTGCAGTGTTCTGGTTGATTGACTCTGGGTACAGCTCCAGTGATCTGAGTGGTTGACTCGGACACGGCAGCTGTCATCTAATTGGCTGACTTGAACACTTCTGCAGTGATCTAGTTTGCCAACTCAGAAACACTACTCTGTTATTTAATTGGTTGACTCAAACACTTGTGCTGTGATCTGATTGGCAGCAACCATTGGGAGGTGGGAGGTTGTAACATTTAGCCCAAACCAATCAGGGGTCCTATGCTGTAGGTATGAATTATGCGAAGGTTTTGTATGGTGCTTGTAAGACATGTGTGAAGTTACAGTCTTATGTGACGAGGGTTATTTTCAAAATTGATACATGTTGTATAGAATATATTATTGGAAACTGTAATCAGTTTCATTTTAAGCATGTTACCATTTTGAGTTCAATTCTGGTGCCATAGCTTGGCATGTATTATTAATGAATTGTACAACGGTACGAGGGACATATTTAATTTTGTTTGAACTGTGGTACTGGTGAACTATTGGTGTAGACGTTTGTCTTTTATGTCCGCTGTTGCTTAACCCATTCAACACCAAGTAACTGACATGGACTGGTGCATGATATTTTTAGATCAATAAATTAATAAGAAAATTACATTTGGACAAGTTCATTTATCAAAATCGGGTAATTTTGTCTAAAAATAGTAATATTACTGGCAAAAAGTGCAGATCCTGATGAGACGGCTCATCACGAGCCAGCTCCATCTAGATCTGCACATTTTGTAAGTAAGAGGTCTGTGGTGTTGATAGGGTTAATACAGTTGTCAAACTACCTTGTAAAATTTACTGAATAGCAATGACCTCTCCCTTACCCATGGAACCTCTGTTGTTGATTTTTTTGTTAATTTATTTTAAACTATTTGATAATAACTGGAAGAACATATTTATAAGGGGTGCTCTTAATGATTTATCCGTTGACAGTCAAAAATCTGAATCCTCGTATTTTTCACATAGGCTGTAATGCAAAATGATTGGCATTGCTTTGTATTATGATCTATGGAGAAACTTGTACAATGATTGTTGATGGGTCCTACAATGATTGTTTATGTGTCCTACAATGATTGTTGATGCGTCATACAATGATTGTTGATGCGTCCTACAATGAGTGTTGATGCATCCTACAATGATTGTTGATGGGTCCTACAATGATTGTTGATGTGTCCTACAGCAATTGTTGATGTGTCCTACAATGATTGTTGATGGGTCCTACAATGATTGTTGATGCATCCTACAATGAGTGTTGATGCGTCCTACAATGATTGTTGATGCATCCTACAATGATTGTTGATGCGTCCTACAATGATTGCTGATGTGTCCTACAATGAGTGTTGATCTGTCCTACAATGATTGTTGATGGGTCCTACAATGATTGTTGATGCGTCCTACAATGATTGTTGATGCGTCCTACAATGATTGTTGATGTGTCCTACAGCAATTGTTGATGTGTCCTACAGCAATTGTTGATGTGTCATACAATGATTGTTGATGGGTCCTACAATGATTGCAATTCCTCTTGTTGATGAGTGTGCATTGCCTCTTGTTAATGAGTGTGCATTGCCTCTTGTTAATGAGTGTACACTTCCTCTTGTTAATGAGCATGCATTGCCTCTTGTTAATGAGTGTGCATTGCCTTTTGTTAATGAATGTACATTGCCTCTTGTTAATGAGTGTGCATTGCCTCTTGTTAATGAGTGTGCTGTGCATTGACTCTTGTTGATGAGTACATTGCCTCTTGTTGATGAGTGTGCATTTCCTCTTGTTAATGAGTGTGCATTTCCTCTTGTTTATGAGTGCATTGCCTCTTGTTAATGAGTGTGCATTGCCTCTTGTTGATGAGTGTGCATTGCCTCTTGTTGGTGAGTGTGCATTATTGCCTCTTGTTAATGAGTGTGCATTGCCTCTTGTTGATGAGTGTGCAATGCCTCTTGTTAATTGCATTGCCTCTTGTTAATGAGTGTGCATTGCCTCTTGTTGGTGAGTGTGCAATGCCTCTTGTTAATTGCATTGCCTCTTGTTAATGAGTGTGCATTGCCTCTTGTTAATGAGTGTGCATTGCCTCTTGTTAATGCGTGTGCATTGCCTCTTGTTAATGAATGTGCATTGCCTCTTGTTAATTGCATTGCCTCTCGTGTAAACATTATTACGGTAGTTACTATGCATGTGATTATGAATACGCTACCTAGAACTTGTTATCGTTTTGTATAGTCTACTTCCTGTTGTGGTTGGTTATCCCTCCGCTGATGCGGCAGAGGTCGAGGGATATCGTTTTTTGGCATAGTACTGTTCGTATATGAAAAGTGGATGGATGATCTTAAGAATACGTGTATTAGATACAGATACATATCCCCCCATGCTAGCTTGTTTTCAATCACATATTGTACCCAATCTGCTATTATGTAACTGCTTGGTTGCGGAAGGTTGGCGGTTCTCGTTGAGTGCCTGGAATACTGCTCGGTTATTCCAAATGTGCAGGTGTGGAATACTGCTCGGTTATTCCAAATGTGCAGGTGTGGAATACTGCTCGGTTATTCCAATGTGCAGGTGTGGAATACTGCTCGGTTATTCCAATGTGCAGGTGTGGAATACTGCTCGGTTATTCCAAATGTGGAATACTGCTCGGTTATTCCAAATGTTCAGGTGTGGAATACTGCTCGGTTATTCCAAGCTGCACGGGTGGAATACTGCTCGGTTATTCCAAGCTGCACGGGTGGAATACTGCTCGGTTATTCCAAGCTGCAGGTGTGGATTACTGCTCGGTTATTCCAATGTTCAGGTGTGGATTACTGCTCGGTTATTCCAATGTTCAGGTGTGGAATACTGCTCGGTTATTCCAAGCTGCACGGGTGGAATACTGCTCGGTTATTCCAAGTTGTTGGTGTGGATTACTGCTCGGTTATTCCAATGTTCAGGTGTGGAATACTGCTCGGTTATTCCAAGCTGCACGGGTGGAATACTGCTCGGTTATTCCAAGCTGCAGGTGTGGATTACTGCTCGGTTATTCCAATGTTCAGGTGTGGATTACTGCTCGGTTATTCCAAATGTGCAGGTGTGGAATACTGCTCGGTTATTCCAAGCTGTTGGTGTGGATTACTGCTCGGTTATTCCAATGTGCAGGTGTGGAATACTGCTCGGTTATTCCAAGCTGCAGGTGTGGATTACTGCTCGGTTATTCCAATGTTCAGGTGTGGATTAATGCTCGGTTATTCCAAATGTGCAGGTGTGGAATACTGCTCGGTTATTCCAAGCTGTTGGTGTGGATTACTGCTCGGTTATTCCAATGTGCAGGTGTGGATTACTGCTCGGTTATTCCAATGTTCAGGTGTGGATTACTGCTCGGTTATTCCAAATGTGCAGGTGTGGAATACTGCTCGGTTATTCCAATGTTCAGATGTGGAATACTACTCGGTTATTCCAATGTTCAGGTGTGGAATACTGCTCGGTTATTCCAAGCTGTTGGTGTGGATTACTGCTCGGTTATTCCAATGTTCAGATGTGGAATACTACTCGGTTATTCCAATGTTCAGGTGTGGAATACTGCTCGGTTATTCCAAGCTGCAGGTGTGGAGACCATACCTCTTGTATGAATAATATGAGTGTTAATGCCAATAATAGCAGTGTACTCTTGATGTACTACTGCTTGTTAACTCACCCTGGCAAATCCCCCTCACATTTCTGATATTGTGGACTTCCCAGGTAGGTTTTAAACAAACAAATCTTAGGAAAATGTACTGTAAAAGTTTTTGAAGTGGCCGAGTGATCAAAGGCGACATCAAATCACTTGCCCCTCACTGCTGTAGGTTTGCCCCTCACTGCTGTAGGTTTGCCCCTCACTGCTGTAGGTTTGCCCCTCACTGCTGTAGGTTTGCCCCTCACTGCTGTAGGTTTGCCCCTCACTGCTGTAGGTTTGCCCCTCACTGTTGTAGGTTTGCCCTGTAGGTTTGCCCCTCACTGCTGTAGGTTTGCCCCTCACTGCTGTAGGTTTGCCCCTCACTGCTGTAGGTTTGCCCCTCACTGCTGTAGGTTTGCCCCTCACTGCTGTAGGTTTGCCCCTCACTGCTGTAGGTTTGCCCCTCACTGCTGTAGGTTCGAATCCCACTTGGGGCGTCATATTATTTCATGTGAGGTTGGCTTGCAGTGGGTCAGTGGTTCTACCATCATGCCGTCTGAGCCTGCAATACTGCTCGGAGGGGCAACCGGGGTCTTCGGCCAGCAATAATAGCTGGAGAGTCGCCAAATGACAAGCTGTTGGTGTATCCATGATGAAATTGCCTGTTGATACCTTTGTCTTTGTTTTACTTCAATAGATTTGTGTTGTTTTTTTAAATGCTGGAACATATTGTCAACTATTGTATTCATTTTACATTTCTATATCAATTTTGTTACATGGACAATTTCACACAGCACAGGACTACGTTAGCCGCTGTATATATATATATATATATATCGCTATATTTGTGCAATTGCGTTTATTATAAGGGAATAGAACATTTCCATGAAACTTTATAATTATGGTGATAAAGACTTGTTAGTATGGTGATTTTGTCTGGTACATACTATGCCGGTGCTGTTGTGGTCTTGATAAAACTAATTTTAAAAAAGTGAAAATGCCAAATAAAAACAGAAAATTGTGAAAAATTATGTTTTATTTATATTTCTTTCTCCTGTCAATCATTTTGCCCTGTCGATCCGAAGGTTTGGCGTTGTCCATTCCACGTGTCTTACCGCCTCCATCGTCGAGTGGTTAAGATCGCTGACTTTTATACCACTGTAACCTATCATCACTGATGGTCAGGTGTTCGAGCTCCACTCTGGCCGTGTATCTGCATATGAAAAAGTTGGCAGTGTCTCGTTTATATGAAAAAAGTTGACAGTTTCTTACAGAGGTTGGTGCACCGAGTACTGGTTAACCGCTGGAGCCTGCCCAGTAATGGTGTTTGGTAAAACTGCTATATAGCCCAAAATTGTGCTGATTGAGTAATGCCCGAACAAGCAATAACTTTCCGTCTGTAACCAATTTATATTTCATGAAACTAAATATTTACTCTCGTAGTGTATTTATAACTCTTCCGCATTGTGTCGGTAACAGTTATAAATTTGCCATAACTAAGTAACCGATGTATGGAAATTGGAATGTCATCAAACTGAAATTAGGTCGCCAGTGCGCGGTGTTTTCCTGAAAGTATGGTACACATTGCAAAAGTGAAACCAGAGTTATTGCCCTTCAATTGTTCAATAATTTGACAGGACAGAACATATAGTTTATTAGACTTGAGCATTTCATAGCTCATCATCATAATACATCAGGGTTCATTCTAGGTCAGAATTTTTGAGAAAAGTGAGAAAGTGCGTGATCGCTTCCTTAAATGGTGTTCTTTAATATACTTCTGCAAAATAGGGTTAAAATGCACCGGGTTAAGTGTATCTTACTAGACAACATTTTGTTTGAAAATCGTAAAAACCAACAACAAATTATTATTTTTAGGGAGAAGTGGGGCCCCCAGAGGGCGAAGTCAGGGTCCCTAGGGCGACAATTTCGCCCTCTAGAATGATCCCTGAATACATAATGAGGACCCTCGCTGGCTTTTCTATTACCTCCCTTCGCAGATAAAGTTTGATTTATCCCGAAATGCATCAGTTGGAATCCTTTGTTTTTACTGTTGTTCCCTAACGAGATGTTGCATTATGATAATTTGATTTTATCCAAATCATGGTAATTAATTAATTGATAAAACAAATTTACAAATAATTACCCAAACTGTAGGATATATGTCAGATATAGTAACATATTAATTATAAAATGTGAAAGCTGATATAAATTAATAGTATGTTTTGCAAAGGAAACAACGATAAAAACAGAGGAAAGCACTTAAAGAGGACGTACATACTTCGTACTTTTAGAGAGTATTCAAGGGCAGTAACTGATTGATATTTCTCATTGCAATAAAAAAAGTCATAAATATATATGAATAATGTTAGAATGATTGTAGATAGGAATTATCTCAGCGTCTCTATTTTAAGACAATTTTGCGAAAGGTCCGGAGTTCGAGTCCCGCTGGAGCCGATACGATTGTGCCCTTAGGCAAGGCATTTAAATTCCACGTTGCCTCCTCTCTCCCTCGTGGCGATGAATTCCATTAGGAATGAGGTCTCGAGTAATTAATATTGTTAAAGTTGGAAGAACTTGTTTCGCAATTGAGCTAAAATAAATTTGTATACACTAAGACAATTTTATGTAAAACAGATTACATTGAAAATACACCTGATGGTTTTCTTTGCACACCAGGCCCGTAGCCACACTGAGGCAGTTGCCTCGGTTAAAATTTCCAAAGCAATGAAATAAATAAAATATGCTTTTGCTGCATAAAATGTTGACTGCTAGAACGCTGAATGGTCAGTACATAGTTGTACTAAATTCATTAAATCAGAAAACGCAGGAAATAGCTTATATACCCTAACAATTTTAAGGGGAAACATGACCCCGGACGACCCCTCTATATTATTGCTTCGGTTGAAATTTGCCTCTGGCTACGGTACTGAACAGTGTGCTAAAACTGCATATCATCTCTAAGAGCCAGAGTATACAATGTGTTACATAGTAATGAATACGCTTAATTTAATATAGCTCTCCGCTTCTCACCAATGCAACCCGTGTTCGATCCACGGACCGGGAAGTATGTGAGATGGTACGGTGGTCGCCATATCAGACAGGTGGGTTTTCTCCGGTTTCCTCCCACATGAATGACCACATTTACACGTTCATCCACGCCAATGAGAGTGATTAATATAAGTTGTTAAAACTTGCTTTGCAATCGTAAAATAAATAAAGTTTTTAAAAAAATCTAGCTGTTCATTCACAATCAAGCAAGTGGAAGGAATGTGTCTGTTTTGTCAACATCTGGAAGGAATGTGTCTGTTTCTCAACATCTGGATGGAATGTGGTCTTTTCTTTGTTTTTTCCCATTGTTTCATTTTAGTCTCTTCTTTTCAATGCATTACTGATGAATTTGTGAAAATATTTTTTTTTTACGATTTCTTCGTCTTTTCTATTTCTCATTTTAGCCATTACATTAACGTTTCCGATGTATTTAATGAGAGACATCGGTCAGTTACTGCCCCTGACTTCTCCCTAACAGTAGATAGGTCATATTAAGTGTTTTCCTCTGTTTTTATCGTTGTTCCCTTTGCACAACATGCTAGGATTTTATTCCACTATCGCTTTATATGATTATTAAATTACTATATCTTGACAAATCTCGTACAGTATATGCAATGAGTACTTATTTGCAAAACAATGCTATCAGTTAATTAACACGATTTTGATAAAATCACAATTATCATACAGCAACATCTGGTTATGGAACAACAGTAAAAACAAAGGATTCTAGCTGAAAGGACCTATTCACATTTTGGAATAAATCAGACTTTATCTGCCAAGGGAGGTAATAGACAATTAGAAATGTCTCTCATTACCAAATTTCGGTTTATTAATTACATGTTCCTGTTCATCAATATCAACATAGATCAACTATAATTGACAGTATCCTACTCAGCGCGTAGCTGGGCGTACGCACGTACGCACGTAAATTTTGACAGGTCGGAAAAATGAAAATGCGAAAAATGCAATAAAAAATGAAGCCTAAGGGGGGTGAGGGGTCAAATGTTTATTATCTTCAACAGTTATAACATATATCTACAATTATGTGACACGACTGTTCGATATCTAGAGCCGTCCAAAGCAACACGTGGTTACGGTACTCGAAGTCTGCCGGAGGAGTATACTGCGCCCCCTGTCACATTTTCGCACATGTAGAGAAGAAAGCCTTCGTATCGGTAGCAGCGACCGACCCCAGCAACCTCGGCAAAATGATTGCTAACCACGGAAAGAGTGATATGCATATCAGCTCTACGGAGGCTGCGGAAAACTTCAAATATGTAATGACGGGTGACAAAAAGGATATCATGAATTCAATCTCCACATCATATAACACGCTAGTGGAAAAAAATCGCAAAATTCTCAAAGCTATTGTAGACACGATCGTACTGTGTGGAAAGCAACACGTTGCCTTACGAGGTCACGACGACAAAGATAGTAACTTCATAGCTTTACTAGAGTATCAATCGAAATATAACACAGTCCTACGTGATCACTTGGAAACTGGGGACCCAAACACCAAATATACTTCGCCCGAAATCCAGAACGAACTGATCGATATCTGTGGTGAACAAATCAAATCATCTATTGTAAAAAAGTGAAACAGTGCCCCATTCTTTGGCTTCATAGCAGACGAGGCCACCGACTCTTCCACAATTGAGCAGATGGCTCTGTTTGCGATATTTCGACTACGATACACTAGCCGTACGTGAAAATTTCATTACGTTCGCCGAATGCGACGCCACGACTGGTGAATCACTTTCCGATGCATTTCTGAAGAACTTGAGACTTGCAGGCGTAGACGTAGATACAATGAGGGGCCAGGGATATGATGGCGCTTCGAACATGTCCGGGAAGTTCCGTGGGGTACAAGCACAAATTAGACAGTCGCTGCCCAAAGCAGTGTACACTCATTGCAAAGCGCATTGCTTACATTTAGCAATAGTACATGCGTCGGAAGAGCCGTTGGCCAGGAATATGATGAACACAGTTCAAGAAATTGCGTTTTCCTTTAATTATTCCGCGAAGCGACTATTGCGATACAAGGAAATGCTAGCGAATGATGCCGGAAGTAAAATTGCCATGGAGCACAGAACAAAATTACAATCCCTATGCGAAACAAGATGGGCAGCAAGAGCGGACGCGCTGAACACCTTCCAGTCTTCATACATAACGGTCATGGAGGCACTGGATGACCTCTGTTTACACTATGGCGATAGCAAGGCCGGTGCATACAGAATAGCCATCATGCAGTTCGGGTTCATCGTGTCTTGTAGCTATAGAACATGTGCTCTCGGGATTAATGCCACTGTCCAAAATGTTACAAAACAAGTCATGTGACCTTATTGAAGCTGTCAAAGAAGCTAACGTCATCACTCGCCAAGTTACGGATGAGCGAAATGATCCAGCTGTGTGGGATGTCCTGTACGCGAAGGCTGTTGAAATGGCAGAGGCTGTTGATGTGCAACCATCACGACCTAGAGCCCCGAATAATCGGCGTCAGCAACATCGTCAAAATGCTCCGACAGATACCGTTTCTGACTACTGGAAGAGAAACATGTACATACCTTTCGTCGATCATTTGGTAACAGAACTATCTGATCGTCTTATTGAGGATGGCGACAGATTCAATGCCCAATTCCTGATACCAGGCGATATAGGTAATCTTACCGAGGATATAATTGCGTCCATATATAAAACATTTGAGGAGGATCTCCCCGCGGTTGATTTTGAAGACTTCAAAGTGGAAGTGTCTCGCTGGAAAGTTAGATGTGCTGGTGACACCGAAGTTCACGCCACCGTAGGTGACACGCTGGCACACACGCCTAGGGAGCTGTACCCCAACGTTTCAACATGTCTGCATATTTTGTTGGCGATGCCTGTTTCAACTGCCACCGCAGAAAGATCGTTCAGCAGCATGCGCCGCTTGAAAACGTACCTTCGGTCAACCATGACAACAGGCAGATTGTCGTGCCTAGGACTGATGAACATTCACAGGGACAAAGAGATAAACACTGACATGGTTATCGATGTCTTCGCTAGACGGAAGGAGCGGCGCCTTGCCTTTGTGTTTCGTGTCTAAGTAATAGTTAGAGCGCTGTACGTCAGTCTGTACGAAGAGATAATTCCCGAGATTTAGCGAGAGGATTATCGATCGTACAGGCTGAAAACAGTGCTCTAACTATTTTGTGTCACCCCCATGCCCGTACCATGTCTCTACTTGTAATAACACATCTTGGTTAAAGTCACTTGGTGTTGGTTTTCATTGTAAAAAAATCTCGTAAAACTCATTAATTTAAACTATTTCCAGCAGTATTTTGTGTACATATAAGTTGTAAAATACACTCTAAAACTCACCTACGGCTGTATAGCAAAAACAAAAATTCAGGGGGAGCATGCCCCCGGACCCCCCTAGCGCCGGTGCGTATCCACATTTTAGTCCCAGCTACGCGCCTGCCTACTGAGACGGTATTGCACATTTTCTTTAATAAAGTTTGATTAATGGAATGGGTCGTTTCCTAATGTTGGTTACATGTATGCATACATGTATGTATGTACCATTAATGTCAAACCCCTTGCGGGGACCTAGACATGTTTTCCTGGGCATGCTTAGCCGACCATAGCGGTTAACCAGTACTAAGCAATGTGTGTGAGGTGCCTTGCTCAATGACACTACATACGTGGTCTGACTGAGTATCGAACCCGGACCGTTCGATTCCAAATCCGACGCTCTACCATTGGACCACGGATGCCACACATGTAACTGTGACCCGACCTTTTTGCCATGTTACATAAATGTATATATGTGCCTTATAATTTGCTAAATAATTCCACATCTGATTCGTGCTCGTATGTAATATTGTATTGTCGAATGTAATAACTAATACATGTGCAATAAAATATGGTGATCGGTATTGGGAAGAGGAGCCTATAACTATTGGTACAGTGGAGAATAATGAGTCAATACTGCAGCTCATATATGACATGCACTAATGTCAGCCATATGTATTATATCCTGCACATATATGGCTAATTGTGCTGATCAAGGAACAACCTCCGTGGCCCATTGGTAGAGCGTCGGATTTGGAATCGAATGGTCCCGGGTTCGATACTCGGTCAGGCCACGTATGTAGTGTCATTGAGCAAAGCACCTCACACACATTGTTTAGTACTGGTTAACACGTCCCCGCAAGGGGTTTGACATTAATGGAACATACATCATCATCTTTAGTAATCGTATCACTCTGTCTAGAGTATACTCGCGATACATACATGTATACATTCATACAACCTCAATTTGACGTCGTTGTTTTTGCCAGGGATAGTATATGTTCAACCTAGACATAATTGTAATACGTTATAGCGATTCGGATGATATCAACACAGAATTGTTATCTCCGTCATAGAGCTATAATCATAACTCACCAATTAAGCAGCTATATGCAATACTGATCCTGCTTATCTTGTGTTGGCGTCTCATGGCCGGGACAGTCTACTGTATAGACTCCAATACTCCCCCTCTCTTCTATCATTCTCTCTCCTCTATCTATATCTCTTTCATCTCTCACGCTCTCTATCTCTCTCTTTCTCTCACTCCATTCCTCCCTCCATCTCTTTCTCTTCCCCCCTCCCCTCTCTCTCTGTCTGTCCTAAAGCCCCATCACTGGTTTCCATAAAATCGACGTTAATCTGATTTCCAGCTGATGGATTCATGTTAGAACACTAACGTAATCGACTGGCATTTAGTATAATTTACAAGGGAAGTAACTGAAGTTATACCGAAATTGGTTCCGCTAAGTTTTGCGTTCTATATGTATGATTACAAGGAACGTCCAGTACCATTCACTTTACATGTGATCCATCATGGCTCCTGCAGAAGGAAACAACGTACTGTCGATATTTGAAGGCTGGGAAAATTGGAAAATAGCTCTTGCTGTTGGAGCACCTATATGCCTGGGTCTCGCGGGTCTATGGTACTACCAGAAAATTAATAAATCTGACCAGGAAACAGGCGATGCAACGAAAACGAAACCACCTCTAAAAGAAAAGGTCAAAACACCAGCATCTTCGACTTCTGTGCAGGTAAACAGACTGTTGATATTGCTCGATCAGACTTACAACCACAAACGCACGGCACTAAAGAACATTGAAGCAGAGTGCAAAAAATAACCGGAAACAATATGGCGGACTATAAATAGACTATTGTTTTATTATTAAGCAGCATAACCTCTGATATGTGCTAGATATTGACCCAAAAATGATGCTATCTACAATGTACATGTCTACATCCCCACGAACATGTCTACATCCCCACGAACATGTCTACATTCCCGTGTACATGTCTACATAACCACGAACATGTATACATCCCCGCCAACATGTCTACATCCAAGCGAACATGTCAACATCCCTACGAACATCTCTACATTCCTACGAACATCTCTACATTCCTACGAACATCTCTACATTCCCGTGAACATGTGTACATTCCCGTGAACATGTGTACATTCCCGCGAGCATGTCTACATCCCTGCGAGCATGTAACATCTCTACATCCCCGCGGGCATGTCTACATCATGTCTACATCCCCACGAACATGTCTACATCCCCACGAACATGTCTACATCCCCGTGTACATGTCTACATAACCACGAACATATCTACATCCCCACGAACATGTCTACATCCCCGTGTACATGTCTACATAACCACGAACATGTCTACATCCCCATGTACATGTCTACATAACCACGAACATGTATACATCCCCGTGTACATGTCTACATAACCACGAACATGTCTACATCCCCATGTACATGTCTACATAACCACGAACATGTCTACATCCCAGCGAACATGTCTACATCCCAGCGAACATGTCTACATCCCCGTAAAAACTGTATTGCAAGTGTATTACACGTATTGTTTGAGGCAAAGAGTAATGAAAGATATGTTTTAAGCTTAAACTTGATATACTTTATTTCGTATGTGAACCAAAACAAATTAACAATTATAGAAACGTTAATGTCTTGATTCGCCACAATCACGATTCGCCACATCTCGATTCGCCACAGAGTAAATACGATTCGCCACAGTTAAAACACGATTCGCCACAATCACGATTCGCCACATCTCGATTCGCCACAGAGTAAATACGATTCGCCACAGTTAAAACACGATTCGCCACAGTTTAAACATGATTCGCCACAGTATAAAAAAGCATGATTAAATTAATAAGAATATTAACAAAACATAAAAAATAAGCATTTATAAAATTTATATGAGCCGTTTTTTCCTTTGTATAGATTCAATTCACGATACGTTTGTCAATTATTTAACACCTGTACGTGTTAACCACCTGTGATATGTGTGTGTAATTATGCATCAGGTGTCTACTCAGTTAGACATTCTATTATTTCTAATGCAATTGTGAAATGTATCGTGACGAATAGTATACGTGGCGAATGGTCTGTGGAAGTAATTTTTAATTATGAAGTGAAAATAACAATAGAGATACATGTATACTACATGTAGTTTAATACATTTAATATAACGGCGGGGTTCGAACACATGACCATCAGTGATGATCGGTTACAATGGCAAACAACTCAGCAACCTGTACCACTCGACCACGGAGGCTTACGTGCATTACTTTACCTGTGTTTCCACATTTTATGTGATGCCATCTCTGACAGTTGTCACTGGTCACAGCTCGAGAATTCTTATAGATTCTTCTCAAACAAAAGATACATGGAGGAACCGGCATCTTGACGTATTCACTTTTAGATTTGTATTTGTGTTGTATATAGATGCGTTTGGAATATGATATATAACTTGTGTGTTTTACGTTTATTTATCGTCGCTACCGGTTGTCCATATAAGCGACGCCTCCTGAAGATATTAGTCATTTTAGATTTTGGAGGATAGTGCAATGATACAGACAGAGACCCATTCCAGAGTCTGCTCTAGTTCTTTTACATAACTCTGATCATCCACGTATTTATAGTAAACAGACGCGTGTCCTATATCACTCAATCGTTTCATTAATTATAAATTATAATTAATGAAACGATTGAGTGATATAGGACACCACAGTATTAGGCAGAGAGCCGTCGGGCCGTCTTTTCAACGGCCTATCACCTAATAAGACAGTCAATTATATTGGCGACGGCCAGTTAAAAAAATGGCTGATAACATTTTTTTTTTTTTCTCCGAGACCTCACTAGGTTTGTTAGCATATATATGCAGCTGTAAACAATGACAAGAACTGGACCCTATAATAGGCTAATATTGTTCGCAATTCCTTTTTGGAGAGGCTTTCCCACCCGGGCTTTCCCAGTTTCTGCCGCATTTCGATCACGTCAGTTCGCCGTTCTCACTTCGAGTCCGTGCGGCAATTTCCGTCATCATTCGGGTCCCGCTCTGGGGCTGGACTTATGTTTTTAGACTCCCATTTTGATATTTCTGCCTAATACTATGTAGGACACGCGTCTGATTATTAATCAAACAAAAAATGTGTTAACCAGACCAATTGCATGTGTCATATATTGCTCGATCGTTTCATTAATTATAATCAAACGATTAAATGTGTTAACCATACCAATTTCTCGGCGATTAACACAAACAAACACAGACAAATGATGATGATTGAGCTTATTTACGAGCGAACACAGACAAATTTATCACCAATGGCTGATTGCCACGGTAGCCCGAAAATAATTGCAATTAAGATATTTTGTTTATACTATCGTATATCGTAGTTTAACTGTGGTGAATCAACAACAACAACAACATTTATTGCATAAAACACATAACATGCTTATAGCAAATATACATAATACCAAACGGCAAAGTAGACATTCATGGAGAAGTCTTTAACAAAAATGCTTTTAATTGTGTAAATAAGTTTATCGTCTTAACAAATTTGCAAATTAAATAAATTTAGACAGTTTTACTGTGGCGAATCATGTTTAAACTGTGGCGAATCATGTTTTAACTGTGGCGAATCATGTTTACTCTGTGGCGAATCGAGATGTGGCGAATCGTGAGTAATTCATAGAAACCACCCATCTTTAGCTTCGGATTGCCATTGAAATTACAGGGAATATACGGTATACCGATTTAGTTTATTCATGCTTCATATATACGTCCTTCTACTCCTCTGTCCCCTCTACATGCATGAATGTTAGCCCGATGTATACGCGTTTCTACACCTGCTACTTTGAATGCCCCCAAAACAACCCACGATTGCAAACAGACTCCCAAGAAGTGGTTTATTATCAACATATAATATGTACAACTTGATTATCTGCCGAAAAACATACTGTTTCTATTGAAGAAATTTCCGAAATAATAACTGACGATACTAGGGTTTTTCCAAAAATAAGTATATGCGCATGCGCAAGATTTCATTTTCAGTGGAAAATTTTAAATACATATAGCAAGCCATGTGCTCGGCAACTGTTAAAGCTCAAGGTTTAAATCTACCTACATTGTACCAATGGTATTTATAAATCTCGTCTCATAGGTCATAGTTCACTTGCGTGGAATGATCTTTTGATCACATTTGTGAAAACAACACGTGTAGCATCTCGTCTGTGTAGAATCTAATAGATCGTGAATTTTTAGATAAAACATCCAATATTACATCAAAATTACGTTGCTATGCAAAATATCGGTATAGTGGAAACTCGTATCTCGGTACGTATTGTGTATTGCAATATATCGGTATACCGGTAAACCGTTACAGTGAGTGATTCTGGGTATACCGATTACAGGTGACATAAGCAATAACCTGTGTATTTGTGTTTCAAAAACAGGCTGTGCAAATAATGTTCACTCTAGTTTTAAACATATTTTATTTCCCAATATAATACATATTGAACAATGCATACACCACGTATAATCAGAATACAGAAACAGGATTAGAATGGAAGACAGAGTCTTATATAATTCTTCTCCTCGATGTTCACTCTCAATTAAGCATAATTATATTATTGTGCGCAATATCAGTTAGTATTCCCAGTGACCCTAATATCGGTGAATACCAATGAGCGCTGATATCGGAATAAATCCAAATGAACCGCACATGCTCGTTTAGTGCTTACTATTGAACATTTTCGTCGGATTTCCGCAACTGTCCATAACAACTGTGTCAGGTACAAGGGATGTCGGGAGTTGATACATGGCTAGACTGTGTTGGGTAGACTGTGTTGGATAGACTGTGTTGGGTAGACTGTGTTGGGTAGACTGTGTCAGAGTTTATATAATAGATCATGTTAATGTCAACTATTTCAGGATACACCACTGTCGCAAGCACAGGAATTTAAAAATACCGGAAATAAGTGTTTCAAGCAAGGCAGTTATGACGAGGCAATCAAATGTTACACTCAGGCACTAGAAGTGTGCCCGGCTGAGCACAAGACGGAAATATCAACATTCTATGCAAACAGGGCTGCAGCATATGAAAAACTGGTAACAATAAATCTATTCCTGCATGTGTGTTTTACGTTTATTTATCGTCGCTACCGGTTGCCCATATGAGCAACGCCTCCTGAAGAGATTAGTCATTTTAGATTTTTGGAGGATAGTGCATGATACAGACAGAGACCCATTCCAGAGTCTCCTCTGGTTCTTTTACGTGCATGGTGTAAAGCACCGACACAAGACCTCGGTTTAAAGTCCCATCTGAAAGACTGTTAATTTTATTATGGTCAGACGGGGGATCAAACCTGTGATCCCTGGATTATCAATCCAGCGTGTTACCACTGGACTATAGATCCGTCTGTGATCCATAAGTTTTTAAATAGATACATTGTAATCTGAAAGCTAACACAGGGGTGGCGAAATCAATAGCCCGAGTTGCCCGACCCGGTCATTTGTTACGCCGGGCAAGTAGATTTTCGAATGTAACTTGTCCGTGGACAAGTAAAAATACCGGCGAGTGCATTTACTTCATGTTCCCATGGCATTTAAATCGTATTTTAATGAGAAAGCATCGGCAAATTTTCTTGTTTATTTTCCTGCGGAACTTCCGCAATGAACACAAGCCAGCCGACAACGGTGGCTGACAACAATTCCCAGCCGACAATAACCTGAATAAGAACCGGAAATGTCAAGAGTTATTGCCCGTCACATAAAAACGGTGTAAAATGCAGTGCGTATGTAATATATTTTCCTCTCAAAACAAGCCAGCTGTCAATAAGAAAAACTACTGTCGAAAATGGCTTCTTTGGTACTGAATAGTGAGCAGCGGAATTTCTAATGAAGTGATGACAAAACTGAAAGACTCTGATAGATCTTAGTAACTGTAGTGTTCTGTTCAGTTAATAAAAATACACATTTATGTAAATATCGGTATTAATTTTCTTTTGGATATATGGGCATGTGGGTTTTCATTACGGACAAGTTAAATTTCAAATCTACTTATCCGTGGACAAGTAGAAAATTCTCTGATTTCGCCACCCCTGTAACATGCAACTAGTTTTGTTTGACCGACAATGCGTGTTGTTCTATTGTTCCATTATCACGTCAGCATCCGCTTTAATAGGGACATAATTTCTTGTTAATTATATTAATTTATTGTGAATGTGACAAGTTCAAAAAGTATTCCTGCCATACTGAAGTAGGCTTATATATTCTAGTTTGACTCCATATAATATTATACAATGTATATGTGTCTGACATTTATCACTCATATTTAATGGATAAGTGTCTGTGACAAGCGGATTCATGGGTTGTGGAGTTGCTCCTGGCTTCCCAAGTTTTACTTCCAATAATTAACCCATCAACATCCACCTAGATTATGTGTTGTATTTTGGAAAATAATACGAATGTGACTTTTTCATTTACCTAAACGTTTTACGAGTAAATATTGCTCGCCTCTGACTGGCAATAATAATAAATAATGTTGCTACATTCATTTTGGCGCCACATGTCAACGCAAATTGTCATGACGTCACTATGCAAAGCAGCGTTATATTTATGTTTTAAAAAGTGTTATAATTGCATTGAGATTTCTTTTAAATCATCATTTTGTATTATCGTTGACGTTATGTTCCATTTCACCTAGAAATATGCATACTTTACAGTTTAATTTACAAATGATAAGCATTCTCCTCTTAACCCATTCAACACCAAGTAACTCACATGGACTGGTCCATGATATTCATAAACCAATAAATGAATCAGAAAATCACATTTGGACAAGTTCATTTATCAAAATTGGTAATTATGTCTAAAAATAGTCATATCCCTGGCAAAAAGTGCAGATCCTGATGAGACGGCTCGTCATGAGCCGGCTCATCTGGATCTACACATTTTGTAAGCCTATTTAGAGGTCTGTGGTGTTGAAAGGGTTAACCAATCAGAATCCTTCCACGTGTTATTACAAAGTGTGTACATTTAAGAAATTTTGAGATTACTGTATTACACTGAATACAAGCAAAGTTATGTGATAAATATATGTACATGTATACAGTCAAACCTGTATTAAGCAGCCAGCCAAGGGAATTACAGGAAAGTGGCTGCTTAGAACAGGTGACTGCTTAATAGAGGTGACCACTAACACAGGGTTGACTGTATGTAAATTTGCATTTCAGAAAAATCCTAAGCAGGTGTTAGACAACTGTACTGAGGCTATCAAGCTGAATGGCAAGTACACAAAGGCACTGAGCCGTCGAGCCAATGCCGCTGAGCAGCTGGGCAACCTACAACTCTCACTCGAAGGTTAGATCAATTCACTCCCATTATTCAGGGATGATAATGGGATCTATTAAAGCGTTTACAGTCAAACCTGCTTTAAGCAGCCAGAAGGTTAGATCAATTCACTCCCATTATTCAGGGATGATAATGGGATCTATTAAAGCCCCAACAATGTGTTTACAGTCAAACCTGCCTTAAGCAGCCAGCTTACTTAAAGTGGCTGCTTAGCACAGGTGGCTGCTTAATAGAGGTCAAATGTATAATGAAACAACATATTGGGAATCTGGAATCTGGCTGCTTAATGGAGGTGACCACTAACACAGGTTTGACTGTACTTAAATTGTGGTGCACACCAAGATATTGCAACAATGCGGATGATTAGATATTGTCTCCGTGGCCTAGTGGTTAAGACGTCCACCTACGGAGCTGGAGGTTGAAGGTTCGAATCTCGTCAGGTGATCGTTCTGATATGGCCGGTTGGTGAGCCGCCAGCTAGTTAAATAATGGTTATCGATTGCCTACCTGGCCTGGCGTCTTGCATGCAAGCATATTGATTCTGATGTTCATAAAAAGAGGTGTCTCATAAGTCAGAAATGGCTGGCCCTTTAAATAGGGGTGACACTATAATAAACAAACACTTTACTTTTATTGTGATTATTGTCTTCTATTTTCATTTTTCAATAGTACATTATTATGGTAAATACTGCAGCGACTGATCATTTTTAATCATGGCAGGGGTCGGACCTGCAACTTCAAGTAACAAAAATCTCTAGCAAAAGAACATCAAAAATCTGACAGACCAGACGAAGACTATGACCCCTAAAAAACCCAACGAAAATGTGGATTACGGAGTTACCGTGGATGCAATCGGACGATCCTGATCACGTTGGCATAAAATTATGGCACACAGTACACGCAATTAGCAGACAAAGTATCGTGTTTATACGTTCGTAATAAAGTTGAAAGGCAAGACACATTTATAGCACATCAAATATCTGCCAAGCAAGTTTTGTATATGTCCGAGTCTGAATCAAAGAGCAAGTCGACTTTGGAAGTTTGTCTTAATTTTGGGGACAAGTAGGATTCAGCTACAGACTGGTCAATTTTTTTGCTGTCTACTTGTCCATTGATAAGTGAAGAATTTGGAGATTTCCACACCCCTGAACTGTTTACGGGTTCTATCCACTATGTTTGAGGTATTGGTAATGTATTTAGTATTGGTAATTTATGACGTATTGGTATTGTATGACTTATTGCTAACATATGACGTATTGGTAATGTATTTAGTATTGGTAATTTGTGACGTATTGGTATTGTATGACGTATTGGTATTGTAGGACGTATTTGGTAATGTATTTAGTATTGGTAATGTATGACGTATTGGTAATGTATGATGTATTGGTAATGGCACCAAGAGGTGCATCTATGAGGGACAGGATTAACACAGCATCTCTGTTACAGATGTGACTGCAGTATGTATATTAGAAGGCTTCCAGAATCAGTCTACGCTGCAGATGGCTGACAGGGTGTTAAAAAACCTCGGCAAAACCAAAGCCAAGGAAGCATTGAAGGTACTCTTCATTGAGTTTTGAGAACATTCGCTTCATCGCTTCATACACTATAAGACAAAGAAACATTTTTAGCATTCAAATACTTTAGAGATTTTTGTATTGTGATTCTTGTGGCTAAATAAAACTGTTGGGGCTTCGTACAGGGATCATTCTAGAGGGCGATGTGGGCGACCCTGACTTCGCCCTCTGGGGTCCCACTTTTCCCTAAAAAAAATTTGTCTAGTAAGATACACTGGCCCATTATAAAGCACTCCGTCTATTCAAATGTTGTATTTAATGGTTGTACTGTGCATTTTAACCCTATTTTGCAGAAGTATATTAAAGAACACCATTTAAGGAAGCGATATATGCTATCTCACTTCTCCCAAACATTCTGACCTAGAATGAACCTTGTTCATATCTTTCAATCAGCTATTATTATACAGTTGAACCTTGTATGCCCGGTAGCTGTAAGCAGCTTCATGTTTAGCTTTCATGTGAATATGATGGGTCTGTGTCTGTCGTACGTCTATTCACTCATCTTGATTATGTCCAGCTTTAGTTTAACTAAAGTCGCTTCTGCAAATAGCATATAGCCAGATACGACGGCACAAAATGTAGCGTCTGATCAAGCTCTTTGCTGTTCGGATAGAGGAGCTAAAACAATTGTCTCAATAACAAACAACATGGATCCTGATTAGACGCGGCGTTTAAAAAGAGTACTCAAAAGTTCAAATCAATTACATTGAACAACATTTCGTTATACGAAAATAACCACTTCTACAGTATTCCACTGTCCATAGCTAGACTTTCAAAATAGCAGCGAGGTTTATGGTATACAAGGGACAAGTTTGACGAGTCTGCCAAGTGTCTATGCATTCTATATGAAAAACGCTACCCATGTGCCCGCCCGTCTGTGCCTGCAATACAGCTCGGTGGTGCAACCGGGGTCGTCCTCCACCAATTATAGCGGGAGAGTCGCCGTGTTACCGTATGTTGGTGCGAAGTTAACCCCCCAAAAAACAAATCAAACTTTCCTCAAATTGGTAGACGTGAAACATCTCCCGGGATGGGGGGGATTATTTCTTTTAACAAATTGCTGTCTTGCATGCATGCTGTTCTGGAAATTCAATCTTGGGGTGGCACACATATCTGGTTTGCCTTTATAAATGACTTGTGTTTGCAAAACGTGTCCAGATATTGAACAGACTAACAAAACAGTGATTGGATACTTGGATACTTGTTGTCACTTCCGATTATTTTTATTATTATTTTTTATTATACAAATTTATTTTTAGCTCGATTGCGAAACAAGTTATTACAACTTATATTAATCACTCTCGAGACCTCATTCCTGATGGAATCCATCGCCACGAGGGAGAGAGAAGAGGCAACGTGGAATTTAAATGCCTTGCCTAAGGGCACAATCGTAACGGCTCCAGCCGATTATTTGACCTTTTTGTCACGCTTTTGCGACATCGTCCACTGATTTATTGGAACCATATTAACCCTTTCAACGCTACAGGCCTTTAAATAGACTTACAAAAAGTGTAGATCCAGATGAGACGGCTCATGACGAGCCGTCTCATCAGGATCTGTACTTTTTGCCAGTAATAATTATGACTATTTTTTAGATAAAATTACCCATTTTGATAAATGAACTGGTCCAAAGGTAATTTTCTTATTAATTTATTGGTCTAAAAATATCATGCACCAGTCCATGTCAGTTACTTGGGGTTGAATGAGTTAGCTCCTATTTGGTCACTATTAAAAGTTAAGATCATCAGGAATATAATGTTCCCTCACCACGTTACTGATTCTGTCCACAAACTCTGTTTTAATTTTGTCAAAATCATCCGGAATATGACATGGGCGGCATAGCGACTTTCACGATGTGCAAATAATACGATACAACCGAACATGTCCGCCTGCGAAACGTCAGAAATTTCACATTCGTGACCATTTCAATCCACAAAGTTATCCACGTATACAGTATTTATATCATCCTAATGCCAACATTTCCACCCACAAAATATCGCAACTTTCACATTCGTGACCATTTCTATCCACAATGTTATCCACGTGTACAGTATTTATATCATCCTAATGCCAACATTTCCACCCACAAAATATCGCAACTTTCGCATTTGTGACCATTTTGACCTGCGTAGTTATCCACGTATACAGTATTTATGTGAGAAACATATGCAGCAACTGTTTTGTTTTGCAGAGCAAGAAAGCAGGAGTGCCGTCTAAGCACTTTCTCAAATCCTACTTTGTTTCCTTCACTCAAGACCCTGTTGAGAAATACTGCAAGGAGAATTCTGAAGACAAGACGCAGACTATCTTACCAGGTATCTAACACCTCGGAATTGTATCACGAGACCTCGGTCACTCTGCCTACACCAGTCTTCTAACCTCTTAAATGATGTCGCAGGGCTTGCTCTACCGCTACATTCTAACCTCTTAAACGATGGATTTTTGCGGATTTACGGCCACTTGAAGATTTTTATGACATAAAGCTTTTTCACGTTTCATACCCAAAAACCCTTGTTGGATTTTCACCAAACTTGTGCATATTGTAACCCCTTTCCGGTTGGATGATTTATTCAGATTTACGGCCATTTGAACATTTTTATAACACAAAGTTTGTCTGTGCTTAATCTACAAATACTCGTATTGAATTTTCACTGAATTACGGCCATTTGAACATTTTTATTACATAAAGCTTGTCCATGCTTCATCACCAAAACCTATTGTTGGGTTTTCACCAAACTTAGCAACAAGCATGACTGGTTGTGCATATGTCTGGTTGTGCATATTGTAATTCTGTTCCGGTTGCATGATTTTGCGGATTTACAGGTATTTGAACATTTTTATAACATAACAACCAATCGGATTTTTACATTTTCATACAGGCCACGTAAATCCCATATTGGCCGTGCTAGCTCAATAGCGGCAGATTTAAGCGTCGATTTAGACGTACTCACTCGCATATCGTTAATTAATAATTGTCCATATCGATCCACTTAATTAACAATTGAATATCCTGTTTTGCTTTTCATCAAGGTATGAAATGTTAGGTTTTATGCCCCTGACGGGATGTATATAGTTTTCGCACTGCATGTGTGTCCGTCCGTCCGAGGCAATATTTCCAGTCTGGGCTGTAACTTATTCGGCCATGGCGGGGCCATTCATCACCTACTGTGATATTTCTTGTTTACACCTAATTTGCATAAAAGCAGAAGATTTCATCAATGTATGAAATGTCAGTTTTTGCACCTAATTTGCATAAAAGCAGAAGGTTTCATCAATGTATGAAATGTCAGTTTTTTGCACCTAATTTGCATAAAAGCAGAAGGTTTCATCAATGTATGAAATGTTAGTTTTTTTGCACCTAATTTGCATAAAAGCAGAAGGTTTCATCAATGTATGAAATGTCAGTTGTTTACACCTAATTTGCATAAAAGCAGAAGGTTTCATCAATGTATGAAATGTCAGTTTTTTGCACCTAATTTGCATAAAAGCAGAAGGTTTCATCAATGTATGAAATGTTAGTTTTTTGCACCTAATTTGCATAAAAGCAGAAGGTTTCATCAATGTATGAAATGTTAGTTTTTTGCACCTAATTTGCATAAAAGCAGAAGGTTTCATCAATGTATGAAATGTCAGTTTTTTGCACCTAATTTGTAGAAAACCCGAAGATGAAACGCAGAAATGGAACATTGTTATCATTACAACTAGTATTTTACAATTTACAAAAGTTGTCTTTTTCATTCGTCACACCATGCAAAAAGTAGTTAGCTACGAATGAGAATAGAATAATTTTGCCATTCATTGGGTTATGAACGATGATCACATGGGCTGAATCAGCCAATCAGAATCATGATATTGCAAGAAGTTGTAATTACTGATACACCATTGTATTTATCCATATAGACCAGTCTATTGAAGAAGTTGGTATTACTGATACACCATTGTATTTATCCATATAGACCAGTCTATTGAAGAAGTTGTAATTACTGATACACCATTGTATTTATCCATATAGACCAGTCTATTGAAGAAGTTGTAATTACTGATACACCATTGTATTTATCCATATAGACCAGTCTATTGAAGAAGTTGTAATTACTGATACACCATTGTATTTATCCATAGAGACCAGTCTATTGAAGAAGTTGTAATTACTGATACACCATTGTATTTATCCATATAGACCAGTCTATTGAAGAAGAGAAAGTGCTGAACGATGCAGGGGACCAGCCCAATGTTGTAAATGGAGTACCAGACAAGTTAGAAGATAGGTATGAATGTTGCAAAAAATTACTGTAGATTGCCAAGTCAAATTGCTGGGAATCACACGGTCATGATTTGGCAATTACCACCTATTCAGTTCACCTGACCAAATACCTATTCCCATGTTTGTTCAAATGTGTCTACATGTACCGGGTACCAGGGTTGTGTAATGGGTACTTTGTCTGCTTCATGGGCAAGAGGTTAGTTTATACTAATTTGTTTTAGCTCGATTGCGAAACAAGTTCTTACAACTTATATTAATCACTCTTGAGACCTCATTCCTGATGGAATCCATGGCCACGAGGGAGAGAGAAGAGGCAATGTGGAATTTAAATGCCTTGCCTAAGGGCACAATCGTAAATGCTCCAGCGGGGCTCGAACTCAAAGCAAGAGGTTGCGAGTTTGACCCCTGCCAGAACCATTGTTATTATGTTCTTAAGCAAGGCACTTAGCTTTACATTGCATCTTCATTCTCCCTCATAGATATGGATTCCAATTCTCCCTCATAGCTATGGATTCCAATTCTCCCTCATAAATATGGATTCCAATTCTCCCTCATAGCTATGGATTCCAATTCTCCCTCATAAATATGGATTCCAATGATGTATCGGGTACCAGTATGTCATGATGTATCGTGTACCAGTGTGTCATGATGTATCGGGTACCAGTGTATCATGATGTATTGGGTACCAGTGTGTCATGATGTATTGGGTACCAGTGTGTCATGATGTATCGGGTACCAGTGTGTCATGATGTATCGGGTACCAGTGTGTCATGATGTATCAGGTATCAGTGTGTCATGATGTATTGGGTACCAGTGTGTCATGATGTATCGGGTACCAGTGTGTCATGATGTATTGGGTACCAGTGTTGTCATGATATATTGGGTACCAGTGTGGCATGATGTATTGGGTACCAGTGTATCATAGATGTACCCAGTACCAGGCATGTCCTCAAAAGTCGCAAACTGCCCATTCATCAAATTCTATTGAAATATTGAGAACTTTACAAATATGTTCAGATCTTCTTTCCAGTTCCTTTAGACAAGCTTGTGAGAGTCTCGAGTCTGGCAACTATGAAGAAATCATTCCACTGTGTCGACAAGAGATAGATATCACCCCACCCACTCATTACTGCCAGCTTGCTGTGTTGCTACGGGGAACAATGTTTTGTTTAACTGCACAAACAGATGAAGCACTGGTGGATTTAGATCAACTTTTAAGTGCAGAGAATTTAGATAAAAAGGTAGTTTTTAGTTTTATTATATGTATCTAACGGTAAAGGGCTCCCCGCTAACGGTCGCCAATGGCGCCAATTGCGACGAAAAATAAATAATGGCGCTAAATTTTGTAAAGTGGCAAATATTCATCTGTGAGCTATATGGCTCTTAGTTGGCTCCAAGTTTTTCAAATTTAGAGGAAACCCTGTTTACGCACACCCATTTTTTGGTGAGGGCAGTTTACTAATGTTGTTAGAACTTGTTGTCATTTTGCTTTTTCTTTGCCTTGTCATGATTATGTATGTAATGTAAATGCCAAATGGCAAATATAATATGATTAAACTGAAGGGTTTAACATTGAAGGGATGGATGGATAGAATGATGACAGCGAGTGTGCTTTTCTTGTACATTTTAAAATTATTTGCAGAAACGGATACATCACAGGCAGACATAACACTGCTTTCATAGTATAATTGGGGTGAATAAATAAAACAATGTATATTTTGTAGAACACATACGTGCTTAGATAGTATAATTGGGATGAATAATTAAAAAAAGGCTGAAGCTGAGCAGGCATGCAGACCGAAGCTGAGCGGGCATGCAGGTCGAAGCTGAACAGGCATGCAGGCCGAAGCTGAGCGGGTCGAAGTTGAGAGACATGCAGGCCGAAACTGAGCAGGCATGCAGGCTGAAGCTGAGCGGGCATTTGGTTCAATCATGCTTTCCCCCATATTATGTTTTTACAAACAGACAGAATAATTTTTTTTAAAGAGTACCCTTAAAAAGTGTGTAGGTGGTTTGTATTTTATCACACAAAAAAGTTTGTAGAGAGATCTGTGTCTGCTTGCTGTTGCCAGTTAATTGTCATGTTATTCTTTTCAGATAAAAGTCAATGCTTTGATAAAGCGAGGTAGTTTGTATATAACTAAAGACCAACAAACGGATGGACTAGCCGACTTTGCGCATGCGGCAAGAATAGATCCAAATAACTCGGACATTTACCACCATAGAGGACATGTAAGTATGTGAGCAGACCATGTGTGAACACTGCCTAACAACTCACACATTGAATAAAGCCTCATAGAGGTTTGGAGGGTCATGTCGTCATGGCAATGGTTTTGGAAGGTCATGTCCTCACGGCCACGGTTTTGGAAGGTCATGTCTTCATGGCAATGGGTTTGGAAGGTCGTGTCCTCATGGCAATGGGTTTGGAAGGTCATGTCCTCATGGCAATGGTTTGGAAGGTCATGTCCTCATGGCAATGGGTTTGGAAGGTCGTGTCCTCATGGCAATGGTTTGGAAGGTCATGTCCTCACGGCAATTGTTTTGGAAGGTCATGTCCTCATGGCAATGGTTTGGAAGGTCATGTCCTCATGGCAATGGGTTTGGAAGGTCATGTCCTCATGGCAATGGTTTGGAAGGTCATGTCCTCATGGCAATGGTTTGGAAGGTCATGTCCTCATGGCAATGGTTTGGAAGGTCCCTCAATGTTTGGAAGGTCCTCACGGCAATTGTTTTGGAAGGTCATGTCCTCATGGCAATGGTTTGGAAGGTCATGTCCTCACGGCAATGGGTTTGGAAGGTCATGTCCTCATGGCAATGGTTTGGAAGGTCATGTCCTCACGGCAATGGTTTGGAAGGTCATGTCCTCACGGCATGGTTTGGAAGGTTATGTCCTCATGGCAATGGTTTGGAAGGTCATGTTGTCACGGCAATGGTTTGGAAGGTCATGTCTTCATGGCAATGGTTTGGAAGGTCATGTCCTCATGGCAATGGTTTGGAAGGTTATGTCCTCATGGCAATGGGTTTGGAAGGTCATGTCCTCACGGCAATGGGTTTGGAAGGTCATGTCATCATGGCAATGGGTTTGGAAGGTCATGTCATCATGGCAATGGGTTTGGAAGGTCATGTCGTCGTGGCAATGGGTTTGGAAGGTCATGTCCTCATGGCAATGGGTTTGGAAGGTCATGTCGTCATGGCAATGGGTTTGGAAGGTCATGTCGTCATGGCAATGGGTTTGGAAGGTCATGGCAATGGGTTTGGAAGGTCATGTCATCATGGCAATGGGTTTGGAAGGTCATGGCAATGGGTTTGGAAGGTTATGTCGTCATGGCAATGGTTTGGAAGGGAATCGTATTGATCATTAAATTAAAACGCTGCTTGTCTGACACGACGGATATAGAAAATATAGGATTTTTTCTAGAGCGGAATGGCAGGGCACAACACCCTACCTTTTGTCCATTTTTTTAAATATATACAGTCTACATCCGTTATGTCGAATTCCGTCGGACCGAACAAAATACTTCGACATCCGATTTTTGAATTAACGAAATTCGATATAAATGGAGCCAATTATATGTAAAATGATATTGTCTGAAACGGGACTTTGATCCGGCTTCGAGATAACCGGAGAATTCAACATAACCGACTTGGACATAACGGATGTAGACTGTATATTTATATTTTTACAGAAGTAACTCCAAACTTTGATGCTAGCATACAGGGCTGATGATTATCATTTTCATATCACAAACACATTATAAGTTTAAATGAAAGCGTAAATGTGGTCATTCGTGTGGGAGGAAACCGGAGTCTCCGGAGAAAACCCACCTGTCTGATCTGGCGACCACCGTACCATCTCACATATTTCCCGGTCCAAGGAACGAACCCGGGTCGCATTGGTGAGAAGCAAACACATTATCATAATGATATAAGATATTTGCGTTTATTTGTGTAAAATAGGATTTTATTTCATCAAGTGATCACGAAATGAAATAAAATCATATCTTGCATATAAAACAGAAATCTTCTTTTTCTTATAGGATTTCCAATGACTTTGACTAATATAATATTTATTTTCAAATGTTATTCATTTTAACTGCCCTGTCTGGAGCCTCATTGCACTATGTGACAAAACCACTTCTCTTAGTGTGAACGTCTGTAATAAGAAATAGTTTCTGTATAATTATAAAGCAAGTTTCTGTTGGCTGTCAAAATTAAAAACTACAGACAAAACAAATTCATTAGAATATATTACTTTATAATTAACTGTTCACGATAGTCGGAAAATACAAAATTACATCTAACCACGGAGGAATACGAAACACAACCAGTGGCAGAGTAAAGGCCATCTTCCACTGTTTCAAAGCGGTATGATATTCTTATCATTCATTGGAAAGCATAAAAGAAATAATTGTAATTGGTAAACTCTATTTATATCGTTGTTTGCTTAACACAACATTCTATCAAATGACGTTTACGATTATTAAATTAATAATTCCCGATACGCATATATAAGCACCGTCTCCGTGGCTTAGTGGTTAAGGCGTCCACCTATGGAGCGGGAGGTCGGAGGTTCGAACCTTCGTCGTTCTGATATTGCCGGTTGGTGAGCTGCCCGGCTAATTAAATAATGGTTACCGATTGCCTACCAGCCTGGCGCCTGGCATACAAGCATAGGATTCGGGGAAAGCTTAAAAGAAAAGTAGAGGTTTACGTGGGTTTTACAGGGTATTAACTGAAAATGACGAGGATCTCTGGACACATTCTAAAACCCTTGTACTGTTCTATGAATCATGAACACATTGTTTTTATCTTCTTGCATTTTCAGCAAAATATTCAGCTGGACAGATTAGAAGACGCAATACGAGACTTTGAAAGCAGCATTTCTTTGAATCCTAGCTTTCCAATTTCATATATACAGAAGTCCTATGCAGGTATAGTGGTGCTTTAGTCAATCATATGCAGCTTTTGAAGATACAGTCAAACCTGTGTTAGTGTCACCTCTATTAAGCAGCCAACCTGTGTTAAGCAGCCAGTTTTCAGATTCCCAATACGTTGTTTTATTATACATTTGACCTCTATTAAGCAGCCACTTGTGCTAAGTAGCCACTTTCTGTGATTCCCTTGGCTGGCACAGGTTTGACTGTACATACATATTAATGGAATGCTGTAGCTGCGTATTAGATGTTTGTGGATGACATGGACTGTTACTGTGATCAACGTACTACGACGGTATCATAGGGTATAAAATAAAATATTATTAATTCGATAGCTGTTTCCATTGTACCATGTATTTAGTCTGCCTCCGTGGTCGAGTGGTTAAGGTCGCTGACTTGTATACCACTGTAACCTATCATCACTGATGGTCACGGGTTCGAGCCCCGCTCAGGCCGTGGTTTCTTACGGAGGTTGGTGCACCCAAGTACTGGTTAACCGCTGGAACCTGCCCAGGAAAGGTGTTGTTAAGTAAACTGCCCGCCGGCGATATAGCCCAAAATGGTGCTGATGCAGGCGTAAAACCTGAAATATAACATAACCATGTATTTACTGTGGTACTGTCTTGGTTTGGTATTCACATTCTTTGTCGTTATGTCGAATTCCGTCAGACCGAACAAAATACTTTGACACAACCGAAGTTTGACTTAACGAAATTCGATGTAAACGGAGCCAGTTATATGTACAATGATAGTGTCTGAAACGGGACTTTGATCCGACTTTGAGATAACCGGAGAATTTGACAAACCGACTTTTAGATAACGGTTGTAAACTGTATCAATGTCTGCATTCTTGAAATAAGCACCGTACTTTCAGGTTTATAAATTTCAATGTCCATAGTATTATTATTAAATATTATGTGTTTAGCTATTGCCGAAATACACCATACTATTATACCATATTTGATCAAGGGTCATTTTTGACCTACTTCAAATGTTATAGTGTTTGTTTGTATTTGGTGAAATAAAAATCTTCTGTGCAAACTTGTAGGTAGAGCAGCCGGTTCCTGATATATATATATAATTTGCAGTGGAAGTCGTGATAGCGCAGTGGATGCGCGTTCGCTTCAGGTGCAAAAGGTCCGGAGTTCGAGCCCTGCTGGAGCCGTTATGATTGTGCCCTTAGGCAAGGCATTTAAATTCCACGTTGTCTCCTCTCTCTCTCGTGGCAATGGATTCCATCAGGAATGAGGTCTCGAGAGTAATTAATATAAGTTATAAGAACTTGTTTTCGCAATCGAGCTAAAATAAATTTGTATAAACTAATTTAAAGTTTAAAATCTCTCTTGTAGAGCATAGGCGGGCTGCTGCCGAGCAGAGCACGATGAAGTTAGAAAAAGCTATAAAATCGTACGAGGATACGCTGAAGCGCTTCCCAGAAAATGCTGATGGACACGCTTTATATGCACAGGTAACATACGGTACTAGCGCCGACGGTGTAATACCTACTTAAATCAGGGTGCGATTAAAACTAGTTTTTGTCTTGGGTTCGAGCCCCGCTCAGGCCGTGTCTCATTTATATGAAAATGTTGGCAGTTTCTTATGGAGGTTGGTGCACCCAAGTACTGGTTAACCGCTGGAGCCTGCCCAGGAAAGGTGTTGTTAAGTAAACTGCCCGCCGGCGATATAGCTCGACATAGTGCTGATGCAGGCGTAAAACCCGAAATATAACATAAAATATAACATAACATATTGTCTTGACAGGGGTTTTTGTCGGTTATTACTGGTTTTTACTGGAAAAAACTCAATTTAATAAATATTATTATATATATTTTCATTCAATAATAAAACGATATTCTGGTTAATATTAAAGTCATATTTAATCTTGTGTGTGTTTTACGTTTATTTATCGTCGCTACCGGTTGCCCATATGAGCGATGCCTCCTGAAGAGATTAGTCATTTTATATTTTTGGAGGATAGTGCAATGATACAGACAGAGACCCATTCCTGAATCCGCTCTGGATCTTTTACGTGCACGATGTAAAGCACCGATACGAGACCTCGGTTTAAAGTCCCATGCTGAAAGACTTCAGAAAGATTTTATTATGGTCAGACGGGGGATCGAACCTGCGATCCCTGGATTACCAGGTCCTATACATGTTTGGGTAACAGGCTATTACCAGCTATTGTTACAGAACCAATCCAAAAGAATTGTAGCTGGGTGAAGTCATAAAAATGAACTATGAAGTCCTATTGGTGTTTGTTTAACAACCTTAATTGGTATATGCCACTGGCACTGGTGACAAACTGTCTACTGGTAATTATGGAAGTATTTGAGATGGTACGGTTGTCACCAGATCAGAGGTGAGTTTTCTCTGGGTGCTCCGGTTTCCTCCCACATGAATGACCACATTTACGCTTTCATCTGCGCCGAGTGATTAATATATGTTGTTACAGCTTGTTTGGCTTAGGGATGGCAACGAATATTCGAATGTTCGCTCAGACGTCCGAAAATCCTAATACTATAGTTATATAATTTGCAAATATGAAATAAACTGCCTTTATGAATCTTAATTTTTTAATTAACTGCTCAATATTACCAAAAAGTACTATTTATATTACGAGTTTTATTGTATTGTCCTCAAAAATGCCAATTTGAGTGATTTTGAGTTTTTGATAGAATTATATCGAATATTCGAATACCTTCCCGACCGAATATTCGAATAGTAAAATCGCTATTCGTTGCCATCCTTACTTTTTATGTAATTACATGATATATTGCAGGCGTTGTGTGACCTTGGAAGGTTTGATGATGCAGATAATGAATTTGAAACAGCTATTAAATTAGAACCGGATAATGCTAATACACTTGTTCATAGAGCGTAAGTACAATGCTTTGTATTGCTAACAGTGGAATGTGGTGTGTGATCTAGGAATGGTCTATACTGTTTGTATGTCCACACCCATAGAGCGTAAGTACAATGCTGCCTAACAGTGGAATGTGGTGTGTGATATAGGAATGGTCTATACTGTTTGTATGTCCACACCCATAGAGCGTAGGTACAATGCTGCTTAACAGTGGAATGTGATGTGTGATATAGGAATGGTCTATACTGTTTGTATGTCCACACCCATAGAGCGTAGGTACAATGCTGCCTTAACAGTGGAATGTGATGTGTGATATAGGAATGGTCTATACTGTTTGTATGTCCACACCCATAGAGCGTAGGTACAATGCTGCCTAACAGTGGAATGTGGTGTGTGATATAGGAATGGTCTATACTGTTTGTATGTCCACACCCATAGAGCGTAAGTACAATGCTGCCTAACAGTGGAGTGTGGTGTGTGATATAGGAATGGTCTATACTGTTTGTATGTCCACACCCATAGAGCGTAGGTACAATGCTGCCTAACAGTGGAATGTGATGTGTGATATAGGAATGGTCTATACTGTTTGTATGTCCACACCCATAGAGCGTAAGTACAATGCTGCCTAACAGTGGAATGTGGTGTGTGATATAGGAATGGTCTATACTGTTTGTATGTCCACACCCATAGAGCGTAAGTACAATGCTTTGTATGCCTAACAGTGGAATGTGGTGTATGATATAGGAATGGTCTATACTGTTTGTATGTCCACACCCATAGAGCGTAGGTACAATGCTGCCTAACAGTGGAATGTGGTGTGTGATATAGGAATGGTCTATATTGTTGTTTGCTACATAGCCAAGTGTCTTAGCAAGATCATCTGAATAGCAAACAGCATAGAGCATGATCAGACGGTACATTCCGTGGCGATTGATTTGGCTCTATGTTCTTTGCAAATACTGTTTTGAACGGTATCCAGAATGAAATGGGTTAAGCAGCCAGTTTCAAGATTCCAAATATGTTGTTTTACTATATATTTGACCTGTATTAAGCAGCCACCTGTGCAAAGCAGCCACATTCTCTGACTTCCTTGGCTGGCTGCTTAAGACAGGTTTGACTTTATACTGATATATTTTCAGACTATTAAAGTTACAATGGAAGCAGACAATCGATGAGCCTGTAAGTCTGATTAGACAGGCGATAGCTCTAGACGAGAAATGTGAATACGCCTTCGAAATATTAGGAACTATTGAAGTACAAAGGTAAGATTTGGATCCAATTAACATGGCGCAAGCTGCTGTGTTATTTGCCTACCACAATACTGTCTACCACCCAGGTTGATACGCTGTGTTTTCCAGTCTGATATTACATTTGCTGGTGTGATAAGGTCACGAGCCCGTATCAAACTAGAAAAAGCCTTATCCTAGCTAGTTCCGGAGAATAACGCATGCGGGGACAAGTGTGTAGGGGCCTGAAACTATGATATTTAGGAGGTTTTTGGTAAGAGGTTGTGTGGTTCCGGATATTTGAATACCTAGCCATTCGAATACAGTTTTTGTCATTCCTTGCCATTCCTACTTATAAAACATGTTCCAGACTATTGCATGAAATCAGTTGATTTGCTTTGACCTTTTATGCTTATGAGCTTTTAAGCATGGGACACAAATCACATACAATGAAACCTGTGTTAGTGGTCACCTCCATTTAGCAGCCAACCTGTATTAAATATGCAATTACTCTATTAGTACAGGGTAGTCGCCATGCATCTGTCCACCCATAGTGTCTTCAAACAACATCTCTTATCCAATTTGGATCGAACATGGTGTGGAGCATCGTTGCAAAATTATTTTAACCCATTCCTTCATAGAGATTTAGGTTAATATACTATTATATCTCCATACAAATAGCAGCCATTTAGCTATCATGCAGTGGATAAGTAGTCGCCATATCTGTCCCACCTCCATAGATATTACTGGGACTACATGAGATTCTGGCCTTTATTATGAACATTTGGATACTACATTGTCAATGTATGTCGTATTGGCAATGGCGTCAAAGAGGTGCTTCTATGAGGGAAAGGGTCAATGTATGTCGTATTGGTAATGGCGTCAAGAGGTACTTCTATGAGGGAAAGGGTCAATGTATGTCGTATTGGCAATGGCGTCAAAGAGGTGCTTCTATGAGGGAAAGGGTCAATGTATGTCGTATTGGCAATGGCGTCAAAGAGGTGCTTCTATGAGGGAAAGGGTTAATGTATGTCGTATTGGCAATGGCGTCAAAGAGGTGCTTCTATGAGGGAAAGGGTCAATGTATGTCGTATTGGCAATGGCGTCAAAGAGGTGCTTCTATGAGGGAAAGGGTTAATGTATGTCGTATTGGCAATGGCGTCAAGAGGTGCTTCTATGAGGGAAAGGGTTAATGTATGTCGTATTGGCAATGGCGTCAAAGAGGTGCTTCTATGAGGGAAAGGGTTAATGTATGTCGTATTGGCAATGGCGTCAAGAGGTGCTTCTATGAGGGAAAGGGTTAATGTATGTTGTATTGGCAATGGCGTCAAGAGGTGCTTCTATGAGGGAAAGGGTTAATGTATGTCGTATTGGTAATGGCGTCAAGAGGTGCTTCTATGAGGGAAAGGTTAATGTATGTCGTATTGGTAATGGCGGCAAGAGGTGCTTCTATGAGGGAAAGGGTTAATGTATGTCGTATTGGCAATGGCGTCAAGAGGTGCTTCTATGAGGGAAAGGGTTAATGTATGTCGTATTGGCAATGGCATCAAGAGGTGCTTCTATGAGGGAAAGGGTTAATGTATGTCGTATTGGTAATGGCGTCAAGAGGTGCTTCTATGAGGGAAAGGGTTAATGTATGTCGTATTGGTAATGGCGGCAAGAGGTGCTTCTATGAGGGAAAGGGTTAATGTATGTCGTATTGGCAATGGCGTCAGGAGGTGCTTCTATGAGGGAAAGGGTTAATGTATGTCGTATTGGTAATGGCGTCAAGAGGTGCTTCTATGAGGGAAAGGGTTAATGTATGTCGTATTGGTAATGGCGTCAAGAGGTGCTTCTATGAGGGAAAGGGTTAATGTATGTCGTATTGGCAATGGCATCAAGAGGTGCTTCTATGAGGGAAAGGGTTAATGTATGTCGTATTGGCAATGGCATCAAGAGGTGCTTCTATGAGGGAAAGGGTTAATGTATGTCGTATTGGTAATGGCGTCAAGAGGTGCTTCTATGAGGGAAAGGGTTAATGTATGTCGTATTGGTAATGGCGGCAAGAGGTGCTTCTATGAGGGAAAGGGTTAATGTATGTCGTATTGGTAATGGCGGCAAGAGGTGCTTCTATGAGGGAAAGGGTTAATGTATGTCGTATTGGTAATGGCGGCAAGAGGTGCTTCTATGAGGGATAGGGTTAATGTATGTCGTATTGGTAATGGCGGCAAGAGGTGCGTCTATGAGGGAAAGGGTTAATGCATGTCGTATTGGTAATGACGTTAAGAGGTGCTTCTATGAGTGAAAGGATTAATGTATGTCGTAGTGGTAATGGCGTCAAGAGGTGCTTCTATTAGGGAAAGGGTCAATGTATGTCGTATTGGCAATGGCGTCAAAGAGGTGCTTCTATGAGGGAAAGGGTCAATGTATGTCGTATTGGCAATGGCGTCAAAGAGGTGCTTCTATGAGGGAAAGGGTTAATGTATGTCGTATTGGCAATGGCGTCAAGAGGTGCTTCTATGAGGGAAAGGGTTAATGTATGTCGTATTGGCAATGGCGTCAAGAGGTGCTTCTATGAGGGAAAGGGTTAATGTATGTCGTATTGGTAATGGCGTCAAGAGGTGCTTCTATGAGGGAAAGGGTTAATGTATGTCGTATTGGCAATGGCGTCAAGAGGTGCTTCTATGAGGGAAAGGGTTAATGTATGTCGTATTGGTAATGGCGTCAAGAGGTGCTTCTATGAGGGAAAGGGTTAATGTATGTTGTATTGGTAATGGCGGCAAGAGGTGCTTCTATGAGGGAAAGGGTTAATGTATGTCGTATTGGTAATGGCGTCAAGAGGTGCTCTATGAGGTGCTTCTATGAGGGAAAGGGTTAATGTATGTCGTATTGGTAATGGCGGCAAGAGGTGCTTCTATGAGGGATAGGGTTAATGTATGTCGTATTGGTAATGGCGGCAAGAGGTGCGTCTATGAGGGAAAGGGTTAATGCATGTCGTATTGGTAATGGCGTTAAGAGGTGCTTCTATGAGTGAAAGGATTAATGTATGTCGTAGTGGTAATGGCGTCAAGAGGTGCTTCTATGAGGGGAAGGGTTAATGTATGTCGTATTGGTAATGGCGTTAAGAGGAGCTTCTATGAGGGAAAGGGTTAATGTATGTCATATTGGCAATGGCGTTAAGAGGTGCTTCTATGAGGGAAAGGGTTAATGTATGTCATATTGGTAATGACCTCAAGAGGTGCTTCTATGAGGGAAAGGGTTAATGTATGTCATATTGGTAATGGCCTCAAGAGGTGCTTCTTTGAGGGAAAGGGTTAATGTATGCCATATTGGTAATGGCGGCAAGAGGTGCTTCTATGAGGGAAAGGGTTAATGTATGCCATATTGATAATGGCGGCAAGAGGTGCTTCTATGAGGGAAAGGGTTAATGTATGTCGTATTGGTAATGGCGGCAAGAGGTGCTTCTATGAGGGAAAGGGTTAATGTATGTCATATTGGTAATGACCTCAAGAGGTGCTTCTATGAGGGAAAGGGTTAATGTATGTCATATTGGTAATGGCCTCAAGAGGTGCTTCTTTGAGGGAAAGGGTTAATGTATGCCATATTGGTAATGGCGGCAAGAGGTGCTTCTATGAGGGAAAGGGTTAATGTATGCCATATTGATAATGGCGGCAAGAGGTGCTTCTATGAGGGAAAGGGTTAATGTATGTCATATTGATAATGGGAAATGGTTAACATTGGTTTAATTCCATGTCCAAAACTTTCTTTTTATTTATCATATTTTAATTTTAGCGCGAAAGAGATGTTGTTTGTAATAAGCTTTATTGTTGTTTGTAGGGGTGACATGGTGAAGGCGGTACAACTGTTTGAGAAGGCAATCGACTTGTGTCGGACGGAGGCGGAAATGTCACATCTCTATTCGCTATTTCATGCAGCTAAGGCGCAGCTGAAGGCAGCTCAAACCCTCGGAATACCACTCCCTGCGAACTTCACACCGATGTAGTCGCTGGCGCGGAGGAGTAACGTCGTCGTAGCTATGTGGCAGTGACGCTTTCTAACCATAAACAGAATGTTCATTTTTTTAGAAAATATTGCCAAATGCTTAATATGGTTTAAAAATATGGAGGATGGAGAGCAGAGGGGTGGAGGGGGACTTTCCTGTCCCTTTGAAGGAGCCTGTTGTCAGATATTCACAATAAATTTATTATAAATAGAAATATTAGAATGCAATGAGAGACATCTCTAATTTTCTATTACCCCCCTTGGCAGATAATGTCTGATTTATTCAAAATGTGAATATGTCCTTTTAGTTGGAATCCTTCGTTTTTACTGTTGTTCCCTAACCAGATGTTGCGGTATGATCAATGGGATTTTATCAAAAGCGTGTTAATTAAGTGATAACATTGTTTATACCGTATGAGATATGTTGAGATATAGTAATTTAAAACTCATAAGAAGCGATAGTGGAATATTATTGTTAGAATGTTGTGCAAAGGAAACAACGATAAAAACAGAGGAAAACACTTAATAGGACCTATTTACTTTTAGAGAGTATTCAGGGGAAGTAACTGACCAATGTTTCTCATTACATGTACAATTTTAGTTTAATCATATTTTATTGCTTGATTCATTTTATATACAAAACATGACGATTTCGCGAAAAGAAAACGGGTCTGGCCGACAGTTCTAGCAATTTAAGTTAGGGCCCTTCCAGAATAAAACATATAAATTCAAAGAAATATATTCAGAGTAAGAATGATATGGAGGCTGGAACTCGAGGCTACATATATCATTGTTCAACCATAAAGCATTCCACATCCTACCTATGGGCTATTTCGGTTTGTGGATTAATCGATACAGTCAAACCTGTCTTAAGCAGCCAAGGGAATTGCAGAAAGTGGCTGCTTAGCACAGGTAGCTGCTTAATAGAGGTCAACTGTATAGTAAAGCACATGTTGCGAATCAGGAAACTGGCTGCTTAAAACAGGTTGGCCACTTAATTGAGGTGACCACAATTCATAATTATTTTTATTTCCCGGAATTTATGTCAGGAAATACCAGTATTTACACTGGCTGCTTGATGGAGGTGACCACTAGCACAGGTTTAACTGTATATATGTTCACTAATAACTGTATTTTTCACATTAATGAGAGACATCTAGCTAAGGTTACACGCACGATATAGCACTATCTGGCTACGGTTACAAACTAGATAATAAATGAGAGACATTACTGGTTTTTCTATTACCTCCCTTGATGGATAAAGTCAGATTTATCCCTATATGTATGTTGGTCCTTTTAGTTGGAATCCTTTGTTTTTACTGATGTCGTCTTACCAGATGTTGCGTTAGGATAAATGTAATTTTATCAAAATCGTGTTAATTAATTGAACCAATTTTTACAGTAAGGTATCCATTGGACATGCTAAAGGATATCTGTCGAGATTTAATAATTTCATAATTATAAGACGAGAATATGGATGAGCATGGAAAACATGTGGTGAAAGGAAACAACGATAAAAACAGAGGAAACCAATTAAGAGGACTATATATATACTATTAGGAGTATTCAAGGGCAGTAACTGACTAATGTTTCTCATTGATGCATATTGATACAGACAGATTTCTAGTAGTTTCAGCATCTGTACCCGTAATGCATATTGTGACCCTTTATTTAAGTTTAAACTTTATTTATTTTACAACGATTACGAAGCAAGTTCTAACAACTTATATTAATCACTCTCGTTGGCGCGGATGAAAGCGTAAATGTGGTCATTCGTGTGGGAGGAAACCGGAGTACCCGGAGAAAACCCACCTGTCCGATCTGGCGACCACTGTACCATCTCACATACTTACCGGTTCGAGGATCAGTCGTGTGGGAGGAAACCGGAGTACCCTGAGAAAAACCACCGTACCATCTCACATCTCATTATTTATAGTAAATAACATTTTTTCCCCTTATTATCGGGTTCAAACTGGATTATTTCACAAGAATTTGTTCAGCTCTTATTCAATTCTTGTAATTGGACAAGCTCCTTTTAGCTCACCTTCTAGCCGGCTGATCTGGATCTACACTTTTTGTAAGCCTATTTAGAGTTATGTGGTGTTGATTTTTAACTCTGATTTTTGACTCTTAGCAGAATTCGGTCCATAAACACTTCAAGCATTCAAAACTTGAGTGAAATCCCCCTCCCCCCGTTTCCAAGCAATGGAATCGTGTAATTACACCTCTGGACCACACACAATTAACCTAAATTGTATCAATTTGCTATAGTACTGCAGATTACTAGCTGTTTCCTCGTCTGATGGGACATTAAACCGAGGTCTTGTGTCGGTGCTTTACACCGTGCATGTAAAAGAACCAGAAGAGACTCTGGAATGGGTCTCTGCCTGTATCATTGCACTATCCTCCAAAAATCTAAAATGGCTACCGGTAATCTCTTCAGGAGGTATCGCTCATATGGGTAACCGGTAGCGATGATAAATAAATGTAAAACACATACGGAGGCATCGCTCATATGGGTAACCGGTAGCGATGATAAATAAACGTAAAACACACACTGAGGCGTCGCTCATATGGGTAACCGGTAGCGACGATAAATAAACGTACAACACGCTTACTAGCTGGAAATATGTCTCTCATGCCATTAAACAAACTCGCATGTAGGCATGGCCTGAGGGGGAGGGGGTGTAGCTGAATTCCGCCAGGACCAATTGGGTTTTGAAATTTTATAAATACGGTTTCGGATTTAAAACATATCAGAAAATATACAGCATTGTATTGTATTTACCATCCATACTCGCATATAAGACGACTCCAGTCCGCCTCCGTGGTCGAGTGGTTACGGTCGCTGACTTGTATACCACTGTAACCTATCATCACTGATGGTCACAGGTTCGAGCCCCTCTCAAACCGTGTCTCATTTATATGAAAAAGTTGGCAGTTTCTTACGGAGGTTGGTGCACCAAGTACTGGTTACCCGCTGGAGCCTGCCCAGGAAAGGTGTTGTTAGGTAAACTGTCCGCCGGCGATATAGCCCAAAATGATGCTGATGCAGGCGTAAAACTGCCCGTCGCTCAAATGGGAAACCAGTAGCGACGTTAAATAAATTAAAAAAAGACTACTCCCTTTCGTCCTAAAATATGTGGGGTTTTGGCATGCACTTGCATATAGGACGGGTTGATAAACTAAACACAAGTACAAATAACCAGTGCAAGTTAATGACATCTTCAGTGTCAAGGTGCTTGCTTTCTTTTCTAAAATGTAATCATGGCAACCATTTACATTTAAAAGAAACAATTTTTAAAAACAAAATTGATTATTTGTTTACCACTCGCATATAAGACGGGAAGCAACTTTGATGCCATAATATGGTGGTTAAAAAGTCGTCTTATAGGCGAGTATGGGCGGTATTATACATGTATAAGAACAAAGTACGGTAAGAAATCGAGCTAAAGATATCAACATCATTTACAAGTTGCATCTTGTTCTTCATAAAGGCTGTATATTCTTCAGTATTTTGTCTGGACTGGTAATCCAGGGATCGCAGGTTCGATCCCCCCGTCTGACCATAATAAAATTAACAGTCTTTCAGATGGGACATTAAACCGAGGTCTCGTGTCGGTGCTTTACACCGTGCACGTAAAAGAACCAGAGGAGATTCTGGAATGGGTCTCTGTCTGTATCATTGCACTATCGTCCAAAATCTAAAATGACTAATATCTTCAGGAGGCGTCACTCATATGGGCAACCGGTAGCGACGATAAATAAACGTATAACACACACACAGTATTTTGTTCTCGTGTATATCACCAACACAACCTACGACGGCACAGGATCGATACTGCACCAGGGATCATTCTAGAGGGCGATGTGGGGCGAAATAGTCGCCCTAGGGACCCCACTTCTTTTTAAAAAATTTTTTTTACTATTTTCATACAATTTTGTCCAGTAAGATACACTGGCCCATTATAAAGCACTCCTTCTATTCAAATATTTTATTTAATGGTCATACTGTGCATTTTAACCATAATTTTATTTTGTTGAAATTTATTAAAGGACACCATTTAAAACGCGATCGCGCACACTCTCACTTCTCCAAAAAATCTGACCTAGAATGAATCCTGCTGCACACCAGATATGAAGTTTTGTGTTAACCTCCCGGGTTCCTAGCTAGAAGGTCATGGTCACACTTGGATGTTAACCCATTCAACACCAAGTAACTCGCATGGACTGGTCCATGATATTCATAAACCAATAAATGAATCAGAAAATCACATTTGGACAAGTTCATTTATCAAAATGGGTAATTTTTTTTCTAAAAATAGTTATATTACTTGAAAAAAGTGCAGATCCTGATGAGACGGCTCGTCACGAGCCGGCTCATCTGGATCTACACATTTTGTAAGCCTATATAGAGGTCTGTGGTGTTGAAAGGGTTAATTGTGTAATTATTTCATTTTGTGTCTTAGCAGTATCTAGGCAAGCCATAAAACCATCCGTAGCATGTTCACACGTTGTGTAGCTTGTAGTAGACTGGTTCAACATAAAATACATCAAACCAACTCAACAAGATCAATATTAACCCTTTCAACACCACAGACCTCTAAATTGGCTTACAAAAAAGTGTAGATCCAGATGAGCCGGCTCGTGACGAGCCGTCTCATCAGGATCTGCACTTTTTTCAAGTAATATAACTATTTTTAGAAAAAAAATTACCCATTTTGATAAATGAACTGATCCAAATGTAATTTTGTTATTAATTTATTGGTCTAAAAATATCATGGACCAGTCCATGTCAGTTACTTGGTGTTGAATGGGTTAAGGGATGATTCTGTGGCCCAGTCGTTAACACATTGGACTGCAAATCTATGGATCACAAATATGATCCCCAGTCTCGACATAATAACATTTAAGATGTTACAATAAACCGGGCATGTAAAAGTACCTTGGATGCTTCGGGGGAAAACTAGGCATATTCTGTATACAGTTAAACCCTGTCTTAAGCAGCCAGCCAAGGGAATCACAGAAAGTGGCTGCTTATCACAGGTGGCTTAATAGAGGTGAAATGTATAATAAAACAACATATTGGGAAATGTAAACTGGCTGCTTAATGCAGGTTGGTCGCTTAATAGAGGTGACCACTAACACAGGTTTGACTATAATAGAGGTGACCACTAACACAGGTTTCACTGTACTTACAAACTAGAAAATGAACTAACATGGTTCTTATACCGTTGCAGGATTGCATGGGCAACGATAAATAGATGCCCCCCATGAACAATCCAAACTGTAGATCAGTAATATTTCAAACATAGCCATAAAACCCATCACCAACACTCCGGTTCCAGAGTGTCCGCATTAGTGATGTTTAATATGCTTGTGAAAGTATCATTTATTTATACACGTTATACCAGTTGTAGACGTATGCTTTGCGAGGGTGTAAAGATGTATGTTCTACAAATGTGTTTCCTTTTGGGACCAGTATGTTTAGAGCTGCCAGAATGAATGGTCAGTGTTTGCAGCCAGAATGAATGGTCGGTGTTTGATGTGTGATTGTCCAGAATGAATGGTCGGTGTTTGATGTGTGATTGTCCAGAATGAATGGTCAGTGTTTGATGTGTGATTGTCCAGAATGAATGGTCGGTGTTTGATGTGTGATTGTCCAGAATGAATGGTCGGTGTTTGATGTGTGATTGTCCAGAATGAATGGTCAGTGTTTGATGTGTGATTGTCCAGAATGAATGGTCGGTGTTTGATGTGTGATTGTCCAGAATGAATGGTCGGTGTTTGATGTGTGATTGTCCAGAATGAATGGTCGGTGTTTGATGTGTGATTGTCCAGAATGAATGGGGACTTGTGAAGAGAGTTCTTATGACTTATATTAATCACTCGAGACCTCATTTCTGATGGAATCCATCGCCACGAGGGAGAGAGAATAGGTTTTAGAATTAAATGCCTTGCCTAAGGGCACAATCGTAACTGCTCCAGCGGGGCTCGATAGAACTGGATAGTGTGAGACGTTACATTTTGATGAAAGCAATGCCTACTATGGATGAGTATGTTTGCAAACAAAGATCTGATTTAATGATATGCATATCTGATTGTTTGTACATATTTATTTTAGCTAGATTGCAAAACAAGTTTTTACAACATTAGATGAATTGCTCTTGAGACCTCATTCCTGATGAAGCGGATATGTGAAATTTAAATGCCTTGCCTAGGGGCACAATCGTAACGACTCCAGCAGGGCTCAAACTCTGGACATTTCGCACATGAAGCGAACGCGCTGCATCCACTGCGCTATTATATTTCATCTCGGTTGACAATTCGCCTCAATCGACATTATTATTCATATACAATTCGCTACCGAGATAATATTGTCCGGTTGACCAGTTGATATTTTCAACGTGGAATTGAAATGCTTTGCCAGATATTACACAGTGGATTAGTTATTCCCTATGCCTGCATTGCTTCAACTGTTGCTTCTATAGATGTGGCTGCGTGTATTTTGTGAATGTGGATTTAGGTGGCTTGCCTAATATACACACATACAATATATGTTTACCAATATTATATTGTCGTCTGCAAATGCTTTGATTGATGGCCCATAAATATATTTGTAACTGTAACGGTGTCCGCCTCTGTGGTCGAGTGGTTACGGTCGCTGACTTGTATACATACCACTGTAACCTATCATCACTGATGGTCACGGGTTCGAGCCCCGCTCAGACCGTGTCTCATTTATATGAAAAAGTTGGCAGTTTCTTACGGAGGTTGGTGCACCCAAGTACTGGTTAACCGCTGGAGCTTGCCCAGGAAAGGTGTTGTTAGGTAAATTGCCCGCCGGCGATATAGCCCCCCAAAATGGTGCTGATGCAGGCGTAAAACCCGAAATATAACATAACCGCTGGAGCCTGTCCAGGAAAGGTGTTATTGGGTAAACTGCCCGCCGGCGATATAGCCCAAAATGGTGCTGATGCAGGGTAAAACCCGAAATATAACCGCTGGAGCCTGTCCAGGAAAGGTGTTGTTGGGTAAACTGCCCGTCGGTGATATAGCCCAAAATGGTGCTGATGCAGGCGTAAAACCCGAAATATAAATTAATAAAGACTGTAACAGTAAATAAAAAGATTGAATTGACAGTTTTATTTGTAAACATTTGTTGTTATTGCAAGTACTTATAATGCTGTGTTCATCAGTAGTACATACTACAACACGTTGATCCATTTTAATATTATTCTATGTATGTTTTAATTAGGGAATGATATTTATCTTGCCGTTGTTTATCAGCGAATAAACCACGGGTTGTCATTCTGTTGTGTGGGAAATAACCACACAGGCCATAGGCCTAAGCTGTTAATTCCTTCGCATCAAAACGACTAACAATGTTATATATTCGCCGATAAAGAACGGCAAGACAAATATTATTTTATTCTAACATGGCCCCAATATAATGCTATAAACGAATAAATGTGCGCGATATTTTGTCTCCTTGTCTGTTATTTGGCTGATGGCTTTACAAAACCCCTCCCTGTAAAATACTTTCTGTATTCCAGTGGCACTGAGAATAATCCTTCAGCTATCAACACTATATTTTCTGTATGGCTGGTTATTAACACTACAAATCCTGCCCAATCGCTGTATTCAATTCCAGATATTTACTACGATTTATTTATGTCACATGATTTTCATTCACAAATAAGATTTTTACAGGCGGAGCAAAATTCAACAGCCATAAAATAGACCTATCTATCTTCCTATTAGTCAAACCCCTGATGGGGACCTTAGACTTTGACGCGCGTCAACTGACAAGAATGTTAGCAAGAAATGAAATAAAAGATGATAAAAGAATGATGTTAGGTTGGTTAAAAACAGGTTAAGAACAGGGCAGGTTTATTTAGGGAGAAACATGTTCAATCCGACTTACAGCCAGACTGAAATGTGGGCCAGACAAGGTGACAATATCTGGGGGCAAAGCATTCCAGTGGACAATGGTTCTTGGAAAGAAGGAATATTTATGGTAGTCAGTCACTGTTAGGATCTGTCGGAATGCTTGGGAATGGGATGTTCTGGAAGATCTTGTATTTGGGGACCTGCTGCAGTCACAGTTTATTGCTAGACTTAACAGTAGATTTATTCTTTGTTTATAGGAATAACATATTACATCATGTTAGAATGTTCTTTCCACGTCTGCAACATGAAATAAACTTAATAATATGCAAATCGACAGATGAAATAATCTCAAATAAGCCGTAATAAATAGCAAATCGCAAAAATGTTGAAAACTCGGTACAAAGATAATCGTAGGGACGAACATTAAGTCATGCTTGTAGGAGCAGTATTAATGGCTTAACCCTTAATCACAACTAATGTAATTAACCCTTAGCCTGCCAATCACAAGTAATGTAATTAACCCTTAACCTGCCAATCACAAGTAATGTAATTAACCCTTAACCTGCCAATCACAAGTAATGTAATTAACCCTTAACCTGCCAATCACAAGTAATGTAATTAACCTGCCAATCACAAGTAATGTAATTAACCTGCCAATTACAAGTAATATAATTTACCCTTAACCTGCCAATCACAAGTAATGTAATTAACCCTTAACCTGCCAATCACAAGTAATATAATTTACCCTTAACCTGCCAATCACAAGTAATGTAATTAACCCTTAACCTGCCAATCACAAGTAATGTAATTAACCTGCCAATCACAAGTAATGTAATTAACCTGCCAATCACAAGTAATGTAATTTACCCTTAACCTGCCAATCACAAGTAATGTAATTAACCCTTAACCTGCCAATCACAAGTAATATAATTTACCCTTAACCTGCCAATCACAAGTAATGTAATTAACCTGCCAATCACAAGTAATATAATTTACCCTTAACCTGCCAATCACAAGTAATGTAATTAACCCTTAACCTGCCAATCACAAGTAATGTAATTAACCCTTAACCTGCCAATCACAAGTAATGTACTTAACCTGCCAATCACAAGTAATGTAATTACCCTTAACCTGCCAATCACAAGTAATGTAATTAACCTGCCAATCACAAGTAATATAATTTACCCTTAACCTGCCAATCACAAGTAATGTAATTAACCCTTAACCTGCCAATCACAAGTAATGTAATTAACCCTTAACCTGCCAATCACAAGTAATGTAATTAACCCTTAACCTGCCAATCACAAGTAATGTAATTACCCTTAACCTGCCAATCACAAGTAATGTAATTAACCCTTAACCTGCCAATCACAAGTAATATAATTTACCCTTAACCTGCCAATCACAAGAAATGTAATTAACCCTTAACCTGCCAATCACAAGTAATATCATTTACCCTTAACCTGCCAATCACAAGTAATGTAATTAACCCTTAACCTGCCAAACACAACTAAAGTAATTAACCTGCCAAACACAACTAAAGTAATTAACCTGCCAAACACAACTAAAGTAATTAACCTGCCAAACACAACTAAAGTAATTAACCTACCAAACACAACTAAAGTAATTAACCTGCCAAACACAACTAAAGTAATTAACCTGCCAAACACAACTAAAGTAATTAACCTGCTCACAACTAAAGTAATTCACCCGTAACCTGCCAATCACAAGTAATGTAATTAACCTGCCAATCACAAGTAATATAATTTACCCTTAACCTGCCAATCACAAGTAATGTAATTAACCCTTAACCTGCCAATCACAAGTAATGTAATTAACCTGCCAATCACAAGTAATGTAATTAACCTTCCAATCACAAGTAATGTAATTAACCTGCCAATCACAAGTAATATAATTTACTCTTAACCTGCCAATCACAAGTAATGTAATTAACCCTTAACCTGCCAATCACAAGTAATGTAATTAACCCTTAACCTGCCAATCACAAGTAATGTAATTAACCCTTAGCCTGCCAATCACAAGTAATGTAATTTACCCGTAACCTGCCAATCACAAGTAATGTAATTAACCTGCCAATCACAAGTAATATAATTAACCTGCCAATCACAAGTAATATAATTTACCCTTAACCTGCCAATCACAAGTAATGTAATTAACCCTTAACCTGCCAATCACAATAATGTAATTTACCCTTAACCTGCCAATCACAAGTAATGTAATTAACCCTTAACCTGCCAATCACAAGTAATGTAATTAACCCTTAACCTGCCAATCACAAGTAATGTAATTAACCCTTAACCTGCCAATCACAAGTAATGTAATTAACCCTTAACCTGCCAATCACAAGTAATATAATTTACCCTTAACCTGCCAATCACAAGAAATGTAATTAACCCTTAACCTGCCAATCACAAGTAATATCATTTACCCTTAACCTGCCAATCACAAGTAATGTAATTAACCCTTAACCTGCCAAACACAACTAAAGTAATTAACCTGCCAAACACAACTAAAGTAATTAACCTGCCAAACACAACTAAAGTAATTAACCTGCCAAACACAACTAAAGTAATTAACCTACCAAACACAACTAAAGTAATTAACCTGCCAAACACAACTAAAGTAATTAACCTGCCAAACACAACTAAAGTAATTAACCTGCTCACAACTAAAGTAATTCACCCGTAACCTGCCAATCACAAGTAATGTAATTAACCTGCCAATCACAAGTAATATAATTTACCCTTAACCTGCCAATCACAAGTAATGTAATTAACCCTTAACCTGCCAATCACAAGTAATGTAATTAACCTGCCAATCACAAGTAATGTAATTAACCTTCCAATCACAAGTAATGTAATTAACCTGCCAATCACAAGTAATATAATTTACCCTTAACCTGCCAATCACAAGAAATGTAATTAACCCTTAACCTGCCAATCACAAGTAATGTAATTAACCCTTAACCTGCCAATCACAAGTAATGTAATTAACCCTTAGCCTGCCAATCACAAGTAATGTAATTTACCCATAACCTGCCAATCACAAGTAATGTAATTAACCTGCCAATCACAAGTAATATAATTAACCTGCCAATCACAAGTAATATAATTTACCCTTAACCTGCCAATCACAAGTAATGTAATTAACCCTTAACCTGCCAATCACAATAATGTAATTTACCCTTAACCTGCCAATCACAAGTAATGTAATTAACCCTTAACCTGCCAATCACAAGTAATGTAATTAACCCTTAACCTGCCAATCACAAGTAATGTAATTAACCTGCCAATCACAAGTAATGTAATTAACCTGCCAATCACAAGTAATGTAATTAACCCTTAACCTGCCAATCACAAGTAATATAATTTACCCTTAACCTGCCAATCACAAGTAATATAATTTACCCTTAACCTGCCAATCACAAGAAATGTAATTAACCCTTAACCTGCCAATCACAAGTAATATAATTTACCCTTAACCTGCCAATCACAAGTAATGTAATTAACCCTTAACCTGCCAATCACAAGTAATGTAATTTACCCTTAACCTGCCAATCACAAGTAATGTAATTAACCTGCCAATCACAAGTAATGTAATTAACCTGCCAATTACAAGTAATATAATTTACCCTTAACCTGCCAATCACAAGTAATGTAATTAACCCTTAACCTGCCAATCACAAGTAATATAATTTACCCTTAACCTGCCAATCACAAGTAATGTAATTAACCTGCCAATTACAAGTAATATAATTTACCCTTAACCTGCCAATCACAAGTAATGTAATTAACCCGTAACCTGCCAATCACAAGTAATGTAATTAACCCTTAACCTGCCAATCACAAGTAATGTACTTAACCTGCCAATCACAAGTAATATAATTAACCCTTAACCTGCCAATCACAAGTAATGTAATTAACCTGCCAATCACAAGTAATATAATTTACCCTTAACCTGCCAATCACAAGTAATGTAATTAACCCTTAACCTGCCAATCACAAGTAATGTAATTAACCTGCCAATCACAAGTAATGTAATTAACCTTCCAATCACAAGTAATGTAATTAACCCTTAACCTGCCAATCACAAGTAATATAATTTACCCTTAACCTGCCAATCACAAGTAATGTAATTAACCCTTAACCTGCCAATCACAAGTAATATAATTTACCCTTAACCTGCCAATCACAAGAAATGTAATTAACCCTTAACCTGCCAATCACAAGTAATATAATTTACCCTTAACCTGCCAATCACAAGTAATGTAATTAACCCTTAACCTGCCAATCACAAGTAATGTAATTAACCCTTACCTGCCAATCACAAGTAATGTAATTTACCCGTAACCTGCCAATCACAAGTAATGTAATTAACCTGCCAATCACAAGTAATATAATTAACCTGCCAATCACAAGTAATATAATTTACCCTTAACCTGCCAATCACAAGTAATGTAATTAACCCTTAACCTGCCAATCACAAGTAATGTAATTTACCCTTAACCTGCCAATCACAAGTAATGTAATTAACCCTTAACCTGCCAATCACAAGTAATGTAATTAACCTGCCAATCACAAGTAATGTAATTAACCTGCCAATCACAAGTAATATAATTTACCCTTAACCTGCCAATCACAAGTAATGTAATTAACCCTTAACCTGCCAATCACAAGTAATATAATTTACCCTTAACCTGCCAATCACAAGTAATGTAATTAACCTGCCAATCACAAGTAATATAATTAACCTGCCAATCACAAGTAATGTAATTAACCTGCCAATCACAAGTAATGTAATTAACCTGCCAATCACAAGTAATGTAATTAACCTTCCAATAACAAGTAATGTAATTAACCCTTAACCTGCCAATCACAAGTAATATAATACACCCTTAACCTGCCAATCACAAGTAATGTAATTAACCCTTAACCTGCCAATCACAAGTAATGTAATTTACCCTTAACCTGCCAATCACAAGTAATGTAATTAACCCTTAACCTGCCAATCACAAGTAATGTAATTAACCTGCCAATCACAAGTAATGTAATTAACCTGCAATTACAAGTAATATAATTTACCCTTAACCTGCCAATCACAAGTAATGTAATTAACCCTTAACCTGCCAATCACAAGTAATATAATTTACCCTTAACCTGCCAATCACAAGTAATGTAATTAACCTGCCAATCACAAGTAATATAATTTACCCTTAACCTGCCAATCACAAGTAATGTAATTAACCCGTAACCTGCCAATCACAAGTAATGTAATTAACCCTTAACCTGCCAATCACAAGTAATGTAATTAACCCTTAACCTGCCAATCACAAGTAATATAATTAACCCTTAACCTGCCAATCACAAGTAATGTAATTAACCTGCCAATCACAAGTAATATAATTTACCCTTAACCTGCCAATCACAAGTAATGTAATTAACCCTTAACCTGCCAATCACAAGTAATGTAATTAACCTGCCAATCACAAGTAATGTAATTAACCTTCCAATCACAAGTAATGTAATTAACCCTTAACCTGCCAATCACAAGTAATATAATTTACCCTTAACCTGCCAATCACAAGTAATGTAATTAACCCTTAACCTGCCAATCACAAGTAATATAATTTACCCTTAACCTGCCAATCACAAGTAATGTAATTAACCCTTAGCCTGCCAATCACAAGTAATGTAATTAACCCTTAACCTGCCAATCACAAGTAATGTAATTAACCCGTAACCTGCCAATCACAAGTAATGTAATTAACCCTTAACCTGCCAATCACAAGTAATATAATTAACCCTTAACCTGCCAATCACAAGTAATGTAATTAACCTGCCAATCACAAGTAATATAATTTAACCTGCCAATCACAAGTAATGTAATTAACCTGCCAATCACAAGTAATGTAATTAACCTGCCAATCACAAGTAATGTAATTAACCTTCCAATCACAAGTAATGTAATTAACCCTTAACCTGCCAATCACAAGTAATGTAATTAACCCTTAACCTGCCAATCACAAGTAATGTAATTAACCCTTAACCTGCCAATCACAAGTAATATAATTTACCCTTAACCTGCCAATCACAAGAAATGTAATTAACCCTTAACCTGCCAATCACAAGTAATATAATTAACCCTTAACCTGCCAATCACAAGTATTGTAATTAACACTTAGCCTGCCAATCACAAGTAATGTAATTTACCCGTAACCTGCCAATCACAAGTAATGTAATTAACCTGCCAATCACAAGTAATATAATTAACCTGCCAATCACAAGTAATATAATTTACCCTTAACCTGCCAATCACAAGTAATGTAATTAACCCTTAACCTGCCAATCACAATAATGTAATTTACCCTTAACCTGCCAATCACAAGTAATGTAATTAACCCTTAACCTGCCAATCACAAGTAATGTAATTAACCTGCCAATCACAAGTAATGTAATTAACCTGCCAATCACAAGTAATATAATTTACCCTTAACCTGCCAATCACAAGTAATGTAATTAGCCCGTAACCTGCCAATCACAAGTAATATAATTTACCCTTAACCTGCCAATCACAAGTAATGTAATTAACCCGTAACCTGCCAATCACAAGTAATATAATTTACCCTTAACCTGCCAATCACAAGTAATGTAATTAACCCGTAACCTGCCAATCACAAGTAATGTAATTAACCCTTAACCTGCCAATCACAAGTAATATAATTAACCCTTAACCTGCCAATCACAAGTAATGTAATTAACCTGCCAATCACAAGTAATATAATTTAACCTGCCAATCACAAGTAATGTAATTAACCTGCCAATCACAAGTAATGTAATTAACCTGCCAATCACAAGTAATGTAATTAACCTTCCAATCACAAGTAATGTAATTAACCCTTAACCTGCCAATCACAAGTAATATAATTTACCCTTAACCTGCCAATCACAAGTAATGTAATTAACCCTTAACCTGCCAATCACAAGTAATGTAATTAACCCTTAACCTGCCAATCACAAGTAATGTAATTAACCCTTAACCTGCCAATCACAAGTAATATAATTTACCCTTAACCTGCCAATCACAAGAAATGTAATTAACCCTTAACCTGCCAATCACAAGTAATATAATTTACCCTTAACCTGCCAATCACAAGTAATGTAATTAACCCTTAACCTGCCAAACACAACTAAAGTAATTAACCTGCCAAACACAACTAAAGTAATTAACCTGCCAAACACAACTAAAGTAATTAACCTGCCAAACACAACTAAAGTAATTAACCTGCCAAACACAACTAAAGTAATTAACCTGCCAAACACAACTAAAGTAATTAACCTGCCAAACACAACTAAAGTAATTAACCTGCCAAACACAACTAAAGTAATTAACCTGCCAAACACAACTAAAGTAATTAACCTGCCAAACACAACTAAAGTAATTAACCTGCTCACAACTAAAGTAATTCACCCGTAACCTGCCAAACACAACTAAAGTAATTAACCTGCCAAACACAACTAAAGTAATTAACCTGCCAAACACAACTAAAGTAATTAACCTGCCAAACACAACTAAAGTAATTAACCTGCAAACACAACTAAAGTAATTAACCTGCCAAACACAACTAAAGTAATTAACCTGCCAAACACAACTAAAGTAATTAACCTGCTCACAACTAAAGTAATTCACCCGTAACCTGCCAAACACAACTAAAGTAATTAACCTGCCAAACACAACTAAAGTAATTAACCTGCCAAACACAACTAAAGTAATTAACCTGCCAAACACAACTAAAGTAATTAACCTGCCAAACACAACTAAAGTAATTAACCTGCTCACAACTAAAGTAATTCACCCGTAACCTGCTAATCACAACTAGAGTAATTAACCTGCCAATCACAACTAAAGTCGTAATTAACCTGCCAATCACAACTAAAGTCGTAATTAACCTGCCAATCACAACTAAAGTCGCTTTTGCAAACAGCATAGAACGTGGCGTCTGATCAGGCTCTATAGTGTTAGCACAGGAAGCACTGGACTATCCATGGATCATTATAATTCCTTATCTACAGATGATAAACTCTGTGCTATTTATTCTGAACTAGGGGTCAGCAGGGAAAAAACAGAGGCCATTGAAAGTAAAATTGACCAGTGCTTGCAGCTCAATAGTAAAGTTATCGGTATCGAGGACAAATTATTCTGTTATGAACAACGTCTAAAATATCTTGAATACAAGGCCATAGATCATGAAACACGCAACAGGCGTTGTAACTTATTCTTTGGAGGTTTCACAGAAACCAAGGGCGAGAACTGTGCCAGTCGTGTGAGTGAATTCTCGAGACACAATCTTGAAATTGAATGGCCCGTGCCCATTGAACGTGCATATAGACTTGGGCCTTTCATGAGGGGCAAAACACGCCCGATCCTAGTCTCTTTCGATAACTTTTCCGTTGTGAAATTCATTTTATCTAGAGCATATCTATTGCTTGGTACCGACTATAACATAAACAAAGATTTTCCACCAGAAATTGCAAGTGCTAGGAAAGCCCTATGGCCAACATATAAATCGATTAGGCAGCGCCACCCCGATAGTAAGGTCGTACTAGCATACCCAGCTAAAGTTATCAGGGATAACGAGGTAATTTTAGACAGATTCCCCGATTGGGACATAGTTATGAAATCACATGTAAAAACAGCTGATCGAAATGACAGATATAAAAATAGATCAAAATCTAGGTCGCGGAGTAATTCGCCTATGCTGCGCAGTGCACCAATGAACAGTACCGCAAACGCGGTCACCCAGAATAGCCCCGCCTTTCCTCGTGGAAACAGTGATATAAAGCAGGCGGGTGCGCACCACCAGGGGCGCAGGAATTCTAGTTCCCCCATCCATCAAAACCACCGGCAACGTCGGCAATCCACTTCTACTTCTCGGCGAGTACCCGACTCACCGCTTTCCCAGCGCGGTCGCGCTCAAGAAAGAAAACACGCCACTCCTAAGGCTACTAGAGAACCTGGGGATACGCCAATCGCTAGACCCTGGGACAGGAACTTTTCCGGCTCATCTCAAGTGAAACTACCAAATGGCAACAATAAATAGGACAAAAGGGGGAAATCTTCAGATACACCTAATGTGTTCCCTAAAACTGAGTTAACATTTTGTGCTCTGAATGTGAACGGACTTAAAAAACGATTGGATTACCCTGAATTCGTTGAATTTATTCATCACCATGATTTTTTCTGTGCTTTAGAAACACATTTGGACGCTACTGATCTGGTTGATATCGATGACTTTGTTTTCTTGGCAAAAAATCGTACTCATGAATACAAACGAAAATCTGGCGGAATAGGGATATACGTAAGAGAAAAGTACTCAAAATATGTAAAAGTTATCCCAAACAATAATGATTATATTTTGTGGGTCTCTATCGACAAACAGTTGCTACAGCTTTCAGAAAATGCTATTCTAGGTGTCATTTATTTACCACCTGACACCTCTCGTTTTTTAAACGACATCGATATTAATAGTTTTGAAACTGAGGTTATTACTACTTGTAGTTTGCATAAATATGTTTTTCTTGCTGGCGATGTAAATGCCAGAGTTGCAGAATTGACTGATTTTATCCCGTCAGACCCATTCTTAAATGATTTATTTAGCATTGATGATGAATCATTGTCCCATTTTGATAAATATAACATTCTTGAGAACCTATCAATTACATTGAATAGAAAATCAAAGGACAAGAAAACTAACCCAAATGGCTTAATGTTAATTGAATTGTGTAGAAATAACAATTTGTTTCTTGTTAATGGTCGATTTGGACAAGACACACTAGGGGATTTTACTTTTCGAGACAAGTCGGTTATTGATTATCTTATTTTAACTGCTGACTGCTTTGCGCATCTAAATAGTTTTCAAATTATTGAAACAGATACACTTTTCTCGGATGGACACAATGCACTATATTGGACGATTAAGTTGCAAAACAAATTTAGTCAAAAAGATAACCATGATTTGGGCAAAAATAAAAAACCAAAATGGAGAGATGACAAAATATTAAATTTTCAGCAAAATATCGATGTTAACCATTTAAACAGTATTTTCAGTATGTTATCAATCGAGAATCCTGATAAACAGCAGAATATTGAATCTGTAACGAATGAAATTAGAATTCTATTTGAAAAATCTGCATCCGAAACGTTTCCGACAACTGGCAACTTTATTCCACGTCACACAAATAAACCTTGGTTCGGTCCCAGATGCATTAGTGCAAGGCAAAATTACCACAGTGCAAAATCTGAGTATCGACTTAATCGTACTGAACATAATAAATTGCGTTTGAAAAATGCTAGTAAGGAATACAAGCGTACAATGAACTATTACATTAGCAAGTTTAAACATACAAATGCAAGTAAATTAAGGAACATGTATTCTAATAACCCAAAACAATATTGGAACTTTCTTAAAGGGCTTAAACCAAAATCTATGATTGATGGATCACCACAAATAAATGATTTTTTCGAACACTTTAAACGTATAAATACAAACCCTCACTTTGCAGATGAAAACAATCAATTCATAACCGATGACTTTTTAGAGAATTCAAACCAATATCTTAACTCAAAAATTACCGACCAAGAAATCCTAAAGTGTATCAATAAATTAAGTAATGGTAAAGCGTCTAGCCCGACAGACAACATCCTAAACGAATATATTAAAGCCACAAAAGACTCCCTATTACCAATATATAACCGCCTATTTAACTGTATCCTAGACTCAGGAACCGTACCAAGATCGTGGCTAGAAGGCTCTATAATTCCAATATATAAAAATAAAGGAGATCCTGGTGACACAGGATCATACAGACCAATTACAATACTATCATGCCTAGGTAAACTATTCACAGCTGTACTTAATCTTAGACTAACAAGCTATGTTGAAGACTCCCAATTATTAAATGAAAATCAGGCAGGGTTTAGAAACGGATACTCGTGTTCTGATCATATTTTTACATTACACTCCCTTGTTGAAATACTTAAGAAACGAAAACAGAAGCTATTCTGTTCCTTTATAGATTTTTCACAATGTTTTGATAAAATATGGCGTTTCGGTTTATGGCACAAGCTTTTGCAAAATTTTATTAATGGTAAGTTGTTCCAGGTTATATATAATATGTATCAGAATATAAAATCATGTGTAACCCATAATGGTAACCAATCGCCATTCTTCTCATCAGAAATCGGTGTCCGGCAGGGTGAAAACTTAAGCCTGATCCTCTTTTCTTTATATTTAAACGACCTACAGTCACACCTGGAAGCAAACGGTGCCGTTGGCATACAGCTTGAGGACACGTTCAGTGATGAAACTTGGCTTAAACTACTACTTCTGCTTTACGCAGACGACACCGTCATTGTTTCCAATAACCCTGTCGACTTTCAAAACTGCCTGAATCATTTTAATAATTACTGTGCCCAATGGAAATTAGTAGTAAACCCTAATAAAACAAAAGTAATTGTTTTTGGAGCTAGGAACCTTAATAACTTTGACTTTAAATTAGGTGACCAAAGTCTTGAAATCACAGACAATTACCACTACCTTGGTGTTACACTCTCTAGTAATGGATCTTTTTTGAAGGCTAGAAAACATGTTACCCAGCAGGCAAATAAAGCAATGCACTTACTTTTTACTAAGTCTAATAATGCAGACTTACCGCCAGATTTAATTATTAAACTATTCGATCACACTGTAGTGCCCATACTAACATATGGATCAGAGGTATTTGGCTACGAAAATCTAGATTTACAAGAAAAAGTGCATAATTCATTTCTCAGGCGAATAACCAACGCCCGAAAAAGTACACCTAGGTATATGTTATTTGGAGAACTTGGTAGATACCCTATATCTATCATTGCACATACAAAAATGATATCTTTTTGGACGAGGATATTACTTGGAAAAGAAAACAAGTTGTCATTATTGATATATAGGTACATGATTAACCAACCTGATACAAATTTCCGATGGATCAGTAAAATAAAAGAAATCCTAAATTCTGTAGGTAGACCTGATCTTTGGCTTAACCAAAATACCTTAATTAATAAAAGTACCCATAAGCATATACAGAAAATATTAATAGACCAATATAAGCAGCATTGGCATAGCCAAATGCAACTATCAAACAAGGGTAACATTTATAATTCTTTTAAACAGGCATTAGAATATGAACAATATTTCAACATTATCAATAAACAAGACTATCTGACACTCTTCAGATATCGTACCTGTAACAATCGCCGTCCTCTGGAAACATCCAGATGGGGAGGAACAGCCTTCCTAGATAGTATTTGTAGGTTATGTAATAACGGGGAAGTTGGCTCTGAGCAATACTATCTGCTTAAATGCGATTACTTTACACAAGATCGGAATACCTATCTGCACGACTTTGTGTTGTCAGACAACATACATTGTTTCTCCAAGATATTAAATACATCATCTGAAACTGCCCTGGTAAATCTTAGTAAATTTACTCGTATTATCATGTCTAAATTGTGTTAGTAATTTTTTAAAGCTTCGCAAGTTGGACATATTACGATATTTGATAGGTATTGCATTAATTATTCAAATCTCATTACATATACTTACCACTTTATGGTTCGCAAAAATTGATAATCCATAACGAAAGTATAATTAACTCTACTGAAATTCATCATTAGATTCATATTATGATATTTATAAACGCCTGATACATATACTCTTGCCGAATATTATACAAAACCTCATTATATTCCACAAACGGGAAGAAAATCCAACAAAAGCTATAATCACAAAACTATAGATACATTTTATCCCGTACTCTATGACCGTGGGAAAAATATTAGACTCATTACGAGACCAATTTACCCAACTCATAAATACTAATCCGCACGATGGGATTATTTTGTCTACTACGTGAGTCAGTATGATAGTAAAATCATTTTCATTCATTACACGTCACCAGGCCAATAACAATCGATTGACCTTACATCCCAAAATGACAAACAATCCGACAGAGAATAAGTATATTAACTATTATATCCCACACTCTTTAAATATTATATTTATCTTTCGTTTGATATCATTTAGACGTAATAGTGGAACTATGTCGTGAATAATATTGTATTTGTATATACAATTTGGATACATGAAGAAGAATCCCCCAGCATATTTCTATACATTATTATGCATGATATGATTGTTTATACAACTGCTTTCATTTCAGGTCATTCCCGGAAGCACCACATGGCTAAATATTTGTTTCTGTTATATACCCTCATGTTGTACACATGTACCTGAGAGAATAAAAGTATATGTCTGTCTGTCTGCTATTCGGATATCCAGTGCCGTGTCTCATTTATATGAAAAAGTTGGCAATTTTGTTATGAAGGTTAGTGCACCAAGTACTGGCTAACCGCTGAAGCCTGCCCAGGAAAGGTGTTGTTAGGTAAACTGCCCGTGGCCGATATAGCCTAAAATGGTGCTGATGCAGTTGTAAAAACCCGACTAAACAAACTGAATAGCAAACAATATAGATCCTGATGTGATCTAGATCTATGTTGTTTACACATTCTATCTAATTTATTCAGGTTAAGAGTTACCTCACATTAGTTTTAACATATTTTACGTTTCCATTATTTACAGTCACAAATGACAATAATACAAAATAAAGGATAAGAATGTAGGACTCAAGTCTTATAGAATTATTCTCCTTAACCCTTTCAACACTACAGGCCTCTAAATAGGTTTATAAAAAGTGTAGATCCAGATGAGCCGGCTCGTGATGAGCCGTCTCATCAGGATCTGCACTTTTTGCCAGTAATAATTATTACTATTTTTAGATAAAATTACCCATTTTGATAAATGAACTGGGTCCAAAGGTAATTTTCTTATTAATTTATTGGTCTAAAAATATCATGCACCAGTCCATGTCAGTTGCTTGGTGTTGAATGGGTTAAACTCATTGCCAAAGTACATTTTGTACACGTATCTTGCCTACATTGAGATACTACAAATTTTTCCACAAACCGTCATTTTATTTCCACATTGCCCAACTGCGACATTGATAATCAATTCTCATTTGTTCAACAGACCGCTATTTAACCCTTTACAACATACCGCTATTTAACCCTTTACAACAGACCGCTATTTAACCCTTTACAACAGACCGCTATTTAACCCTTTACAACAGACCGCTATTTAACCCTTTACAACAGACCGCTATTTAACCCTTTACAACAGACCGCTATTTAACCCTTTACAACAGACCGCTATTTAGCCCTTTACAACAGACCACTATTAAACCCTTTACAACAGACTGCTATTTAACCCTTTACAACAGACCGCTATTTAACCCGTTACAACAGACTGCTATTAAACCCTTTACAACAGACCGCTATTTAACCCTTTACAACAGACCGCTATTTAACCCTTTACAACAGACCGCTATTTAACCCTTTACAACAGACCGCTATTAAACCCTTTACAACAGACCTCTATTAAACCCTTTACAACAGACCGCTATTAACCCTTTACAACAGACTGCTATTTAACCCTTTACAGACCGCTATTTAACCCTTTACAACAGACCGCTATTTAACCCTTTACAACAGACCGCTATTTAACCCTTTACAACAGACCGCTATTAAACCCTTTACAACAAACCTCTATTAAACCTTTTACAACAGACCGCTATTAACCCTTTACAACAGACTGCTATTTAACCCTTTACAACAGACCGCTATTAAACCCTTTACAACAGACTGCTATTAAACCCTTTACAACAGACCGCTATTTAACCCTTTACAACAGACCGCTATTTAACCCTTTACAACAGACCACTATTAAACCCTTTACAACAGACCGCTATTTAACCCTTTACAACAGACCGCTATTTAACCCTTTACAACAGACACTATTTAACCCTTTACACGCTAGCGGAAGATAAAATCACTTTTGCAAACTGCATAGAGCATGATCAAACGGCACGTTGTTTGCTATTTGGATAGTTGGGCTAAAACACTTTGGCTGAATAGCAAACAACATAGATCCTGATCAGACGGAACGTTGTTTTCTATTTCGATAGTGTAGCTAAAACACTTGGCTGAATAGCAAACAGCATAGATCCTGATCAGACGGCACGTTGTTTGCTATTTGGATAGTGTAGCTAATAAAACACTTGGCTGAATAGCAAACAACATAGATCCTGATTTGGATCTATGGTGTTTTCAAATGTGATTTATTTACTCAGCAGGCAAAAGGTTAAAGTAGATTAACTTGATACAGTGTTAGTTTTTTATTTCGAGTTTGCTATATATATATGTACACATATAGCCGCTGGCGAGTAGTTCACAGTTATTATGTTGTTTCTTATCTGGTGTAGTTATCTTGTGTAGTTATTTAATGACTTGTGTAGTTATTTAATGACTTGTGTAGTTATTTAATGACTTGTGTAGTTATTTAATGACTCGTGTAGTTATTTAATGACACGTGTAGTTATTTAATGACACGTGTAGTTATCTTGTGTAGTTATTTAATGACTTGTGTAGTTATCTTGTGTAGTTATTTAATGACTCGTGTAGTTATTTAATGACACGTGTAGTTATTTAATGACTCGTGTAGTTATTTAATGACTCGTGTAGTTATTTAATGACTCGTGTAGTTATTTAATGACTCGTGTAGTTATTTATTGACTCGTGTAGTTATTTAATGACATGTGTAGTTATTTAATGACACGTGTAGTTATTTAATGACTCGTGTAGTTATTTAATGACATGTGTAGTTATTTAATGACACGTGTAGTTATTTAATGACACGTGTAGTTATTTAATGACACGTGTAGTTATCTTGTGTAGTTATTTAATGACTCGTGTAGTTATTTAATGACTTGTGTAGTTATTTAATGACTCGTGTAGTTATTTAATGACACGTGTAGTTATTTAATGACTTGTGTAGTTATTTAATGACTCGTGTAGTTATTTAATGATACGTGTAGTTATCTTGTGTAGTTATTTAATGACATGTGTAGTTATTTAATGACTTGTGTAGTTATTTAATGACTCGTGTTGTTATTTAATGACTCGTGTAGTTATTTAATGACACGTGTAGTTATTTAATGACACGTGTAGTTATCTTGTGTAGTTATTTAATGACATGTGTAGTTATTTAATGACACGTGTAGTTATTTAATGAAACGTGTAGTTATCTTGTGTAGTTATTTAATGACTCGTGTAGTTATTTAATGACTTGTAGTTATTTAATGA
>CM026386.1:22038686-22070242 GCA_014843695.1 Archivesica marissinica | reverse complement strand
CTGCCCAGGAGTACAGACAAGCGATGTTTTGCCCCACCATATCTACCCAGGATAGTAGGCGGCTATAGCTTAACTAGAATTGTTTCTGTATAACGTGTAATATTATACAGTAACGAATTTATATTATGTATTATGTCATATAATTAATATATTTTTTCATAATTAATAATTATTTTTAGAAAAGAGTTATTTGCTGCACTTTTCAAGCACAACCCCGGTACATATGAGGTATCGACTTCTGAATGTAGACTCTGACGAGGCTATTAAATTGACTGTTTGGTACTCGAGGCCAAACAGGCTGGACGTCTTCGTAGATGGAGTGTTTCAGATTGCAACCAATGCCATTATCGATGAAAATGACAGATACATTCTCAACATTCCTACAGGTGAATGCAAACCATCCAGTAATATCTATACATAGAGGATATATTCAATGCTTAATAAAATTGCAGATGGATCTGTAGTCCAGTGGTAACACGCTGGACTGGTAATCCAGGGATCGCAGGTTCGATCCCCCAACTGATCCTAATAAAATTAACAGTCTTTCCGATGGGACTTTAATCTGAGGTCTCGTGTCGGTGATTTACATCGTGCACGTAAAAGAACCAGAAGAGATTCTGGAATGGGTCCCTGTCTGTATCATTGCACTATCCTACAAAAATCTAAAATGACTAATCTCTTCAGGAGGCGTCGCTCATATGGGCAAGTAGCCTGGGTTCCAGTCTGTCGATTTTCACTTTTTAACTTCTGGCAAAATGAATTGATATTATCAGAAACTCAATACAGCCCAATTAATGGTATTGGTGTTAAAATATATTTATTTGACTAGACTAACCAGGCAAAATATATCTCAGGCTAATGGACAACGTGTAGCGACGATAAATAAACGTAGAACACACACACACATTGGTTTGCATGGCAGATACCTGTACAATCTTAAAACATTGACAATACTCAAGCGTGGAATAAATTATATAATGATTACTTATTCTTTTAGGCGATGAGTTTGAGCCTCAGATAGTTAACGGTACTGGTACTAACTATTTTGATAAGAAGCTCGGAGAGATTACCATCATCATCCGGGGACCAGAGCGAATTGATGTCATCTCACAGGAAACCATAATCATCTCGTTCGGACTTCCAGAAATGACTGTTGAAGAATTCTTCGGTGATAACTTAGTAGAGAATTTGGCGGTATTTCTGAATATTCCGTTGGACAAGGTTCGGATTATGAACGTTGTCAGCGCATCAGGAAGTAGACGACGTCGTAAGAGGTCAGAATCAGGAATAACTGTTGAGGTTGAAATTGGAAACGAACCAGCATCAGGTATATTCTATTTAAGGAATGAATCGGGGGTTAATAGTTTCCATCAGGGTATGAACTACATTGGTTAAAGTAACAACTAGCGTGGTTAATGTGTGTGGAGGCCAAGTCATCCACGCTAACTTTAAGCAGCACGCCCAATGTAGTTCATACCCTGAAACTATTCATTTACCCGCGATTCATTAATTAATAGTTTCCATTTAATAGTTTCCATTGGGGTATGAACTACATTGAATGTGTTAAAATAATTTTAAGCACACCCAATGTAGTTCATACCACAATGGAAACTATTAACTCGCAATTCATTACTTATATTTACATTAATTATTCTTTTCAATGACACAAAGAAAATATAGCACACTTTGAATTTATAATGTTTTTAGTTCAGATTTTGCGACTTAAAGTATACCGGAACAGGTAAATAGATCATCCTTGGAACAGCGTAAACTGTAAGACACGTCTTTTCTCGCGACTAATGCTGCTTAACACTGAGAATGCACATGCCCGTAACATCGAGTGCACATGACAGTTGCATATCATTAGTTGGGAACCCTCATACAAAAATGCATACAATCAGGGCACATATGTTCATCGAAGGAAATGCAATAGTGATGTAAATATCTATCAACGGTTTCTAAGTCGTGATAGCGCAGTGGATGCGCATTCGCTCCAGATGCGAAAGGTCCGGAGTTCGAGCCCCTCTGGAGCCGTTACGATTGTGCCCTTAGGCAAGGCATTTAAGTTCCACGTTGCCTATTCTCTCCCTCGTGGTGATGGATTCCATCAGGAATGAGGTCTCGAGAGTGATTAATATAAGTTGTAAGAACTTGTTTCGCAATTGAGCTAAAATAAATTTGTAGAAACTAACGGTTTCTAAACTTTCTGTCATTACTGTATTTTGGCAGATTATAAAAAATGGTTTTATTTTATAGTTAATCTTCAAATCTTCAGCATTTAAAAATAATCAATGTTTGTACCGTCTTACCTTTCCAGATGTTAATGGCACTGTTGAAGACTCTATCGACTATTCGGCACTTCAAATTCTTGCAGCATCCCTTGTAAACAACTGTGAGGTGGGCAATATCTCCCAGACGTTGAATATGACATTAGAGTGCATTGAACTTGAATTGCCATCAACGGATCTAGGCACAGCGTCCATAGTATACAGCACAACATCTCCCGATCACCTGTTCTTCGCTGCAGAACCAGTAGCGGAATATGAAGGCTTGCCATTGAAGATCCAACCCAGAATTAGAGTTGCTGATAGTGATGTGAGCATTTCTTGAAACCTTTTTTTTTTAAATTTTGTTTTGGTTTCTTTTGTGGGGTTAATAGTCGCCCCAACAGCTTAGGTCATCGTGCGACTCTCCAGCTATTATTGGTGGAGGAAGTTTAAACTTTATTTATTTTACACGATTGCGATGCAAGTTTTAGCAACTTATGTGGTTATTCGTGTGAGAGGAAACCGGAGTACCCGGAGAAAACCCACCTGTCCGATCTGGCGACCACCATACCATCTCACATACCTCCCGGTCTGAGGATCGAACCCGGGTTGCATTGGTGAGAAGCAAGCGCGCTAACCACTGCGCTAATCGGACAGCTGTATTTCGGATGGCCGCCCAGGTAGAACCACTGGCATTCACCATGCCAGCTGGGTAGCTTTCTCGCATGAAATAGTTTGACACCGCCATTCGGCACAACCATCAGCGGTGAGGTGCAAGTGATATGAAGCTATAGAGCTGGAAGGAAGGATGTAATGTTATGTCCAAGTATCCGTTGGAAGACCCGTAATGACATCTAGTCACTCCGATGTATTACAAGTAAATTGTATTAATTAAATATTATAAATCCTGAAATAAAAAATATATACAATCAAACCTGTATTAGTGGTCACCTGTATTAGTGGTCACGTGGTCACCTGTATTAGTGGTCACCTGTATTAGTGGTCACCTGTATTAGTGGTCACCTGTATTAGTGGTCACCTGTATTAGTGGTCACCTGTATTAGTGGTCACCTGTATTAGTGGTCACCTGTATTAGTGGTCACCTGTATTAGTGGTCACCTGTATTAGTGGTCACCTGTATTAGTGGTCACCTGTATTAGTGGTCACCTGTATTAGTGGTCACCTGTATTAGTGGTCACCTGTATTAGTGGTCACCTGTATTAGTGGTCACCTGTGTATAGTGGTCACCTGTATTAGTGGTCACCTGTATTAGTGGTCACCTGTATTAGTGGTCACCTGTATTAGTGGTCACTGTATTAGTGGTCACCTGTATTAGTGGTCACCTGTATTAGTGGTCACCTGTATTAGTGGTCACCTGTATTAGTGGTCACCTGTATTAGTGGTCACCTGTATTAGTGGTCACCTGTATTAGTGGTCACCTGTATTAGTGGTCACCTGTATTAGTGGTCACCTGTATTAGTGGTCACCTGTATTAGTGGTCACCTGTATTAGTGGTCACCTGTATTAGTGGTCACCTGTATTAGTGGTCACCTGTATTAGTGGTCACCTGTATAGTGGTCACCTGTATTAGTGGTCACCTGTATTAGTGGTCACCTGTATTAGTGGTCACCTGTATTAGTGGTCACCTGTATTAGTGGTCACCTGTATTAGTGGTCACCTGTATTAGTGGTCACCTGTATTAGTGGTCACCTGTATTAGTGGTCACCTGTATTAAGCAGCCAGTTTCCCAATATGTTTCATTATACACTTGACCTCTATTAGGCAGTCAACCTGTATTAAGCAGCCAGTTTCCCAATATGTTTCATTATACACTTGACCTCTATTAAGTAGTCAACCTGTATTAAGCAGCCAGTTTCCAGATTCCCAATATGTTTCATTATACACTTGACCTCTATTAAGTAGTCAACCTGTATTAAGCAGCCAGTTTCCAGATTCCCAATATGTTTCATTATACACTTGACCTCTATTAAGTAGTCAACCTGTATTAAGCAGCCAGTTTCCAGATTCCCAATATGTTTCATTATACACTTGACCTCTATTAGGCAGTCAACCTGTATTAAGCAGCCAGTTTCCCAATATGTTTCATTATACACGTGACCTCTATTAAGCAGTCAACCTGTATTAAGCAGCCAGTTTTCAGATTCCCAATATGTTTCATTATACACTTGACCTCTATTAAGTAGTCAACCTGTATTAAGCAGCCAATTTCCAGATTCCCAATATGCTTCATTATACTCTTGACCTCTATTAAGTAGTCAACCTGTATTAAGCAGCCAGTTTCCAGATTCCCAATATGCTTCATTATACACTTTACCTGTATTAAGCAGTCAACCTGTATTAAGCAACCAGTTTTCCAGATTCCCAATACGTTGTTTTATTGTACATTTGACCTCTATTAAGCAGCCACCTGTGCTAAGCAGCCACTTTCTGAGATTCCATTGTCTGGCTGCTTAAGACAGGTTTGACTAGCTTTTCCTAGTTTAATTTAAAGCGACAAAAAGCAATTATAATGCAATTTTTCACGTATAAATGCATAGCTACTACAAATTCTGAATACATCGATCTCTAACATTGAATCAATTTAACAGTGTTTTTGTGGTATACAAACTTTCAAATTGAAAGTAGGATTTCATATAGCGGTCATCCAGGCTCCCGAATTGACGTTTGTTGTGATTGAAGTCAATATTAAACACGCGGTACTTTCGTTTAGAGATCATGTAATTAAGATTAGTCTACAAATATATGCACTGGCAAATAGGTAGCATAACAGGATAAAGACTTTGTATTATGCATGAATGTCGACCCTATTTACATTATTTTGTTATGTCAACAAACTGCGTATATGATGTTTGTTTATTTGTTGAAATACTCAGTTTTTATTATTCCATATAATAGCAAATTACATTCTGCAGACATTTGCGTTTTCACCGATGTAGTGTCGCTTTAATAAAAATATATATAACAATGATTTTGCAGTTCTATGTAATAACGGAACTCGGAACTGCTGAGTATCCCTGGCAAATGACAATCAGTGTGCGTGATGGAACCGGACATCCGTTAACAAATCTGACTGGTTCCCTGAGCGTGAATTGTTCTGATGGTTGGTTCAACTTTACTGATCTAGCTATTTCACACATGGCGAACAACTACATTCTCGATTTCAACGTTACCTACCCAACAGAGGCTGAAAATTTCACACTTGCGTCAGTACCGTTTGACGTTCCTGGACGACCGTTGAAGATAAACGTATATCAACAGACAAGCGGAGATATTCTCAGAGATGGCCAGTTTTCACTAACGCTTGACCTCCACGATGAGATTACAGACGAATCGGTATCTGCCATTGATTGGCGAGTAAGTAATATATATTATTGCATAAGTAATAGTTTGTACTACTTGAGTGTTGCTTTGTATTCAAATTAAATGTTTTTTAATATGTGTGATGGCAACTGCAAGCTAGTTCAGTGCATCGGTACTTCCAGGGTTCATTCTAGGTCAAAATTTTGGGAGAAGTGAGAAAGCGCATGATCGCTTCCTTAAATGGTGTTCTGTAATATACTTCTGCAAAATAGGGTTAAAATGAACAGTACAACCATTAAATACAACCTTTGAATAGATGGAGTGCTTTACAATGGGCCAGTGTATCTTACTAGACAAAATTTGGTTTGATTTTTTTTTTTTTTTTTAGGGAGAAGTGGGCGAAGTCAGGGTCCCTAGGGCGACAATTTCGCCCATATCGCCCTCTAGAATGATCCCTGACTTCTAGTTTTGCTATATTAAATTTTTTGTCCGTTGTATCATTGTATAGCTTACCAGACACTAGTGAGACCCCAGCTTGAATATCGCTCCGAGATCTGGTCGCCCCATACCCAAACATTGATAGACCAAATTGAAGGTGTCCAGCGAAGAGCAGCCCGTTGGATAAAGGCTGACTTCTATCGTACCTCTAGTGTTACAGACATGCTACATTCCCTAAATCTACGCAGACTAGATCAACGGCGTATTGACAATAGGTTATCCCTTATGTATAAAATTCATAATGATCTTGTTGCTATTCCCATTGAAAATTACCTAGTTCCCCTCTCCCGTCCTGCTCGCCATTGCCATTCCTTAAGCTATAGGTTAATTACAGCAACTACAGACTACTACAAGTTTTCCTTTTTTCCAAGAACAATCTACCATTGGAACCATCTCCCTCCTGACATTGTCCATCTCCCTACCATAGAGCAATTCAATACGGCAGTTTGCCATATTGATCATGCCAGTCCCTAGTTGTTCTGCGCAGCTGCTTTTAAACTTTTACCACAACTTATTTTCATTACTTTCTTAAATTATACTTTTAACTACTCATACTTTTAACTTCTTTGCGGTTTTTGACGCGCAACATGTCTACGTCCCCACGAGGGGTTCGACATTAAAGGAAGATAGATAGATATATAGCGGGTAATCAGCTGCACTTCACAGACGGATCTGTAGTCCAGTTGTTAACCAGGGATCTCAGGTTCAATCATTAATAAACTATTTTCACATGTATTTTGTAGAATCATGTTTGGTCGGCAAGTGTGGACATGCTTGTAAGTTCACCATACGGCGCTGTTGCTGGTACCCAATCTGCATCATTCGATATAGGTACCGGTCGTGTTATGTTCCCGGACTTGTCCATTACCGGGTTTGGCGTATACTACTTGCAGTTCAGGGTCGTGTCTGATCCAGAAGACTTCAACTTGACGCTGAATCATAAATTTACAATTAAAAACCCTGCTCATGTGGGTATGGTAATTGAAGATACATCTGAAGTTAAGGTAAATATTAATTAGACCGTCTAGCATTTAACCCATTTCATTCTGGATACATTTAAAGGCTTTTTGCACATAACATAGCTCCAGATCAGCCGCAGCATGACGCTGTGTGCTGATCAGGATCTACGTTGTTTGCTACATAGCCAAGTGTCTGAGCAAGATCATTTGAATATCAAACAGCATAGAGCCTGATCAGACTGTACGTTCCATGGCAGCTGATCTGGCTCAATGTTCTTTGCAAATACTGTTTGAAAGGTATCCAGAATGAAATGGGTTAAAATACAATATACTGAACAACTAGTAATAGTAGAATAAAAATGTTAGTATGTTGTGCAAAGGAAACAACGATAAAAACAGAGGAGAACACTTAATAGGACCTATCTACTTTTAGGGAGTATTCAGGGGCAGTAACTGACCGATGTCTCTCATTGGCTGTGAATGAATTCAGTGATAGGGCAAGATTTGTAGTAATAAAATAGCATGTCACGCAGGATTTATAGTGTTTATAACTGGATGATGATTTTTGACAGAGCGTATGAATACATACAGTGCTCATTCGCATAGTTATTACATTAGTGAACTACAAAAAATATGTAATGGCGTACTACTTTAAAATTGACCTACTTTTGCTACCTACGAGCGTTGAATGATAATCTATGGTAACGGAGACAATAATTGATGTCCAAAGGTCCCCTCTGTATTCATTAGATCTTTAATTTGGTTAACATTCACTACTTAAGGAATGAATCGTGGGTTAATAGTTTCCATCGGGGTATGAACTACATTGGGCGTGTTTAAAGTTAGAACATTTTCCATTCCCATACAATACACAATGCACATCCGTTGACGACCTACATACTACATATTGTTTAGCTATGACATCTTTCATAATTTGCATTTAAGTCCGCCTCCGTGGTCGAGTGGTTAAGGTCGCTGACTTGTATACCACTGTAACCTATCATCACTGATAGTCACGGGTTCGAGCCCCGCTCAGGCCGTGTCTCATTTATATGAAAAAGTTGGCAGTTTCTTACGGAGGTTGGTGCACCCAAGTACTGGTTAACCGCTGGAGCCTGCCCAGGAAAGGTGTTGTTAGGTAACCTGCCCGCCGGCGATATAGCCCGAAATGGTGCTGATGCAGGCGTAAAACCCGAAATATAACAATATAACAATGGTTAAAGTGTGTGGAGAGCGAAGGCATCCATGCTAAACAAGAAAAGAACAACATATTCCTGTATAATAAATGTTATACCAATGACACATGGCATTGCTTGATATTTGAACAGAACTTGCCGAAACGTAATACAAGTATTGTTTCTATGTCTTCAGAGATAATCTAGTGATTACAAATGGTGATTTCTTTTTATAGCATCTTACATGACATGTATATTTAAATTAACTTCTTTATTTTAAAAACAACGAATGTTTTTACATGGCAGTGTTATACAGTAATATCATAAATTCTTATATGTACACACGTGTAATAACTCGTTTTGGAATTTTGCTCTATCACGCGAGCCTTTTCCAAACAAACAAAATTGTTTCATAAAATATGGTATGAAATCACCACTCATGTAAGCTCCTATATATAATGCCATTGGTGCCATTGAATTGTCAAAACCAAGTATAAGTAAAATGTTTGTTTATATAGTGTCACCCCTATGTTTATATAGTGTCACCCACCCTATGTATATTATAGTGTCACCAGTATCTAAAGGGCCAGCCATTTCTGACTTATGAGACGCCTCTTTTTATGAGCATCAGTACTGCCCGAATCCTATGCCTGTACGCCAGATGCCAGGCTGGTAGGCAATCGGTAACCATTATTTAACTAGCTGGCGGCTCACCAACCTGCCATATCGGAACGAACCACTGACGAGGTTTGAACCTTCAACCTTCCGCCTTAACCACTAAGCCATGGAGACGGTGTATGTTACAAAGTTCAGAATCATTACAAAGCACACAGACGGGCGGACGGACAAGTCTGCAAAGAACTATAGCAATCAATTGACTTATATTCAGCTGTTTGTTACTCATCCATGAACCACTTTTCATAACCGCCATACTTTCAACATGAACACCATTTTTAAACTTCAGGTGAAATTCGATGATGACTACAGCAACGTATTACCCACGGTAGACAATCAAAATGCGTTCGAGCAGTTTATTCTCACTCAGTATGCTAACCTGTATCCGGATGTACAGCTGTCTGTAGGCTCGATTTCTGAAGGTAATAACATACGGAAACTGCTTGATACATAATGAAATATGCTACGCAAACCATGCGCAACTTTCACAAGCCATGCACATCTTTCACAAACCATGCACATCTTTCACAAACCACGCACATCTTTCACAAACCACGCACATCTTTCACAAACCATGCGCAACTTTTGCAAACCATGCACATCTTTCGCAAACCATGCACATCTTTCGCAAACCATGCACATCTTTCACAAACCATGCACATCTTTCGCAAACCATGCACATCTATCGCAAACCATGCACATCTATCGCAAACCATGCACATCTTTCGCAAACCATGCACATCTATCGCAAACCATGCACATCTATCGCAAACCATGCACATCTTTCACAAACCATGCACATCTATCGCAAACCATGCACATCTATCGCAAACCATGCACATCTATCGCAAACCATGCACATCTTTCGCAAACCATGTGCATCTTTCACAACCATGCACATCTTTCGCAATCCATGTGCATCTTTCGCAAACCATGCGCATCTTTCACAACCATGCACATCTTTCGCAATCCATGTGCATCTTTCGCAAACCATGTGCATCTTTCACAACCATGCACATCTTTCGCAAACCATGTGCATCTTTCGCAAACCATGCGCATCTTTCACAAACCATGTGCATCTTTCACAAACCATGCACAACTTTCGCTTAAACGTAAAAAATGTATATGTATAAATCAATAAGTACAGATAGGTACCCATTGGATAATGTAGAATAAATGTCGAGAGACAGTAATTTAATAATTATAAGATGAGAAAGTGGACCAAAATCGATCACATGTTGCGCTAAGTAAACAACGATAAAAACAGAGGAAACACTTAAGAGGACATACTTACTTTTAGGGAGTATTCAGGACTAATAATTTACTGATGTCTCTCAATGCAATTTATTTGCCATGTTGCTTATCATTTGCAGGTAGTATTGTTGTGACGTTTGTGATAGCTGGTTCCACTACGAATGTAAATGCTACGGCGTATACTCTATGTGACAACATTTTCAACGAGACCCAGTATGACTACAATGGCTACACACTGACACTAGCGCCGTACCTCACCATCAACAATGAAACCTACTACGGCGTGACATGTGGTGACCTGGTAAAGCAATTCTACCTGGACTACTTAATTAATATATATACATGTATACGTCCTTTAATATATCTACATGTATACGTCCTTTAATATATCTACATGTATACGTCCTTTAATATATCTACCTGGACTACTTAATTTATCTACATGTATACGTCCTTTAATATATCTACATGTATACGTCCTTTAATATATCTACACATATACGTCCTACAACACCTGCATTCCAGTTGTTAATAGACACATATATCTACACGTATACGTCCTACAGCACCTGCATTCCAGTTGTTAATAGGCACATATATCTACACGTATACGTCCTACAGCACCTGCATTCCAGTTGTTAATAGGCACATATATCTACACGTATACGTCCTACAGCACCTGCATTCCAGTTGTTAATAGGCACATATATCTACACGTATACGTCCTACAGCACCTGCATTCCAGTTGTTAATAGGCACATATATCTACACGTATACGTCCTACAGCACCTGCATTCCAGTTATTAATAGGCACATATATCTACACGTATACGTCCTACAACACCTGCATTCCAGTTGTTAATAGGCACATATATCTACACGTATACGTCCTACAACACCTGCATTCCAGTTGTTAATAGGCACATATATCTACACGTATACGTCCTACAACACCTGCATTCCAGTTGTTAATAGGCACATATCCATAGATTTGTTTGTTTGGTTGTTAGTTCGGGTTTTATGCCTGCATCAGCACCATTTTGGGCTATATCGCCGACGGGTAGTTTACCTAACAACACCTTTCCTGGGCAGGCTCCAGCGGTTAACCCGTACTTGGTGCACCAACCTCCGTAAGAAACTGCCAACTTTTTTTATATAAACAAACACAGCCTGAGCGGGGCTCGAACCAGTGACCATCAGTTATGATAGGTTACAGTGGTATACAAGTCAGCGACCTCGACCACGGAGACTGTCCAGATCCATAGATGCAACTGCAACCTCACTCAATCAATAAGATGACCGACAGAGGATTATATTACTCATATCCACTGAGTGGAGTTGAAGTTTTATCTTAACAGGGATCATTCTAGAGGGCGATGTGGGCGAAATAGTCGCCCTAGGGACCCTGACTTCGCCCTCTGGGCCCACTTCTCCCTAAAAAAAATGTTTTTTTTTTAATTCTTTGGTTTTTAACGATTTTCAAGCAAAACGTTGTCTAGTAAGATACACTGGCCCATTATAAAGCACTCCTTCTATTCAAATGTTGTATTTAATGGTTGTACTGTGCATTTTAACCCTATTTTGCAGAAGTATATTAAAGAACACCATTTAAGGAAGCGATCACGTGCTTTCTCACTTCTCCCAAAAATTCTGACCTAGATTGAACCCTGTTATCTAGGAACATAGTCACATTTCTTTGCATTTATAAATGTGTAAAGACATTTCCAACGATTCATTGTAACAATGCAATCAAATGTGGCAATAACTACAACAGCTGTAAGAGGCGATTACGGAGATTATAGATGGCTTGTAGTTGCTGCAGATGTGTGATTGAAGCAGATGTAGTTTGAAGTTTTAGTTGTATAATTAATTTCAAAAGAAAATATGAAAGATATTACTGAAACTTGACACCTGCTTGAATCATCTGCTTAAATCACATATCTGAAGCAAAGCCGGGCATTCTCAAGTTAACACACTATATGCATGCTATGTTCCCCTGTGTACTTAGAGGTTATTACACGGCTAGTTTCATATCAGCATAGTAACGACCCGAGGTAACTTGATATCAGTCTGAGACCAATAGGTAGAACTTTATTACTTTGATATGAATTTTAAATTTTATGAAAGTCCCATCTGAAAGACTATTAATAAAAATGGAGCATAGGCCAAACGTACAAATGGTGGTTTATATAGGGTGTTAGCTATACCTATTTAATATACAGGAGACTTATATATCCATTTGTAGTACACACATGTTCGTTGTATTCAATTATTTTGTATAGTTTATGTTGTATTATAATTTATAGTCCAGCAATGAGGAGGCCGAGCCTGAAGGGATGGCCGTGTACCTGATCATCATTATCATCATTCTCAGTCTGCTAGTGGTCCTTGCTATTGCAGCGTTTATCGTCTGGAAGTTAGTCATCAAGCCCAAGACACAGACTGATGGTAAAACAGTTTAACAGTGTTTTAATATCAGCAAAAAACCAAAGCACATCGCTATGAGAGTACATAGATGATCATAAGTTTGTGTGTGTGATTTACGTTTATTTATCGTCGCTACCGGTTGCCCATATGAGCGACTCCTCCTGAAGATTTTTGGAGTATAGTGCAATGATACAGACAGAGAACCATTCCAGAGTCTCCTCTGTGTCTTTTACTTTCCCGGTAAAGCATCGACACGAGACCTCGGTTTTAAAGTTCCATCTGAAGATTGTTAATTTTATTAGTGTCAGATCGAACCATAAGTTAATATTGCTGTTTGATTAGTTTATACAAATTTATTTTAGCTCGATTGCGGAACAAGTTATTTCAACTTATATAAATCACTCTCGAGACCTCATTCCTGATGGAATCCATCGCCACGAGGGAGAGAGAAGAGGCAACGTGGAATTTAAATGCCTTACCTAAGGGCACAATCGTAACTGCTGTTTGATTATACATGAGTGCTCATTATGTTCATGTCGTGGTTTCTTATAACATGTAAATCATTATCAGTTCCCTATATATGTAGATCTTCTCTCTGAAATACACTTGATATCTTGAGCCAGAAATTCAAATAAATATATGTTACGAAGGGAGCAAATACTGATTTGATTGAATACTGTGCTTAGGCAAGGGATTTAAATTCCACATTGCTTCTTCTCTCTCCCTCGTGGTGATGGATTCCATCAGTAATGAGATCTCGGGAGTGATTAATATAAGTTGTAACTTATCGCAATCGAGCTAAAATAAATGTGTATAAACTAACGACGTTGTCAGCCTTATTTAGCATTGAGACATATTTTAATATTCATTGGTATAAGCAAACATGTATTGTATAGTTCAGATAACAATATTTTAATATTCATTGGTATAAGCAAACATGTATTGTATAGTTCAGATAATGATATTTTAATAAAGAATTATATCTACTCCACTCTGGTCTATGTGTATATATAGCATATCTACTCCACTCTTGTCTACGTGTATATATAGCATATCTACTCCACTCTGGTCTATGTGTATATATAGCATATCTACTCCACTCTGGTCTATGTGTATATATAGCACATCTACTCCACTCTGGTCTATGTGTATATATAGCAAACATCTACTCCACTCTGGTCTATGTGTATATATAGCATATCTACTCCACTCTGGTCTATGTGTATATATAGCATATCTACTCCACTCTGGTCTATGTGTATATATAGCATATCTACTCCACTCTGGTCTATGTGTATATAACATATCTACTCCACTCTGGTCTATGTGTATATATAGCATATCTACTCCACTCTGGTCTATGTGTATATATAGCATATCTACTCCACTCTGGTCTATGTGTATATATAGCATATCTACTCCACTCTGGTCTATGTGTATATATATATCTACTCCACTCTGGTCTATGTGTATATATAGCATATCTACTCCACTCTGGTCTATGTGTATATATAGCACATCTACTCCACTCTGGTCTATGTGTATATATAGCATATCTACTCCACTCTGGTCTATGTGTATATATAGCATATCTACTCCACTCTGGTCTATGTGTATATATAGCATATCTACTCCACTCTGGTCTATGTGTATATATAGCATATCTACTCCACTCTGGTCTATGTGTATATATAGCATATCTACTCCACTCTGGTCTATGTGTATATATAGCATATCTACTCCACTCTGGTCTATGTGTATATATAGCATATCTACTCCACTCTGGTCTATGTGTATATATAGCATATCTACTCCACTCTGGTCTATGTGTATATATAGCATATCTACTCCACTCTGGTCTATGTGTATATATAGCATATCTACTCCACTCTGGTCTATGTGTATATATAGCATATCTACTCCACTCTGGTCTATGTGTATATATAGCATATCTACTCCACTCTGGTCTATGTGTATATATAGCATATCTACTCCACTCTGGTCTATGTGTATATATAGCATATCTACTCCACTCTGGTCTATGTGTATATATAGCACATCTACTCCACTCTGGTCTATGTGTATATATAGCATATCTACTCCACTCTGGTCTATGTGTATATATAGCATATCTACTCCACTCTGGTCTATGTGTATATATAGCATATCTACTCCACTCTGGTCTATGTGTATATATAGCATATCTACTCCACTCTGGTCTATGTGTATATATAGCATATCTACTCCACTCTGGTCTATGTGTATATATAGCAAACATCTACTCCACTCTGGTCTATGTGTATATATAGCATATCTACTCCACTCTGGTCTATGTGTATATATAGCATATCTACTCCACTCTGGTCTATGTGTATATATAGCATATCTACTCCACTCTGGTCTATGTGTATATATAGCATATCTACTCCACTCTGGTCTATGTGTATATATAGCATATCTACTCCACTCTGGTCTATGTGTATATATAGCATATCTACTCCACTCTGGTCTATGTGTATATATAGCATATCTACTCCACTCTGGTCTATGTGTATATATAGCATATCTACTCCACTCTGGTCTATGTGTATATATAGCACATCTACTCCACTCTGGTCTATGTGTATATATAGCATATCTACTCCACTCTGGTCTATGTGTATATATAGCATATCTACTCCACTCTGGTCTATGTGTATATATAGCATATCTACTCCACTCTGGTCTATGTGTATATATAGCACATCTACTCCACTCTGGTCTATGTGTATATATAGCAAATCATCTACTCCACTCTGGTCTATGTGTATATATAGCATATCTACTCCACTCTGGTCTATGTGTATATATAGCATATCTACTCCACTCTGGTCTATGTGTATATATAGCAAACATCTACTCCACTCTGGTCTATGTGTATATATAGCATATCTACTCCACTCTGGTCTATGTGTATATATAGCATATCTACTCCACTCTGGTCTATGTGTATATATAGCATATCTACTCCACTCTGGTCTATGTGTATATATAGCATATCTACTCCACTCTGGTCTATGTGTATATATAGCAAACATCTACTCCACTCTGGTCTATGTGTATATATAGCATAATCTACTCCACTCTGGTCTATGTGTATATATAGCATATCTACTCCACTCTGGTCTATGTGTATATATAGCATATCTACTCCACTCTGGTCTATGTGTATATATAGCATATCTACTCCACTCTGGTCTATGTGTATATATAGCATATCTACTCCACTCTGGTCTATGTGTATATATAGCATATCTACTCCACTCTGGTCTATGTGTATATATAGCATATCTACTCCACTCTGGTCTATGTGTATATATAGCATATCTACTCCACTCTGGTCTATGTGTATATATAGCATATCTACTCCACTCTGGTCTATGTGTATATATAGCATATCTACTCCACTCTGGTCTATGTGTATATATAGCATATCTACTCCACTCTGGTCTATGTGTATATATAGCATATCTACTCCACTCTGGTCTATGTGTATATATAGCATATCTACTCCACTCTGGTCTATGTGTATATATAGCATATCTACTCCACTCTGGTCTATGTGTATATATAGCATATCTACTCCACTCTGGTCTATGTGTATATATAGCATATCTACTCCACTCTGGTCTATGTGTATATATAGCAAAATCTACTCCACTCTGGTCTATGTGTATATATAGCAAACATCTACTCCACTCTGGTCTATGTGTATATATAGCATATCTACTCCACTCTGGTCTATGTGTATATATAGCATATCTACTCCACTCTGGTCTATGTGTATATATAGCATATCTACTCCACTCTGGTCTATGTGTATATATAGCAAACATCTACTCCACTCTGGTCTATGTGTATATATAGCATATCTACTCCACTCTGGTCTATGTGTATATATAGCATATCTACTCCACTCTGGTCTATGTGTATATATAGCATATCTACTCCACTCTGGTCTATGTGTATATATAGCAAACATCTACTCCACTCTGGTCTATGTGTATATATAGCAACATCTACTCCACTCTGGTCTATGTGTATATATAGCATATCTACTCCACTCTGGTCTATGTGTATATATAGCATATCTACTCCACTCTGGTCTATGTGTATATATAGCATATCTACTCCACTCTGGTTATGTGTATATCTACTCCACTCTGGTCTATGTGTATATATAGCATATCTACTCCACTCTGGTCTATGTGTATATATAGCATATCTACTCCACTCTGGTCTATGTGTATATATAGCAAACATCTACTCCACTCTGGTCTATGTGTATATATAGCATATCTACTCCACTCTGGTCTATGTGTATATATAGCATATCTACTCCACTCTGGTCTATGTGTATATATAGCTATCTACTCCACTCTGGTCTATGTGTATATATAGCATATCTACTCCACTCTGGTCTATGTGTATATATAGCATATCTACTCCACTCTGGTCTATGTGTATATATAGCATATCTACTCCACTCTGGTCTATGTGTATATATAGCATATCTACTCCACTCTGGTCTATGTGTATATATAGCATATCTACTCCACTCTGGTCTATGTGTATATATAGCATATCTACTCCACTCTGGTCTATGTGTATATATAGCAAACATCTACTCCACTCTGGTCTATGTGTATATATAGCATATCTACTCCACTCTGGTCTATGTGTATATATAGCATATCTACTCTACTCCACTCTGGTCTATGTGTATATATAGCATATCTACTCCACTCTGGTCTATGTGTATATATAGCAAACATCTACTCCACTCTGGTCTATGTGTATATATAGCATATCTACTCCACTCTGGTCTATGTGTATATATAGCAAACATCTACTCCACTCTGGTCTATGTGTATATATAGCATATCTACTCCACTCTGGTCTATGTGTATATATAGCAAACATCTACTCCACTCTGGTCTATGTGTATATATAGCATATCTACTCCACTCTGGTCTATGTGTATATATAGCATAATCTACTCCACTCTGGTCTATGTGTATATATAGCATATCTACTCCACTCTGGTCTATGTGTATATATAGCATATCTACTCCACTCTGGTCTATGTGTATATATAGCATATCTACTCCACTCTGGTCTATGTGTATATATAGCATATCTACTCCACTCTGGTCTATGTGTATATATAGCATATCTACTCCACTCTGGTCTATGTGTATATATAGCATTCTACTCCACTCTGGTCTATGTGTATATATAGCATATCTACTCCACTCTGGTCTATGTGTATATATAGCATATCTACTCCACTCTGGTCTATGTGTATATATAGCTATCTACTCCACTCTGGTCTATGTGTATATATAGCATATCTACTCCACTCTGGTCTATGTGTATATATAGCATATCTACTCCACTCTGGTCTATGTGTATATATAGCATATCTACTCCACTCTGGTCTATGTGTATATATAGCATATCTACTCCACTCTGGTCTATGTGTATATATAGCACATCTACTCCACTCTGGTCTATGTGTATATATAGCATATCTACTCCACTCTGGTCTATGTGTATATATAGCATATCTACTCCACTCTGGTCTATGTGTATATATAGCAACATCTACTCCACTCTGGTCTATGTGTATATATAGCATATCTACTCCACTCTGGTCTATGTGTATATATAGCATATCTACTCCACTCTGGTCTGTGTATATATAGCAATCTACTCCTCTGGTCTATGTGTATATATAGCATATCTACTCCACTCTGGTCTATGTGTATATATAGCAACATCTACTCCACTCTGGTCTATGTGTATATATAGCATAATCTACTCCACTCTGGTCTATGTGTATATATAGCATAATCTACTCCACTCTGGTCTATGTGTATATATAGCACATCTACTCCACTCTGGTCTATGTGTATATATAGCATATCTACTCCACTCTGGTCTATGTGTATATATAGCATATCTACTCCACTCTGGTCTATGTGTATATATAGCATATCTACTCCACTCTGGTCTATGTGTATATATAGCATATCTACTCCACTCTGGTCTATATATAGCAAACACACTGTATGTCATAGAGCAAAGTACCTTTCATGTTAATCTAATATAACACATTGAAACTATTGTAGACGTACATGCTGGTGATACTGTCTGCCACGATCACTACACGGGCACACTTTACCAGGAACAATCGTTTGCCAGTATGGGATTCAACAAAGGCCATCCCCCGGTGGCTACTGGAATGAGTTGCGTGAATGAGAAACGTCTGATGTCTAGCTTGTCGACGAGTATTACAGCACCAAAGTTAATGAACGTGTCCAAGATGGATGTGGACAAGTTACTTACTCCTCCAACAATGCCATATGGCACTGCTTCGTCCGCTGCACCAGGAAGTCAGTCTCTGGGTGTAAATCTACCGCCGGTCAGTGAGAGTCTGTACCATGGTGATTACATTGCGACCCCCGTGCCAAGGTCAATGACGCCGCATCTACCAGCTCCGAGCCCAACAGTCGGAAGGCGTTGCTAGAGGTTTATAAACGTTTGTGTGGCATACCGGGCACCATGATCATCATGGTACGAGACAATGTGATATAACCAACCTGCTGATGAACAATAGTACAGTTTATGTTGAATACTGACTCGGTAGTTTGTATTGAATACTGACGCAGTAGTTTGTTTTGAATACTGTTGCAGTAGTTTGTTTTGAATACTGACTTAGCCGTTTGTATTGAATACTGATGCAGTAGTTTGTATTGAATACTGACTCAGTAGATTGTTTTAAATACTGACTTAGCAGTTTGTATTGAATACTGACACAGTAGTTTACATTGAATACTGACGCAGTAGTTTGTATTGAATACTGACGCAGTAGTTTGTACTGAATACTGAAGCAGTAGTTTGTATTAAATACTGAAGCAGTAGTTTGTATTGAATACTGACGCAGTAGTTTGTATTGAATACTGATGCAGTAGTTTGTACTGAATACTGACGCAGTAGTTTGTTTTGAATACTGACTTAGCAGTTTGTATTGAATACTGATGCAGTAGTTTGTATTGAATACTGACTCAGTAGATTGTTTTAAATACTGACTTAGCAGTTTGTATTGAATACTGACACAGTAGTTTACATTGAATACTGACGCAGTAGTTTGTATTGAATACTGAGCAGTAGTTTGTATTGAATACTGAAGCAGTAGTTTGTACTGAATACTGAAGCAGTAGTTTGTACTGAATACTGAAGCAGTAGTTTGTATTAAATACTGAAGCAGTAGTTTGTATTGAATACTGAAGCAGTAGTTTGTATTGAATACTGAAGCAGTAGTTTGTATTGAATACTGAAGCAGTAGTTTGTACTGAATACTGAAGCAGTAGTTTGTATTGAATACTGAAGCAGTAGTTTGTATTGAATACTGAAGCAGTAGTTTGTACTGAATACTGAAGCAATAGTTTGTATTAAATACTGACGCAGTAGTTTGTATTGAATACTGAAGCAGTAGTTTGTATTGAATACTGACGCAGTAGTTTGTATTGAATACTGAAGCAGTAGTTTGTATTGAATACTGACGCAGTAGTTTGTATTGAATACTGAAGCAGTAGTTTGTATTGAATACTGACGCAGTAGTTTATGTTGAATACTGATGCAGTAGTTTTTATTGAATACTGACGCAGTAGTTTATGTTGAATACTGACGTAGTAGTTTGTATTGAATACTGAAGCAGTAGTTTGTATTAAATACTGATGCAGTAGTTTGTATTGAATACTGACGCAGTAGTTTATGTTGAATACTGAAGCAGTAGTTTGTACTGAATACTGACGCAGTAGTTTGTATTGAATACTGACACAGTAGTTTGTACTGAATACTGACGCAGTAGCTTGTATTGAATACTGATGCAGTAGTTTGCATTGAATACTGAAGCAGTAGTTTATGTTGAATACTGACACAGTAGTTTATGTTGAATACTGAAGCAGTAGTTTGTACTGAATACTGACGCAGTAGTTTGTATTGAATACTGACACAGTAGTTTGTACTGAATACTGACGCAGTAGCTTGTATTGAATACTGATGCAGTAGTTTGCATTGAATACTGAAGCAGTAGTTTATGTTGAATACTGACACAGTAGTTTATGTTGAATACTGAAGCAGTAGTTTGTACTGAATACTGACGCAGTAGTTTGTATTGAATACTGACACAGTAGTTTGTACTGAATACTGACGCAGTAGCTTGTATTGAATACTGATGCAGTAGTTTGCATTGAATACTGAAGCAGTAGTTTATGTTGAATACTGACACAGTAGTTTATGTTGAATACTGAAGCAGTAGTTTGTACTGAATACTGACGCAGTAGTTTGTATTGAATACTGAAGCAGTAATTTGTATTGAATACTGAAGCAGAAGTTTGTATTAAATACTGAAGCAGTAATTTGTATTGAATACTGAAGCAGTAGTTTGTATTGAATACTGACGCAGTAGTTTGTACTGAATACTGAAGCAGTAATTTGTATTGAATACTGAAGCAGTAGTTTGTATTGAATACTGACGCAGTAGTTTGTATTGAATACTGAAGCAGTAGTTTGTATTGAATACTGAAGCAGTAGTTTGTACTGAATACTGAAGCAGTAGTTTGTATTAAATACTGACACAGTAATTTGTATTGAATACTGAAGCTGTAGTTTGTATTAAATACTGACACAGTAGTTTGTATTGAATACTGATGCAGTAGTTTGTACTGAATACTGAAGCAGTAGTTTGTATTGAATATTGACGCAGTAGTTTGTACTGAATACTGAAGCAGTAGTTTGTATTGAATACTGACGCAGTAGTTTGTACTGAATACTGAAGCAGTAGTTTGTATTGAATACTGACGCAGTAGTTTGTGTTGAATACTGACGCAGTAGTTTGTGTTGAATACTGACGCAGTAGTTTGTACTGAATACTGAAGCAGTAGTTTGTATTGAATACTGACGCAGTAGTTTGTACTGAATACTGACGCAGTAGTTTGTGTTGAATACTGATGCAGTAGTTTGTATTGAATACTGACGCAGTAGTTTGTATTGAATACTGAAGCAGTAGTTTATGTTGAATACTGACACAGTAGTTTGTGTTGAATACTGACGCAGTAGTTTGTACTGAATACTGACGCAGTAGTTTGTTTTGAATACTGAAGCAGTAGTTTGTATTAAATACTGAAGCAGTAATTTGTATTGAATACTGACAGTAGTTTTTATTGAATACTGACGCAGTAGTTTGTTTTGAATACTGACGCAGTAGTTTGTATTGAATACTGACGCAGTAGTTTGTATTGAATACTGACGCAGTAGTTTGTTTTGAATAATGAAGCAGTAGTTTGTTTTGAATACTGAAGCAGTAGTTTGTATTGAATACTGACGCAGTAGTTTGTATTGAATACTGACGCAGTAGTTTGTTTTGAATACTGAAGCAGTAGTTTGTTTTGAATACTGAAGCAGTAGTTTCTATTAAATACTGACAGTAATTTGTATTGAATACTGAAGCTGTAGTTTGTATTGAATACTGACGCAGTAGTTTGTATTGAATACTGAAGCAGTAGTTTGTACTGAATACTGAAGCAGTAGTTTGTATTGAATACTGACGCAGTAGTTTGTGTTTTGAATACTGACGCAGTAGTTTGTTTTGAATACTGACGCAGTAGTTTGTTTTGAATACTGACGCAGTTTGTATTGTAAAATGAATTAGTTTGAGGTGTATACTAACCATTAACCTGTCAATCACGACAAAAGTAGTTTTTGCAAACAGCATAGAGCCAGATCAGAATGTGACCTCTGATCAGGCTCTATGCTGTTTTCTATTCGGATAGTGAAGCTAAAACACTTGTCTGACTAGCAAACAACATAGATAATGATCAGACACAGCGATATGCCACGGCTAATCTGGATATATGTTGTTTGCACATTCCGTCCAATTTATTCGGCACGCCAAAGGCTAAGGGTTAATGCAGATGTTTGTGTTGTACAATGATGCACTAGCTTGTGGTGTGTATACAATCAGCTCAGTTTGTCTGGAACTCTCATGTCAGTCCGCGTTATTGCAGTCGTATGCATCTGTACGCATCCTCTGTTTGTCCATCAGCCAGCATCAGACGTCATTAAATTCCACTTCATATCTGTTAGTATTAACTTGGTCACAACGGATGATCCCTCTGTTTGATACAATAACTGGTGGTTTTATAGCGATGGACCATTATATAAACTTAAAGCGACATTACATCAGTGAAAATAGCCCGCCTCTGTAGTCGAGTGGTTACGTGTCTCTTGATATGAAAAAGTTGGCAGTTTCTTACGGAGGTTGGTGCACCAAGTACTGGTTAACCGCTGGAGCCTGCCCAGGAAAGGAGTTGTTAGGTAAACTGCCCGTCGCTCAAATGGGCAACCGGTAGTGACTTTAAATAAACTTAAACAGACTTGTCAGTAGTCCAGTAGTCCAGTAGTCCAGTGGTATAATCAGAATGGTGGCATGGTCTCGGTGTTAAAAATATATTTATATGACTGACCAGGCAAAATATATCAACACCTGTTCCCAGGCTATCGTATTGAGATCAGTCGTATTAGAACTCCCTCAGAAACATGCGTGTCGGTTTATTGATATTATTTTAAACAAACCTGCTTATTTACTTGGAAACCGAGGTATGACTGATGGAGGGGGTCTAAGAACATTCGTATACTAGGATCAATTGTACGACACATTGTGAACATTTAATAATAATATTGTTGTATTGCATTATTTGCCTTCTCCCCAAGATTTATCAGTACTATTTGATATACCACATGGATTGATTTACTGTGTATAATTTATATCCAACGAATGTGCTATCTACATGATAGTGTACTTAATGTTTTCTCTGATTATATACTTTTATATTTGCTCTTGTGTTTGTAATTTAATTAAATTAGGTGGAGCTGTCCGATTAGTGCAGTGGTTAGCGCGCTCACTTCTCACCAATGCAACCTGGGTTTGATCCTCAGACCGGGATGTATGTGAGATGGTACAGTGGTCGCCAGATCGAACAGGTGGGTTTTCTCCGGTTTCCTCCCACATCCGCGCCAACGAGAGTGATTAATATAAGTTGTTAAAATTTAAGCTAAATTAGGTGGAATACATAGAACTTTTGAGTAGAGTAGTTTCTATATCTTAATACCGGTATGTGAATATTATAGTTTGCATTCTCTGCATAGTAAAACAAGTCCCTATAATAGCATTATATGTAAAATTCTTCCTTTTCATTATCTTACGTCAACAATATTACTGTATAATTCTGTTAATTAATAAATTAATTATTCTCTTATTTGTTTGTATATGTAGGAATAGTTTTGACTTCCAATTAGGACATGTATACCCTCTCGACCCTCCCGTTGTTATTGGTGGAGGGTATATATACCCTCTCGACCCCGTTGTTATTGGTGGAGGGTAGAACCACCGACCTACCGCAAGTCAACTAGACTACCGTTAGTCCACAGTTACGGGCGGGTAGAACCACCGACCTACCGCAAGTCAACTAGACTACCGTTAGTCCACAGTTACGGGCAGGTAGAACCACCGACCTACCACAAGTCAACTAGACTACCGTTAGTCCACAGTTACGGGCAGGTAGAACCACCGACCTACTGCAAGTCAACTAGACTACCGTTAGTCCACAGTTACGGGCAGGTAGAACCACCGACCTACTGCAAGTCAACTAGACTACCGTTAGTCCACAGTTACTGGCAGGTAGAACCACCGACCTACCTCAAGTCAACTAGACTACCGTTAGTCCAGTTATGGGCAGGTAGAACCACCGACCTACCACAAGTCAACTAGACTACCGTTAGTCCACAGTTACGGGCAGGTAGAACCACCGACCTACCGCAAGTCAACTAGACTACCATTAGTCCACACAGTAACTGTAATTCGAACCCACAGTTGTGAGGGGCAATTTATTTGAAGTCAAAGACCGTATCAACTCGACAATGTGTACAACGCAACAACTCGACAATGTGTACAACGCAACAACTCGACAATGTATACAACGTGAACAACGTGAACAACGTAACAACTCGACAATGTATACAACGTAACAACTCGACAATGTGTACAAGTGTGTCAAGTGAAGCGCGACGACTGACCATTGATTATCACAATACCTGGTTCGATTCATGACTACATACAAAGAGAGACTAACTCAATTGTTGATTTGTACACTTTCCAGTGTTTTACGGAGTTAAACACCGCTTGCCCAAAGAAAAGAATGCACCTTCTACATTAATCAAGGATTTGTGACGTTAGTTTGTTTGTTCATTGGGTTTCAAGTCGCACCATCAGCTTAAGGCATATGGCGGCCTAAGACCCTGGGTACCCCTCCAAGCAGTATTGCAGGCATGGACGTGCAACAGGGTATAACAACCGACCTACTGCAAGGCAGCTGTATAGCTTACATGCTAAAATCCTAACCCCCAGTGGGATTCGAACCTACAACAGTGAGGGGCATGTGATATAAAGTAAACTACCGTAACCTTTCCTGCGCAGGCTCCAGCAGTTAACCAGTACCCCAACCTCCGAAAGAAACTGCCAGCTTTTTTCATATAAATAGACGCGGCCTGAGTAGAGATGTTTGTAGTGACCCATAAATGATACTACATGACCCTTGATTTGGCCTAAAAGGAGAGAAACTATATAAGCTCTGCTTCCGTTTTAATCCTTTCCTCTATACTTACTTCTTTGATTTCGTGTACACGTATTGTTTTGTGAATGTATATAGTGGAATATGTTTAAACCAATATGGCCTAGAACTGCACTGGGACTTGCACGTTTAATCCTTTCCTCTATACTTACTTCTTTGATTTCGTGTACACGTATTGTTTTGTGAATGTATATAGTGGAATATGTTTAAACCAATATGGCCTAGAACTGCACTGGGACTTGCACGTTTAATCCTTTCCTCTATACTTACTTCTTTGATTTCGTGTACACGTATTGTTTTGTGAATGTATATAGTGGAATATGTTGAAACCATTATGGCCTAGAACTGCACTGGGACTTGCACGTTTAATCCTTTCCTCTATACTTACTTCTTTGATTTCGTGTACACGTATTGTTTTGTGAATGTATATAGTGGAATATGTTGAAACCATTATGGCCTAGAACTGCACTGGGACTTGCACGTTTTTTAATCCTTTCCTCTATACTTACTTCTTTGATTTCGTGTACACGTATTGTTTTGTGAATGTATATAGTGGAATATGTTGAAACCATTATGGCCTAGAACTGCACTGGGACTTGCACGTTTGCAAAACTATATTATTTATTTTCATGTGTATTTTGTTCCTATCTTGCAATTTCAGTGATGATAGGTTACAGTGGTATACAAGTCGGCGACCACGGAGGCGGTCTGAGTGGGGCTCGAACCCGTGACCATCAGTGATGATAGGTTACAGTGGTATACAAGTCAGCAACCGTGACCACGGAGGCGGACTACTTGCAATGTTTCCAAAATGTTGGATGATATCGAATACAACACTGTGGTTTATGGCTTCATATATTTTCTAAATGCATTAAGATTTAATTCAGATGTATAAAATAATTAAACTGAAGACAATAGAAATATAACAAAATCATCCGGAATGTTGTAATTCCAGCTGATAAATCCAAACTCCAGAGAATGTGTGATTGAGTTATAATTCCAGTGGATTAAGTCCAAACTCCAGAGAATGTGTGATTGAGTTATAATTCCAGTGGATTAGTCCAAACTCCAGAGAATGTGTGATTGAGTTACAATTCCAGTGGATTAGTCCAAACTCCAGAGAATGTGTGATCAAGTTATAATTCCAGTGGATTAAGTCCAAATTCCATGAGCATATGCTTGTTGTTAATTTGAACAAGAGTTGCCTTCTCTTCCCACTTGTCTTCGGCTGCATCCATCTTTGATATTAAACTGTCCAGGGTCTCCTGAAAATACAGCAAACATTATTGTCAACGTTAGATATATAACATGTTTCGCATAACAACATATCTACTTTATGTTATATATCTGTTTTGCATAGCAACATATCAACTTTATGTTATATATCTGTTTTGCATAGCAACATATCAACTTTATGTTATATATCTGTTTCACATAGCAACATATCAACTTTATGCTATATATCTGTTTCGCATAGCAACATATCAACTTTATGTTATATATCTGTTTCACATAGCAACATATCAACTTTATGTTATATATCTGTTTTGCATAGCAACATATCAACTTTATGCTATATATCTGTTTCATATATCAACTTTATGTTATATATCGGTTTCATGTAGCAACATATCAACTTTATGTTATATATCTGTTTCACATAGCAACATAACAACTTTATGTTATATATCTGTTTGCATAGCAACATATCAACTTTATGTTATATATCTGTTTTGCGTAGCAACATATCTACTTTATGTTATATATCTGTTTTGCGTAGCAACATATCTACTTTATGTATAGCAACATATCTACTTTATGTTATATATCTGTTTCGCATAGCAACATATCTACTTTATGTTATATATCTGTTTCGCATAGCAACATATCTACTTTATGTTATATATCTGTTTCGCATAGCAACATATCTACTTTATGTTATATATCTGTTTCGCATAGCAACATATCAACTTTATGTTATATATCTGTTTTGCATAGCAACATATCATGTTATTGTGTTTGTATCATTGTGTTGGTATTACATTTTTATTGTGATGGTATCACATTGGTTTGTGGTGGTATCACAGTGTTATTGTGGTGGTATCACAGTGTTATTGTGGTGGTTATTGTGGTGGTATCAGTGTTATTGTGGTGGTATCACGGTGTTATTGTGGTGGTATCATGGTGTTATTGTGGTGGTGGTATCACAGTGTTATTGTGGTGGTATCACGGTGTTATTGTGGTGGTATCACGGTGTCATTGTGGTGGTGGATCACGGTGTCATTGTGGTGGTATCTGGTGACATTGTGGTTGTATCACGGTGTTATTGTGGTGGTATCATGGTGTTATTGTGGTGGTGTCATTGTGGTTGTATCACGGTGTCATTGTGGTGGTATCAGTGTCATTATGGTGGTATCACGGTGTTATTGTGGTGGTATCACGGTGCTATTGTGGTGGTACCACAGTGTTATTGTGGCGGTATCACAGTGTCGTTGTTGTGGTATCAGGGTTATTGTGGTGGTATCACGGTGTTATTGTGGTGGTGTCACGGTGGTATCACGGTGTATTGTGGTGGTGTCACAGTGTTATTGTGGTGGTATCACGGTGTTATTGTGGCGCTATCACGATGTTATTGTGGTGGTATCACCGTGTCATTGTGGTGGTATCACGGTGTTATTGTGGTGGTATCACAGTGTTATTGTGGTGGTATCATGGTGTTATTGTGGTGGTATCATGGTGTTATTGTGGTGGTATCACGGTGTTATTGTGGTGGTATCACGTGTTATTGTGGCGCTATCACGGTGTTATTGTGGTGGTATCATGGTATAATTGTGGTGGTATCACGGTATCATTGTGGTGGTATCACGGTATCATTGTGGTGGTATCATTGTGATGGTATCACGGTGTTATTGTGGTGGTATCACAGTGTTATTGTGGTGGTATCATTGTGGTGGTATCACAGTGTTATTGTGGTGGTATCATGGTGTCATTGTGGTGGTGTCATTGTGGTATCACAGTGTTAATGTGGTGGTATCACGGTATCAGTGGGTATCACGGTGTCATTGTGGTGGTATCACGGTGTCATTGTGGTGGTATCACGGTGTCATTGTGGTGGTATCACGGTGTTATTGTGGTGGTATCACGGTGTTATTGTGGTGGTATCACGGTGTTATTGTGGTGGTATCACGGTGTTATTGTGGTGGTATCACGGTGTTATTGTGTGGTATCACGGTGTTATTGTGGTGGTATCATGGTGTTGTTGTGGTGGTATCATGGTGTTATTGTGGTGGTATCACAGTGTTATTGTGGTGGTATCACGGTGTTATTGGGCGCTATCACGGTGTTATTGTGGCGCTATCACGGTGTTATTGTGGCGCTATCATTGTGATGGTATCACGGTGTTATTGTGGTGGTATCACGGTATCATTGTGGTGGTATCATTGTGATGGTATCACGGTGTTATTGTGGTGGTATCATTGTGGTGGTATCACGGTATCATTGTGGTGGTATCATTGTGATGGTATCACGGTGTTATTGTGGTGGTATCACAGTGTTATTGTGGTGGTATCACGGTGTTATTGTGGTGGCATCATTGTGGTGGTATCACAGTGTTATTGTGGTGGTATCACAGTGTTATTGTGGTGGTATCATGGTGTCATTGTGGTGGTGTCATTGTGGTGGTATCACAGTGTTAATGTGGTGGTATCACGGTATCATTGTGGTGGTATCACGGTGTCATTGTGGTGGTATCACAGTGTCATTGTGGTGGTATCACAGTGTCATTGTGGTGGTATCACGGTGTCATTGTGGTGGTATCATTGTGGTGGTATCACGGTGTTATTGTGGTGGTATCATGTGGTGTTCAGTGTTATTGTGGTGGTATCACAGTGTTATTGTGGTGGTATCACGGTGTTATTGTGGTGTTATGGTGGTGTTATTGTGGTGGTATCATGGTGTTATTGTGGTGGTATCACGGTGTTATTGTGGTGGTATCACAGTGTTATTGTGATGACATCACAATGTTATTGTGGTGGTATCACGGTGTTATTGTGGTGGTATCACGGTGTTATTGTGGTGGTGTTATTGTGGTAGTATCACGGTGTTATTGTGGGGGTATCACAGTGTTATTGTGGTGGTATCATGGTGTCGTTGTGGTGGTATCAGGGTGTCGTTGTGGTGGTATCAGGGTGTCGTTGTGGTGGTATCACGGTGTTATTGTGGTGGTATCACTGTGTTATTGTGGTGGTATGATGGTGTTATTGTGGTGGTATCACGGTGTTATTGTGTGGTATCACGGTGTTATTGTGGTGGTATCAGGGTGTTATTGTGGTGGTATGATGGTGTTATTGTGTGGTATCACGGTGTTATTGTGTGGTATCACGGTGTTATTGTGGTGGTATCGCAGTGTTATTGTGGTGGTATCACAGTGTTATTGTGGTGGTGTCATTGTGGTGGTCACATTGTCATTGTGGTGGTATCACAGTGCCATTGTGGTGGTATCACGGTGTTATTGTGGTGGTATCACAGTGTTATTGTGGTGGTATCACGGTGTCAGTGTGGTAGTATCATGGTGTTATTGTGGTGGTATCACAGTGCCATTGTGGTGGTATCATTGTGTTATTGTGGTGGTATCACAGTGCCATTGTGGTGGTATCATGGTGTTATTGTGGTGGTATCACATTGTTATTGTGGTGGTATCACGGTGGTATTGTGCTGGTATCACGGTGTTATTGTGGTGGTATCACGGTGTTATTGTGGTGGTATCACAGTGTTATTGTGGTGGTATCACAGTGTTATTGTGGTGGTATCACGGTGTTATTGTGGTGGTATCACGGTGTTATTGGTGGTATCACAGTGTTATTGTGGTGGTATCACAGTGTTATTGTGGTGGTATCACGGTGTTATTGTGGTGGTATCACGGTGTTAGTTGTGTTTGTGGTGGTATCACAGTGTTATTGTGGTGGTATCACAGTGTTATTGTGGTGGTATCACGGTGGTATTGTGGTAGTATCACAGTGTTATTGTGGTGGTATCACGGTGTCATTGTGGTGGTATCACAGTGTCATTGTGGTGGTATCAATGTCATTGTGGTGGTATCACAGTGTCATTGTGGTGGTATCACGGTGTCATTGTGGTGGTATCACGGTATCATTGTGGTGGTATCACGGTGTTATTGTGGTGGTATCACGGTGTTATTGTGGGTATCATTGTGATGGTATCACAGTGTTATTGTGGTGGTATCACGGTATTATGTGGTGGTATCATTGTGGTGGTATCACGGTGTTATTGTGTGGTATCATTGTGGTGGTATCACAGTGTTATTGTGGTGGTATCATGTGGTGGTATCACGGTGTTATTGTGGTGGTATCACAGTGTTATTGTGGTGGTATCACGGTGTTATGTGTGGTCATTGTTGTATCACGGTGTTATTGTGGTGGTATCACGGTGTTATTGTGGTGGTATCACGGTGTCATTGTGGTGGTGTCATTGTGGTGGTATCACGGTGTTATTGTGGTGGTATCACGGTGTCATTGTGGTGGTATCACGGTGTCATTGTGGTGGTATCACAGTGTCATTGTGGTGGTATCACAGTGTTATTGTGGTGGTATCACGGTGTTATTGTGGTGGTATCATTGTGGTGGTATCACGGTGTTATTGTGGTGGTATCACAGTGTTATTGTGGTGGTATCACAGTGTTATTGTGGTGGTATCACGGTGTTATTGTGGTGGTATCATTGTGGTGGTGTTATTGTGGTGGTATCATGGTGTTATTGTGGTGGTATCACGGTGTTATTGTGGTGGTATCACAGTGTTATTGTGGTGGTATCACGGTGTTATTGTGGTGGTATCACGGTGTTATTGTGGTGGTATCACGGTGTTATTGTGGTGGTGTTATTGTGGTGGTATCACGGTGTTATTGTGGTGGTATCACGGTGTTATTGTGGTGGTATCACGGTGTTGTTGTGGTGGTATCACGGTGTCGTTGTGGTGGTATCACGGTGTTGTTGTGGTGGTATCACGGTGTTATTGTGGTGGTATCACTGTGTTATTGTGGTGGTATGATGGTGTTATTGTGGTGGTATCACGGTGTTATTGTGTGGTATCACGGTGTTATTGTGGTGCTATCACAGTGTTATTGTGGTGGTATCACAGTGTTATTGTGGTGGTATCACGGTGTCATTGTGGTGGTATCAGGTGTTATTGTGGTGGTATCACAGTGTTATTGTGGTGGTATCACAGTGTTAT
>CM026386.1:22008535-22037686 GCA_014843695.1 Archivesica marissinica | reverse complement strand
TATTTAATGACACGTGTAGTTATCTTGTGTAGTTATTTAATGACATGTGTAGTTATTTAATGACTCGTGTAGTTATTTAATGACTCGTGTAGTTATTTAATGACACGTGTAGTTATCTTGTGTAGTTATTTAATGACACGTGTAGTTATCTTGTGTAGTTATTTAATGACACGTGTAGTAATTTAATGACACGTGTAGTTATCTTGTGTAGTTATTTAATGACACGTGTAGTTATTTAATGACACGTGTAGTTATCTTGTGTAGTTATTTAATGACACGTGTAGTTATTTAATGACTCGTGTAGATATTTAATGACACGTGTAGTTAATTAAACACGTGTAGATTTAATACACGTGTATTATTTAATGACACGTGTAGTTATCTTGTGTAGTTATTTAATGACACGTGTAGTAAAACACTATTTAATGACACGTGCAGTTATCTTGTGTAGTTATTTAATGACACGTGTAGTTATTTAATGACTCGTGTAGATATTTAATGACACAACAGTGTAGCTAATTAAACAGTGTAGTTATTTAATGACACGTGTAGTTATTTAATGACCAGAAAAACACAACGTGTAGTTATTTAATGACACTTGTAGTTATTTAATGACACGTGTAGTTATCTTGTGTAGTTATTTAATGACACGTGTAGTTATCTTGTATAGTTATTTAATGACACGTGTAGTTATATCGTGTAGTTATTTAATGACACGTGTAGTTATCTTGTGTAGTTATTTAATGACACGTATAGTTATTTAATGACACGTTACTTATCTTGTGTAGTTATTTAATGACACGTCTAGTTATCTTGTGTAGTTATTTAATGACTCGTGTAGTTATTTAATGACACGTGTAGTTATCTTGTGTAGTTATTTAATGACACGTGTAGTTATCTTGTGAAAACGTGTAGTTATTTAATGACACGTGTAGTTATCTTGTGTAGTTATTTAATGACACAACACACTTGTGTAGTTATTTAATGACTCGTGTAGTTATAAACTGTAGTTATTTAATGACACAATCGTGTAGTTATTTAATGACACGTGTAGTTATTTAATGACACGTGTAGTTATCTTGTGTAGTTATTTAATGACACGTGTAGTTATTTAATGACACGTGCAGTTATCTTGTGTAGTTATTTAATGACACGTGTAGTTATTTAATGACTCGTGTAGTTATTTAATGACACGTGTAGTTATATTGTGTAGTTATTTAATGACACGTGTAGTTATTTAATGACAGGTGTAGTTATTTAATGACTCGTGTAGTCATTTAATGACTCGTGTAGTTATTTAATGACACGTGCAGTTATCTTGTATAGTTATTTAATGACACGTGTAGTTATTTAATGACACGTGTAGTTATCTTGTGTAGTTATTTAATGACACGTGAAGTTATTTAATGACACGTGTAGTTATCTTGTGTAGTTATATAATGACACGTGTAGTTATTTAATGACACGTGTAGTTATCTTGTGTAGTTATTTAATGACACGTGTAGTTATCTTGTGTAGTTATTTAATGACACGTGTAGTTATTTAATGACACGTGTAGTTATTTAATGACTCGTGTAGTTATTTAATGACACGTGTAGATCTTGTGTAGTTATTTAATGACTTGTGTAGTTATTTAATGACTTGTGTAGTTATTTAATGACACGTGTAGTTATCTTGTGTAGTTATTTAATGACACGTGTAGTTATCTTGTGTAGTTATTTAATGACACGTATAGTTATTTAATGACACGTGTACTTATCTTGTGTAGTTATTTAATGACATGTGTAGTTATCTTGTGTAGATATTTAATGACACGTGTAGTTATCTTGTGTCATTATTTAATGACACGTGTAGTTATCTTGTGTAGTTATTTAATGACATGTGTAGTTATTTAATAACACGTGTAGTTATCTTGTGTAGTTATTTAATGACACGTGTAGTTATCTTGTGTAGTTATTTAATGACACGTGTAGTTATTTAATGACACGTGTAGTTATCTTGTGTAGTTATTTAATGACACGTGTAGTTATCTTGTGTAGTTATTTAATGACACGTGTAGTTATTTAATGACACGTGTAGTTATCTTGTGTAGTTATTTAATGACTTGTGTAGTTATTTAATGACACGTGTAGTTATCTTGTGTAGTTATTTAATGACATGTGTAGTTATTTAATGACTCGTGTAGTTATTTAATGACTCGTGTAGTTATTTAATGACACGTGTAGTTATCTTGTGTAGTTATTTAATGACACGTGTAGTTATCTTGTGTAGTTATTTAATGACACGTGTAGTAATTTAATGACACGTGTAGTTATCTTGTGTAGTTATTTAATGACACGTGTAGTTATTTAATGACTCGTGTATATATTTAATGACACGTGTAGTTATCTTGTGTAGTTATTTAATGACACGTGTAGTTATTTAATGACAGGTGTAGTTATTTAATGACACGTGTAGTTATCTTGTGTCATTATTTAATGATACGTGTAGTTATCTTGTGTAGTTATTTAATGACATGTGTAGTTATTTAATGACACGTGTAGTTATCTTGTGTAGTTATTTAATGACACGTGTAGTTATTTAATGACACGTGTAGTTATCTTGTGTAGTTTTTTAATGACACGTGTAGTTATCTTGTGTAGTTATTTAATGACACGTGTAGTTATTTAATGACACGTGTAGTTATCTTGTGTAGTTATTTAATGACACGTGTAGTTATTTAATGACACGTGCAGTTATCTTGTGTAGTTATTTAATGACACGTGTAGTTATTTAATGACTCGTGTAGATATTTAATGACACGTGTAGTTATATTGTGTAGTTATTTAATGACACGTGTAGTTATTTAATGACAGGTGTAGTTATTTAATGACTCGTGTAGTTATTTAATGACTCGTGTAGTTATTTAATGACACGTGCAGTTATCTTGTATAGTTATTTAATGACACGTGTAGTTATTTAATGACACGTGTAGTTATCTTGTGTAGTTATTTAATGACACGTGTAGTTATTTAATGACACGTGTAGTTATCTTGTGTAGTTATATAATGACACGTGTAGTTATTTAATGACACGTGTAGTTATCTTGTGTAGTTATTTAATGACACGTGTAGTTATTTAATGACCGTGTAGTTATCTTGTGTAGTTATTTAATGACACGTGTAGTTATCTTGTGTAGTTATTTAATGACACGTGTAGTTATTTAATGACTCGTGTAGTTATTTAATGACTCGTGTAGTTATTTAATGACACGTGTAGTTATCTTGTGTAGTTATTTAATGACACGTGTAGTTATTTAATGACTTGTGTAGTTATTTAATGACACGTGTAGTTATCTTGTGTAGTTATTTAATGACACGTGTAGTTATTTAATGACTCGTGTAGTTATTTAATGACACGGTAGTTATCTTGTGTAGTTATTTAATGACACGTGTAGTTATTTAATGACACGTGTAGTTATTTAATGACACGTGTAGTTATCTTGTGTAGTTATTTAATGACACGTGTAGTTATTTAATGACTCGTGTAGTTATTTAATGACACGTGTAGTTATTTAATGACACGTGTAGTTATCTTGTGTAGTTATTTAATGACACGTGTAGTTATTTAATGACACGTGTAGTTATCTTGTGTAGTTATTTAATGACACGTGTAGTTATCTTGTGTAGTTATTTAATGACACGTGTAGTTATTTAATGACACGTGTAGTTATATTGTGTAGTTATTTAATGACACGTGTAGTTATCTTGTGTAGTTATTTAATGACACGTGTAGTTATTTAATGACACGTCTAGTTATCTTGTGTAGTTATTTAATGACTTGTGTAGTTATTTAATGACACGTGTAGTTATCTTGTGTAGTTATTTAATGACATGTGTAGTTATTTAATGACTCGTGTAGTTATTTAATGACTTGTGTAGTTATTTAATGACTCGTGTAGTTATTTAATGACACGTGTAGTTATTTAATGATGTAGTTATTTAATGACTCGTGTAGTTATTTAATGACTCGTGTAGTTATTTAATGACACGTGTAGTTATTTAATGACACGTGTAGTTATCTTGTGTAGTTATTTAATGACACGTGTAGTTATTTAATGACTCGTGTAGTTATTTAATGACACGTGTAGTTATTTAATGATGTAGTTATTTAATGACTCGTGTAGTTATTTAATGACTCGTGTAGTTATTTAATGACTTGTGTAGTTATCTTGTGTAGTTATTTAATGACACGTGTAGTTATTTAATGACTCGTGTAGTTATTTAATGACACGTGTAGTTATTTAATGATGTAGTTATTTAATGACTCGTGTAGTTATTTAATGACTCGTGTAGTTATTTAATGACACGTGTAGTTATTTAATGACACGTGTATTTATTTAATGACACGTGTAGTTATTTAATGACTCGTGTAGTTATTTAATGACATGTCTAGTTATTTAATGACACGTGTAGTTATTTAATGACACGTGCAGTTATTTAATGACTCGTGTAGATATTTAATGACTCGTGTAGTTATTTAATGACACGTGGAGTTATTTAATGACTCGTGTAGTTATTTAATGACTTGTGTAGTTATTTAATGACACGTGTAGTTATTTAATGACACGTGTAGTTATTTAATGACTCGTATAGTTATTTAATGACACGTGTAGTTATTTAATGACTTGTGTAGTTATTTAATGACTCGTGTAGTTATTTAATGACTCGTGTAATTATTTAATGACTCGTGTAGTTATTTAATGACACGTGTAGTTATTTAATGACACGTGTAGTTATCTTGTGTAATTATTTAATGACATGTGTAGTTATTTAATGACACGTGTAGTTATTTAATGAAACGTGTAGTTATCTTGTGTAGTTATTTAATGACTCGTGTAGTTATTTAATGACACGTGTAGTTATCTTGTGTAGTTATTTAATGACTCGTAGTTATTTAATGACTCGTGTAGTTATTTAATGACTCGTATAGTTATTTAATGAAACGTGTAGTTATTTAATGACACGTGTAGTCATTTAATGACTCGTGTAGTTATTTAATGACTCGTGTAGTTATTTAATGACTCGTGTAGTTATTTAATGACTCGTGTAGTTATTTAATGACTCGTGTAGTTATTTAGTGACTCGTGTAGTTATTTAATGACTCGTGTAGTTATTTAATGACTTGTGTAGTTATTTAATGACTCGTGTAGTTATTTAATGACACGTGTAGTTATCTTGTGTAGTTATTTAATGACTCGTGTAGTTATTTAATGACTCGTGTAGTTATTTAATGACTTGTGTAGTTATTTAATGACTCGTGTAGTTATTTAATGACACGTGTAGTTATTTAATGATGTAGTTATTTAATGACTCGTGTAGTTATTTAATGACTCGTGTAGTTATTTAATGACACGTGTAGTTATTTAATGACACGTGTAGTTATCTTGTGTAGTTATTTAATGACACGTGTAGTTATTTAATGACTCGTGTAGTTATTTAATGACACGTGTAGTTATTTAATGATGTAGTTATTTAATGACTCGTGTAGTTATTTAATGACTCGTGTAGTTATTTAATGACTTGTGTAGTTATCTTGTGTAGTTATTTAATGACACGTGTAGTTATTTAATGACTCGTGTAGTTATTTAATGACACGTGTAGTTATTTAATGATGTAGTTATTTAATGACTCGTGTAGTTATTTAATGACTCGTGTAGTTATTTAATGACACGTGTAGTTATTTAATGACACGTGTAGTTATTTAATGACACGTGTAGTTATTTAATGACTCGTGTAGTTATTTAATGACATGTGTAGTTATTTAATGACTCGTGTAGTTATTTAATGACACGTGGAGTTATTTAATGACTCGTGTAGTTATTTAATGACTTGTGTAGTTATTTAATGACACGTGTAGTTATTTAATGACACGTGTAGTTATTTAATGACTCGTATAGTTATTTAATGACACGTGTAGTTATTTAATGACTTGTGTAGTTATTTAATGACTCGTGTAGTTATTTAATGACTCGTGTAGTTATTTAATGACTCGTGTAGTTATTTAATGACACGTGTAGTTATTTAATGACACGTGTAGTTATTTAATGACACGTGCAGTTATTTAATGACTCGTGTTGTTATTTAATGGCACGTGTAGTTATCTTGTGTAGTTTTTTAATGACTTGTGTAGTTATTTAATGACTTGTGTAGTTATTTAATGACACGTGTAGTTATCTTGTGTAGTTATTTAATGACACGTGTAGTTATTTAATGACACGTGTAGTTATTTAATGACACGTGTAGTGATCTTGTGTAGTTATTTAATGACACGTGTAGTTATTTAATGACACGTGTAGTTATTTAATGACTCGTGTAGTTATTTAATGACTTGTAGTTATTTAATGACACGTGTAGTTATCTTGTGTAGTTATTTAATGACTCGTGTAGTTATTTAATGACACGTGTAGTTATTTAATGACACGTGTAGTTATTTAATGACACGTGTAGTTATTTAATGACTCGTGTAGTTATTTAATGACATGTGTAGTTATTTAATGACTCGTGTAGTTATTTAATGACACGTGGAGTTATTTAATGACTCGTGTAGTTATTTAATGACTTGTGTAGTTATTTAATGACACGTGTAGTTATTTAATGACACGTGTATTTATTTAATGACTCGTATAGTTATTTAATGACACGTGTAGTTATTTAATGACTTGTGTAGTTATTTAATGTCTCGTGTAGTTATTTAATGACTCGTGTAGTTATTTAATGACTCGTGTAGTTATTTAATGACACGTGTAGTTATTTAATGACACGTGTAGTTATTTAATGACACGTGCAGTTATTTAATGACTCGTGTAGTTATTTAATGGCACGTGTAGTTATCTTGTGTAGTTTTTTAATGACTTGTGTAGTTATTTAATGACTTGTGTAGTTATTTAATGACACGTGTAGTTATCTTGTGTAGTTATTTAATGACACGTGTAGTTATTTAATGACACGTGTAGTTATTTAATGACACGTGTAGTGATCTTGTGTAGTTATTTAATGACACGTGTAGTTATTTAATGACACGTGTAGTTATTTAATGACTCGTGTAGTTATTTAATGACTTGTAGTTATTTAATGACACGTGTAGTTATCTTGTGTAGTTATTTAATGACACGTGTAGTTATTTAATGACACGTGTAGTTATCTTGTGTAGTTATTTAATGACATGTGTAGTTATCTTGTGTAGTTATTTAATGACACGTGTAGTTATCTTGTGTAATTATTTAATGACACGTGTAGTTATTTTGTGTAGTTATTTAATGACACATGTAGTTATTTAATGACACGTGTAGTTATCTTGTGTAGTTATTTAATGACATGTGTAGTTATCTTGTGTAGTTATTTAATGACACGTGTAGTTATTTAATGACACGTGTAGTTATTTAATGACTCGTGTAGTTATTTAATGACACGTGTAGTTATCTTGTGTAGTTATTTAATGACTTGTGTAGTTATTTAATGACTTGTGTAGTTATTTAATGACACGTGTAGTTATCTTGTGTAGTTATTTAATGACACGTGTAGTTATTTAATGACATGTGTAGTTATTTAATGACACGTGTAGTTATCTTGTGTAGTTATTTAATGACACGTGTAGTTATTTAATGACTCGTGTAGTTATTTAATGACTCGTGTAGTTATTTAATGACACGTGTAGTTATCTTGTGTAGTTATTTAATGACACGTATAGTTATTTAATGACACGTGTACTTATCTTGTGTAGTTATTTAATGACATGTGTAGTTATCTTGTGTAGATATTTAATGACACGTGTAGTTATCTTGTGTCATTATTTAATGACACGTGTAGTTATCTTGTGTAGTTATTTAATGACATGTGTAGTTATTTAATAACACGTGTAGTTATCTTGTGTAGTTATTTAATGACACGTGTAGTTATCTTGTGTAGTTATTTAATGACACGTGTAGTTATTTAATGACACGTGTAGTTATCTTGTGTAGTTATTTAATGACACGTGTAGTTATCTTGTGTAGTTATTTAATGACACGTGTAGTTATTTAATGACACGTGTAGTTATCTTGTGTAGTTATTTAATGACTTGTGTAGTTATTTAATGACACGTGTAGTTATCTTGTGTAGTTATTTAATGACATGTGTAGTTATTTAATGACTCGTGTAGTTATTTAATGACTCGTGTAGTTATTTAATGACACGTGTAGTTATCTTGTGTAGTTATTTAATGACATGTGTAGTTATCTTGTGTAGTTATTTAATGACACGTGTAGTAATTTAATGACACGTGTAGTTATCTTGTGTAGTTATTTAATGACACGTGTAGTTATTTAATGACACGTGTAGTTATCTTGTGTAGTTATTTAATGACACGTGTAGTTATTTAATGACTCGTGTAGATATTTAATGACACGTGTAGTTATCTTGTGTAGTTATTTAATGACACGTGTAGTTATTTAATGACAGGTGTAGTTATTTAATGACTCGTGTAGTTATTTAATGACTCGTGTAGTTATTTAATGACACGTGTAGTTATCTTGTGTAGTTATTTAATGACAGTTGTAGTTATTTAATGACACGTGTAGTTATCTTGTGTAGTTATTTAAAGACACGTGTAGTTATTTAATGACACGTGTAGTTATTTAATGACTCGTGTAGTTATTTAATGACTCGTGTAGTTATTTAATGACACGTGTAGTTATCTTGTGTAGTTATTTAATGACACGTATAGTTATTTAATGACACGTGTACTTATCTTGTGTAGTTATTTAATGACACGTGTAGTTATCTTGTGTAGATATTTAATGACACGTGTAGTTATCTTGTGTCATTATTTAATGATACGTGTAGTTATCTTGTGTAGTTATTTAATGACATGTGTAGTTATTTAATGACACGTGTAGTTATCTTGTGTAGTTATTTAATGACACGTGTAGTTATTTAATGACACGTGTAGTTATCTTGTGTAGTTATTTAATGACACGTGTAGTTATCTTGTGTAGTTATTTAATGACACGTGTAGTTATTTAATGACACGTGTAGTTATCTTGTGTAGTTATTTAATGACACGTGTAGTTATCTTGTGTAGTTATTTAATGACACGTGTAGTTATTTAATGACACGTGTAGTTATCTTGTGTAGTTATTTAATGACACGTGTAGTTATCTTGTGTAGTTATTTAATGACACGTGTAGTTATTTAATGACACGTGTAGTTATCTTGTGTAGTTATTTAATGACACGTGTAGTTATCTTGTGTAGTTATTTAATGACACGTGTAGTTATCTTGTGTAGTTATTTAATGACACGTGTAGTTATTTAATGACACGTGTAGTTATCTTGTGTAGTTATTTAATGACACGTGTAGTTATCTTGTGTAGTTATTTAATGACACGTGTAGTTATTTAATGACACGTGTAGTTATCTTGTGTAGTTATTTAATGACACGTGTAGTTATCTTGTGTAGTTATTTAATGACACGTGTAGTTATTTAATGACACGTGTAGTTATCTTGTGTAGTTATTTAATGACACGTGTAGTTATCTTGTGTAGTTATTTAATGACACGTGTAGTTATTTAATGACACGTGTAGTTATCTTGTGTAGTTATTTAATGACACGTGTAGTTATCTTGTGTAGTTATTTAATGACACGTGTAGTTATTTAATGACACGTGTAGTTATCTTGTGTAGTTATTTAATGACACGTGTAGTTATTTAATGACACGTGTAGTTATCTTGTGTAGTTATTTAATGACACGTGTAGTTATTTAATGACTTGTGTAGTTATTTAATGACACGTGTAGTTATCTTGTGTAGTTATTTAATGACATGTGTAGTTATTTAATGACTCGTGTAGTTATTTAATGACTCGTGTAGTTATTTAATGACACGTGTAGTTATCTTGTGTAGTTATTTAATGACACGTGTAGTTATCTTGTGTAGTTATTTAATGACACGTGTAGTAATTTAATGACACGTGTAGTTATCTTGTGTAGTTATTTAATGACACGTGTAGTTATTTAATGACACGTGTAGTTATCTTGTGTAGTTATTTAATGACACGTGTAGTTATCTTGTGTAGTTATTTAATGACACGTGTAGTTATCTTGTGTAGTTATTTAATGACACGTGTAGTTATTTAATGACACGTGTAGTTATCTTGTGTAGTTATTTAATGACACGTGTAGTTATTTAATGACACGTGTAGTTATCTTGTGTAGTTATTTAATGACACGTGTAGTTATTTAATGACACGTGTAGTTATTTAATGACACGTGTAGTTATTTAATGACTAGTGTAGTTATTTAATGACTCGTGTAGTTATTTAATGACACGTGTAGTTATCTTGTGTAGTTATTTAATGACACGTATAGTTATTTAATGACACGTGTACTTATCTTGTGTAGTTATTTAATGACACGTGTAGTTATCTTGTGTAGATATTTAATGACACGTGTAGTTATCTTGTGTCATTATTTAATGATACGTGTAGTTATCTTGTGTAGTTATTTAATGACATGTGTAGTTATTTAATGACACGTGTAGTTATCTTGTGTAGTTATTTAATGACACGTGTAGTTATTTAATGACACGTGTAGTTATCTTGTGTAGTTTTTTAATGACACGTGTAGTTATCTTGTGTAGTTATTTAATGACACGTGTAGTTATTTAATGACACGTGTAGTTATCTTGTGTAGTTATTTAATGACACGTGTAGTTATTTAATGACACGTGCAGTTATCTTGTGTAGTTATTTAATGACACGTGTAGTTATTTAATGACTCGTGTAGATATTTAATGACACGTGTAGCTATATTGTGTAGTTATTTAATGACACGTGTAGTTATTTAATGACAGGTGTAGTTATTTAATGACTCGTGTAGTTATTTAATGACTCGTGTAGTTATTTAATGACACGTGCAGTTATCTTGTATAGTTATTTAATGACACGTGTAGTTATTTAATGACACGTGTAGTTATCTTGTGTAGTTATTTAATGACACGTGTAGTTATTTAATGACACGTTTAGTTATCTTGTGTAGTTATATAATGACACGTGTAGTTATTTAATGACTCGTGTAGTTATTTAATGACACGTGTAGTTATCTTGTGTAGTTATTTAATGACACGTGTAGTTATTTAATGACTCGTGTAGTTAATTAATGACTCGTGTAGTTATTTAATGATGTAGTTATTTAATGACTCGTGTAGTTATTTAATGACTTGTGTATTTATTTAATGACACGTGTAGTTATTTAATGATGTAGTTATTTAATGACTCGTGTAGTTATTTAATGACACGTGTAGTTATTTAATGATGTAGTTATTTAATGACTCATTTAGTTATTTAATGACACGTGTAGTTATTTAATGATGTAGTTATTTAATGACACGTGTAGTTATTTAATGACTCGTGTAGTTATTTAATGACACGTGTATTTATTTAATGATTCGTGTAGTTATTTAATGACACGTGTAGTTATTTAATGACTCGTGTAGTTATTTAATGACACATGTAGTTATTTAGTGACTCGTGTAGTTATTTAATGACTCGTGTAGTTATTTAATGACACATGTAGTTATTTAATTACTCGTGTAGTTATTTAATGACACGTGTAGTTATCTTGTGTAGTCATTTAATGACTTGTGTAGTTATTTAATGACACGTGTAGTTATTTAATAACTCGTGTAGTTATTTAATGACACGTGTAGTTCTCTTGTGTAGTTATTTAATGACACGTGTAGTTATCTTGTGTAGTTATTTAATGACTCGTGTAGTTATTTAATGACTCGTGTAGTTATTTAATGACACGTGTAGTTATTTAATGATTCGTGTAGTTATTTAATGACACGTGTAGTTATCTTGTGTAGTTATTTAATGACACGTGTAGTTATTTAATGACACGTGTAGTTATTTAATGACTCGTGTAGTTATTTAATGACACGTGTAGTTATCTTGTGTAGTTATTTAATGACTTGTGTAGTTATTTAATGACTTGTGTAGTTATTTAATGACACGTGTAGTTATCTTGTGTAGTTATTTAATGACACGTGTAGTTATTTAATGACATGTGTAGTTATTTAATGACACGTGTAGTTATCTTGTGTAGTTATTTAATGACACGTGTAGTTATTTAATGACTCGTGTAGTTATTTAATGACTCGTGTAGTTATTTAATGACACGTGTAGTTATCTTGTGTAGTTATTTAATGACACGTATAGTTATTTAATGACACGTGTACTTATCTTGTGTAGTTATTTAATGACATGTGTAGTTATCTTGTGTAGATATTTAATGACACGTGTAGTTATCTTGTGTCATTATTTAATGACACGTGTAGTTATCTTGTGTAGTTATTTAATGACATGTGTAGTTATTTAATAACACGTGTAGTTATCTTGTGTAGTTATTTAATGACACGTGTAGTTATCTTGTGTAGTTATTTAATGACACGTGTAGTTATTTAATGACACGTGTAGTTATCTTGTGTAGTTATTTAATGACACGTGTAGTTATCTTGTGTAGTTATTTAATGACACGTGTAGTTATTTAATGACACGTGCAGTTATCTTGTGTAGTTATTTAATGACTTGTGTAGTTATTTAATGACACATGTAGTTATTTAATGACACGTGTAGTTATTTAATGACATGTGTAGTTATTTAATGACTCGTGTAGTTATTTAATGACTCGTGTAGTTATTTAATGACACGTGTAGTTATCTTGTGTAGTTATTTAATGACACGTGTAGTTATCTTGTGTAGTTATTTAATGACACGTGTAGTTATTTAATGACACGTGTGGTTATCTTGTGTAGTTATTTAATGACACGTGTAGTTATTTAATGACACGTGTAGTTATTTAATGACTCGTGTAGTTATTTAATGACACGTGTAGTTATATTGTGTAGTTATTTAATGACTTGTGTATTTATTTAATGATGTAGTTATTTAATGACTCGTGTAGTTATTTAATGACACGTGTAGTTATTTAATGATATAGTTATTTAATGACTCGTGTAGTTATTTAATGACACGTGTAGTTATTTAATGACACGTGTAGTTATTTAATGACTCGTGTAGTTATTTAATGACAAGTGTAGTTATTTAATGACTCGTGTAGTTATTTAATGACACGTGTAGTTATTTAATGACTCGTGTAGTTATTTAATGACACATGTAGTTATTTAATGACTCGTGTAGTTATTTAATGACTCGTGTAATTATTTAATGACTCGTGTAGTTATTTAATGACACGTGTAGTTATTTAATGACTTGTGTAGTTATTTAATGACACGTGTAGTTATTTAATGACACGTGTAGTTATTTAATGACACGTGTAGTTATTTAATGACTCGTGTAGTTATTTAATGACACATGTAGTTATTTAATGACTCGTGTAGTTATTTAATGACTCGTGTAGTTATTTAATGACTCGTGTAGTTATTTAATGACACGTGTAGTTATTTAATGACTTGTGTAGCTACTATAGTACACACGGTAGTATCATAAATATGTGTATTATTTGTATATTGTGCACATTCATGTTGGTATAAGCTACTATAGTACACGGGGTAGTATCATAAACATGTGTATTATTTGTATATTGTGCACATTCATGTTGGTTTAAGCTACTATAGTACATGGGGTAGTATCATAAATATGTGTATTATTTGTATATTGTGCACATTCATGTTGGTATAAGCTACTATAGTACACCCGGTAGTATCATAAACATGTGCAGTATTTGTATATTGCGCACATTCATGTTGGTATAAGCTACTATAGTACATGGGGTAGTATCATAAATATGTGTATTATTTGTATATTGCGCACATTCATGTTGGTATAAGCTACTATAGTACATGGGGTAGTATCATAAATATGTGTATTATTTGTATATTGTGCACATTCATGTTGGTTTAAGCTACTATAGTACATGGGGTAGTATCATAAACATGTGCAGTATTTGTATATTGTGCACATTCATGTTGGTTTAAGCTACTATAGTACACACGGTATTATCATAAATATGTGCATTATTTGTATATTGTGCACATTCATGTTGGTATAAGTTACTATAGTACATGAGGTAGTATCATAAATATGTGTATTATTTGTATATTGTGCACATTCATGTTGGTATAAGCTACTATAGTACACGGGGTAGTATCATAAATAAGTGCATTATTTGTATATTGTGCACATTCATGTTGGTATAAGCTACTATAGTACACGGGGTAGTATCATAAATATGTGTATTATTTGTATATTGTGCACATTCATGTTGGTATAAGCTACTATAGTACACACGGTAGTATCATAAATATGTGCAGTATTTGTATATTGTGCACATTCATGTTGGTTTAAGTTACTATAGTACATGGGGTAGTATCATAAATATGTGTATTATTTGTATATTGTGCACATTCATGTTGGTATAAGCTACTATAGTACATGGGGTAGTATCATAAATATGTGTATTATTTGTATATTGTGCACATTCATGTTGGTTTAAGTTACTATAGTACACACGGTAGTATCATACATATGTGTATTATTTGTATATTGTGCACATTCATGTTGGTTTAAGCTACTATAGTACATGGGGTAGTATCATACATATGTGCATTATTTGTATATTGTGCACATTCATGTTGGTATAAGCTACTATAGTACACAAGGTATTATCATAAATATGTGCATTATTTGTATATTGTGCACATTCATGTTGGTATAAGCTACTATTGTACACACGGTATTATCATAAATATGTGTATTATTTGTATATTGTGCACATTCATGTTGGTATAAGCTACTATAGTACACACGGTAGTATCATAAATATGTGTATTATTTGTATATTGTGCGCATTCATGTTGGTATAAGTTACTATAGTACACAAGGTATTATCATAAACATGTGCAGTATTTGTATATTGTGCACATTCATGTTGGTATAAGCTACTATAGTACACGGGGTAGTATCATAAATATGTGTATTATTTGTATATTGTGCGCATTCATGTTGGTATAAGTTACTATAGTACACAAGGTATTATCATAAACATGTGCAGTATTTGTATATTGTGCACATTCATGTTGGTATAAGCTACTATAGTACACGGGGTAGTATCATAAATATGTGTATTATTTGTATATTGTGCGCATTCATGTTGGTATAAGTTACTATAGTACACAAGGTATTATCATAAACATGTGCAGTATTTGTATATTGTGCACATTCATGTTGGTATAAGCTACTATAGTACACGGGGTAGTATCATAAATATGTGTATTATTTGTATATTGTGCGCATTCATGTTGGTATAAGTTACTATAGTACACAAGGTATTATCATAAACATGTGCAGTATTTGTATATTGTGCACATTCATGTTGGTATACGACCACTTTGATGGCAAATTTCCATTTCTGTAGATATATGGGGAAGATCTGGTCATGGGGGGAGGGGCTATGTTCTCATTCATTGTGTCCTAGATGCACACCAAGTGCCTGTCGTTCATAGGCGTACACATGCTCCTAATTCTTGTTTCTGTACACAACCAAGTTCCCAAGTGTTTACTTGGCAACATGAAGGAGGAGGTTGTTATATGATTATGGCAATTGTTTAAAGCAGCATTACATCTTATGAAATAAAAGATATTTGAAAAACATCAATTTTTACGTATTGGTAGCAATGCTGCTACGCATTCTAACATTATACTTTGTATGCTTATGTTCATTTGGTAAACAGTGTTTTTTGTAATAAAACAAACTTGAAACCGAAAGTATGACTTTCCGAGTCGATCGGTCACGCACTTGTTTACAACCGGAACGCATCTTCCCCATTTGTCCCACGTTGTCTTTTTAATTAAATTATTTGATATGTTGATTCATGCCCCTGTTAGCTAAGTTTTTAGGGACATTTCTACATTCCCGCGAGGGGTTCGACATTAGAGGAAGATAGATATATAGTCTTTCATGTTCAAAATATATAGGTTGTTTTCTACATCCTCTGTTGTTTCACGCATGCGCGCTGTGCGTGTTTATATGTCGTGTGTTGATAAACAAATTCGCGTATACGACGGTTTCAATTTATTGGAATTTTTATCGTTTCTGAGCGACCATTTCGATTTTTGTAAACACACACACATTAGTATTTATATTTTACCCAAAACAATATTTATTACGATGTAATGCTGCTTTAAGTACAAGAAACTGAGAGTAGAAATTTGCGTTTACTCAACAGTTGTATTTGTTCTCAACAATAGGTTTAGCCTCAGAATAGGTGCATGACCCCTAGCAACCGCTCAACTTGTCTCCCTATTAAACAGTGGTGGTGAAGAGTGTGTCCATTGTCGTACGGTCGACATCTAGAAGATCCCAGAATCCTACGGTGCTGCTGCGAGATGTGCCCCGATCGCAACGTACACGCCTTGAGGAGATCCGCCTGGACTCTGTCTTTCATTCTAAACCTTTTATAGACGGGTCAGTAGTCCAGCGGTTAACATGTTGGACTGTGAATCCAGTGATCGCAGGTTCGATCCCCCGTCTGGCCACTTACACCGTGCACGCAAAAGAACCAGAATGCACTGGAATGGGTCTCTGTCTGTATCATTACACTATCCTTCAACATCTAAAATGACTAATCTGTTCAGGAGGCGTCGCTCATATGGGCAACCGGTAGCGACGTTACACACTAATCCTTTTTCTGTAGATTGATGTGAATGCATTGTTCAAACTGTATAATTTTGGGATATAAAAAATGTTTAAGCTAACAATAACAGGTTAATTGGCATTAAATGAGTTTATCTACAATGTTATGTATTCAATTGACTATATTATCTTTTGGCCACAATAGTTCGTATGTGATTATTAAAGGCGCAGTTGTCATCAGATTAAAGGTATTTCAATGACATAAACCACGACCGGTCCAATGATTAAATATCAAGATGTTAAGATTGTATAGGTATCCCGCAATTAAATTTACAATGGATACAAGTGTTTGATTTGTGACTGTAGCATTGCATTTAATTACAAGAACACGGGTCAGGTGGCAGTAGCCCAGTGTCGTAAACCAGTGGCCTGTTTAAAGCGGAATTACATCGGCGAAAACGCAAATTTCTACAGAATATATTTACCTATACATTGTATAATGGTATAACTGTTTTCCGAATATTTGCCTCAAAAGCTGAGTATTTCAACTAATAAACTAACGTCGTATACGACGTTTGTTGACATAACAAACTAATGTAAACAGGGTCAACATCGATGCGTAATGAAATGAGTGTATCCTGAATAACACGATTTATGGTACAAATTTACCCCGTTATATCTCGCACTTTGTGCCTTTGCATATTTATTTTTATACTAATACCATTTAAAATATCTCTAAATGACAGTAGCATGCACTTGGTATAGACTCCAATAATAAACAAGCACCAATTTAGTTTAATCATATTTTATTGTATATGTATACATAAATACAATCACAATCATACAGGTATTACATACATACACAAATGGGTTGGACCACAAGTTATAACAACATTAGATTCGGTCCTCCCCATCACCAATTCAGGAGCGTAGCTGACAGTTATATGAAATCCTACTTTCACTTTTGACTTTTGAGTGATTGTATACCACACGCACACTGTTTATGTATAGAAAGTTAGGTTTCGAATTATTTCGGAAGAATTTGTATTAGCAATGCTATTTATACGTAAAGAATTTTTGTTGGGGCATTTTGCAATGTAGTGTCGCTTTAAACCGAGACAGCCTAGTGTATGATAATTTATACAATAGTTTGCTTCAGTAATAACACATAACACACACTACTGTGCTTTCAAAGTAAAGTTATAACGGTTGTAAGTAAACATTCGTTACACTTTTGCATTATAGGTAAGTCAGGTTGTTAGCAGTATTAAACAATAAATCACAGTACCAGACCACGTATGTAGTGTCATTGAACAAGGCACCTCACACACATTGCTTAGTACTGGTTAACCGCTATGGTCGGCTAAGCATGCCCAGGAAAACAAGTCTAGGTCCCCGAAAGGGGTTTGACATTAATGGTACATACATACATACATACATACATACCTGTAAGGTATCGTATATTGCCTTATCTGTACAGTAGTGTAATATTCCAACGGTATTATCACATTACCGAAGATCACTCACCGCTGTATGTTCGAATCCCACTTGGGGTATCGAATTCTTTGCGAGGGGTTAGGTGGTTCTTCCCGGGTACCCGTCCTTGTCCGAAATGCTGTTCAGAGAGGCACACGTAGCCTGGGAACAGGCGTTGATATATTTTGCCTCATCAGTCATATAAATATAGTTTAGTTTATACAAATTTATTTTAGCTCGATTGCGAAACAAGTTCTTACAACTTATATTAATCACTCTCGATACCTCATTCCTGATGTAATCCATCGCCACGAGGTAGAAATATAGTTTAATACCGAGATCATTAATTGGGCCGTATTGAGTTTCTGATAATGTCATTTTGCCAGAAGTAAATTAGTGAAAAATCAGCAGACTGGAACCCATAATAGGGCACAAGGGGTCTTACTCTACCAATATTAAAGATGGAGTCGCTATTTGACCTGAATAGTCGGTGTAACGTACGTCGGTGTACGTCGGTGTAACGTCGGTGTAACGTACGTCGGTGTAACGTACGTCGGTGTACGTCGGTGTAACGTACGTCGGTTTACGTCGGTGTACAGCGGTGTAACGTACGTCGGTGTACGTCGGCGTAACGTTGGTGTAACGATACGTCGGTGTAACGTACGTCGGTGTAACGTACGTCGGTGTAACATACGTTGGTGTACGTCGGTGTACGTCGGTGTACGTCGGTGTAACGTACGTCGGTGTAACGTACGTCGGTGTACGTCAGCGTAACGTTGGTGTAACGATACGTCGGTGTACGTCGGTGTAACGTACGTCGGTGTACGTCGGTGTAACGTCGGTGTAACGTACGTCGGTGTACGTCGGTGTAACGTACGTCGGTGTACGTCGGTGTAACGTACGTCGGTTTACGTCGGTGTACAGCGGTGTAACGTACGTCGGTGTACGTCGGCGTAACGTTGGTGTAACGATACGTCGGTGTAGCGTACGTCGGTGTAACGTACGTCGGTGTAACATACGTCGGTGTACGTCGGTGTACGTCGGTGTAATGTACGTCGGTGTAACGTACGTCGGTGTACGTCGGCGTAACGTTGGTGTAACGATACGTCGGTGTAACGTACGTCGGTGTAACATACGTCGGCGTACGTCGGCGTAACGTTGGTGTAACGATACGTCTGTGTAACGTACGTCGGTGTACGTCGGTGTAACGTACGTCGGTGTAACATACGTCGGTGTACGTCGGCGTAACGTTGGTGTAACGATACGTCGGTGTAACGTACGTCGATGTAATGTACGTCGGTGTAACGTACGTCGCTGTACGTCGGCGTAGTGTACGTCGGTGTACTGTACGTCGGTGTAACGGTACGTCGGTGTAACGTACGTCGATGTAACGTGCGTCGGTGTAACGTACGTGTCGGTGTAGCGTACTTCGATGTAACGTTACGTCGGTGTAACGTACGTCGGTGTAACGTACGTCGGTGTAACATACGTCACACCACAAAAACAAAATAAAACTTATTTCCAAGACTTAGTGCATGGACATTATTCTGGATTACAAATATTAAATGCAGCTGGTTCCATACTCACGGATTGCCGAGGGAAGGAACGAATATATATATATTTATATCCCTGTTCTACATTGTTCTCAGGGATTGACTATATTCATCATAAGAATGTTGTACTCTCTCAATCTAAATTTTCGGCGTAAAAAGCCTTTTTCAAGGAAAGTTTTAAACAGAAATCCGGCTAGTTCATTTTCTTTCGCTTCACGAAAATGTTCTACTTTACAAAACAGGCATTCAGGTTGCACAGTTATAGCCATATTAATATTACCTAATTAGCATAAGTTATGCATAATTATGCTAATTATGTAAACTATGAATGCTCGTAACTTCTCGACACTATTTTCGATTTCGTAACGGTTGATATTTTTGGAAAGCCGAGAGCAAATCCTTTCACTAAGACATGCAATGGAATTCTCTTTCATTAAAAGAAACAAGTTATAAATATTGCCTATGTAATTTATGCAAATTAACGTGATCGCACTGCCCTGTCATTTGAAATTTAGTGGTATTTCAGAATAGTTTGGTACCAAGTTTATCTTACAGTTCTAACAATTGTGTTTTTATCAGCACTATGTTGGTTTTGTCGTGTGTCGGCTCCATTAAAACACTGTCATACCTTTGTACTTGCAGTCCATTATTAATATTGGGCTGGTGTCAAAAGACCAGAGTATTATATTAAATACTACGCGTAAATGTACGAAATTGACAATTTTAATTAGTAGGATCTTTTTGTATAAGTGTGTGTTTTATGTAAGATATAAGCCTCAAACCGATCCAATATCTCCAGATGGGATCGTTTTCGGCTTATATCCTATACTTATTTTTCGAATTAGCCCTGTCGCAAGTGTCGTACGATTATGGAACACATGTAACACGTGCAATAAGAAAAAACCACCGTTCTGATTGAGAATAAACTTTACACGAGTGTATTCACAAAATGACCAGTAGCTGGCGTGTATATTCACCGAATGTGTACCATAAACACGAACGTTTCTAATTTAACGGAGTAGTATTGTTTGGCAACATTAAACTTAGACTAATTAATCTCCGCCAAAGCCTTCGTGAGTTTCCGTGAACTTACGACCAGGACATACGTTAGGGTTTTACCGTTAATATTTGAATCAAGTAAGTGTACAATAATCGAAAGCTCATATTTTACTTCGGAAATCGATTATTAACGAAGTAAGTTCACGGAATATGCAAATGTATCAGTTCAATGTTGCCACATAATACATTTGCAATATTGCGAGAGGAACAACTCGTGTCTAATTATCAGCTTACAGAAATGGTGTTGAAGATTCAATGGACAGCGCTAATGGCTACGATAGTCTTGTTAAATTGTGTTGAAAGCGTTCAACATACGAACTATGTGTCTGATGTTTCCTTCAATGAAGATGGTAATGAAAATGCGAACACAATAACCGGACGACGAACTGGACCTCTTGATATTGTTATGGAAAGTAGGAACAGAGCAGAACATGATGTTTCCAATGCTAAGGATCATGATGTGCATGCGCGGTACAGAGGAAACAGTACTGTAAAACAGTCCAATGCAGAGTCTAAAGAATGTGAAGGAAAGGAACACAGGTTGGTACACTTTATTGGTGTTTGCTTTTATCAGTGTTTATAGTAAAATAAAGTGTTTGTTTATTATAGTATCGCCCCTATTTAAACTGTTAAAGGGCCAGCCATTTCTGACTTATGAGACACCTCTTTTTTATGAACATCAGTACTTCCCGAATCCTATGCTTGTATAATAATCCTTTTATTACCTCCATATACATGAAGAGCACAAGTGAACATACATACTATACAATTACACGTTTTACATGGACACATATAAACATACATATATACAAAGTAGTACAAGTACAATAATGGTCATAAGAACTGACATAACCATGCAGCTATTAATTAGTGTATACCGATCATCATAACTTGCTGTCAGCTCACCATAATAATTATATATCGTCGCTACCGCGGTTGCTCCCACGAGCGACGTCGCCTGAAGATATTAGTAATTTTAAGTAGTGCAAGATAATGCAATGATACAGACAAGAGCCTCATTCCAGATTCTCTTTCTGGTTCTTTTACGTTGTGGCGAACCTCTCTTTCTCTTATTATATATTGTCCGGTACAAATGCTCTAACCAGGGTCTATCCTATCGTAGACTCGCTGGAGTTGTCTAGGGGGTTTCTCTACGGTCCTTCAATACTGTTCTAACCAGGGTCTATCCTATCGTAGACTCGCTGGCGTTGTCTAGGGGGTTTCTCTATGATCCTTCAATAATGTATAACTCAACACAGTCTATCGTTTTCCTTTGTATAATATAATTTATAACAATCGACTTTAATTTATATTATAACATGTATCCTATATTCGTAATATTTCGTATCTTATAGTTCGTCTCACTATTTCCATATGTTCATAATAGTTCCATATAACTATTATATTAATTTCCTTCCTTCATCAAGCTATTCCAATATATATATTAGCCAAAACAATCGTTTCTTACACGGCCTAATTATCTTCCGTTCACGTATTTAATACGACTTTAATATTTGAGAGTTAATACTTCTTTAAATATCAATTTTTCTAACTATCATAGAATCAGTTTATATCTTTAAAAGTGAGTTACATTGATTCCTTAAATGCCTCCTTGGCAGGATAATAATGCACTCATTTCTTCATCATTTCTCATTTCTTAAATAGCAAAATTAACATCTATAACAGACATCACGGCGCCAAACATCTGTGATGTTATACAATATTATGACTTGTTTCTCTGTCATCTATAAGGCGGCTATATTCTTACATAACTGACCACCTGCACTCGGTAGTGAAAATGTTCCCGAGCAAACAGAGAACTGATCATTTAGGCGCGAAAATAATAGCAGACGATTATACATATTACATAGCAGACGATTATACATATTACATAAAATCATAATATTACATGGTTAACAATGTATCATATATATAAATAAATAAATGTATTTATAAAATACATTTCTGTTTATATATGACAATATTTATTCGTGCAAATAGATGTTTGTTTTTACTATCTTTTGCACAACGTGCACAATGAAAGACCGACACATACCTAATATAGGTGTCAGTGGAAATGCACATGTTGCGGTGCGCATTTATATGGGCGCCGTTTTGCTATTTATTTGTTATATATGGATATCCATACATAGATTATTGGATATCCATACATAGATTATTGGATATCCATACATAGATTATTGGATATCCATTCATAGATTATTGGATATCCATACATAGATTATTGGATATCCATACATAGATTATTGAATATCCATACATAGATTATTGGATATCCATACATAGATTATTGGATATCCATAGATTATTGGATATCCATACATAGATTATTGGATATCCATACATAGATTATTGGATATCCATACATAGATTATTGGATATCCATACATAGATTATTGGATATCCATAGATTATTGGATATCCATACATAGATTATTGGATATCCATACATAGATTATTGGATATCCATAGATTATTGGATATCCATACATAGATTATTGGATATCCATACATAGATTAATGGATATCCATACATAGATTAATGGATATCCATACATAGATTATTGGATATACATGCATAGATTATTGGATATCCATACATAGATTATTGGATATCCATACATATATTATTGGATATCCATACATATATTATTGGATATCCATACATAGATTATTGGATATCCATACATAGATTATTGGATATCCATACATAGATTATTGGATATCCATACATAGATTATTGGATATCCATACATAGATTATTGGATATCCATAGATTATTGGATATCCATAGATTATTGGATATCCATGCATAGATTATTGGATATTCATACATAGATTATTGGATATCCATACATAGATTATTGGATATTCATACATAGATTATTGGATATCCATGCATAGATTATTGGATATCCATACATAGATTATTGGATATCCATACATAGATTATTGGATATCCATAGATTATTGGATATCCATAGATTATTGGATATCCATAGATTATTGGATATCCATAGATTATTGGATATCCATACATAGATTATTGGATATCCATAGATTATTGGATATCCATACATAGATTATTGGATATCCCATAATTCGAGTTTTGGCTATCCATACATAGATTATTGGATATCCATACATAGATTATTGGATATCCATAGATTATTGGATATCCATGCATAGATTATTGGATATCCATGCATAGATTATTGGATATCCATACATAGATTATTGGATATCCATACATAGATTATTGGATATCCATAGATTATTGGATATCCATAGATTATTGGATATCCATACATAGATTATAGAATATCCATACATAGATTATTGGATATCCATACATAGATTATTGGATATCCATACATAGATTATTGGATATCCATATATTATAGAATATCCATACATAGATTATTGGATATCCCATAATTCGAGTTTTGGCTATCCATACATAGATTATTGGATATCTATACATAGATTATTGGATATCCATACATAGATTATTGGATATCCCATAATTCGAGTTTTGGCTATCCATACATAGATTATTGGATATCCATACATAGATTATTGGATATCCATATATTATAGAATATCCATACATAGATTATTGGATATCCCATAATTCGAGTTTTGGCTATCCATACATAGATTATTGGATATCTATACATAGATTATTGGATATCCATACATAGATTATTGGATATCCCATAATTCGAGTTTTGGCTATCCATACATAGATTATTGGATATCCATACATAGATTATTGGATATCCATCATAGATTATTGGATATCCATACATAGATTATTGGATATCCATAGATTATTGGATATTCATACATAGATTATTGGATATCCATACATAGATTATTGGATATCCATACATAGATTATTGGATATCCATACATAGATTATTGGATATCCATAGATTATTGGATATCCATACATAGATTATTGGATATCCATACATAGATTATTGGATATCCCATAATTCGAGTTTTGGCTATCCATACATAGATTATTGGATATCCATACATAGATTATTGGATATCCATAGATTATTGGATATCCATGCATAGATTATTGGATATCCATGCATAGATTATTGGATATCCATACATAGATTATTGGATATCCATACATAGATTATTGGATATCCATACATTATTGGATATCCATACATAGATTATTGGATATCCATAGATTATTGGATATCCATAGATTATAGAATATCCATACATAGATTATTGGATATCCATAGATTATAGAATATCCATACATAGATTATTGGATATCCATACATAGATTATTGGATATCCATACATAGATTATTGGATATCCATACATAGATTATTGGATATCCATACATAGATTATTGGATATCCATATATTATAGAATATCCATACATAGATTATTGGATATCCCATAATTCGAGTTTTGGCTATCCATACATAGATTATTGGATATCTATACATAGATTATTGGATATCCATACATAGATTATTGGATATCCCATAATTCGAGTTTTGGCTATCCATACATAGATTATTGGATATCCATAGATTATTGGATATCCATACATAGATTATTGGATATCCATACATAGATTATTGGATATCCATACATAGATTATTGGATATCCATACATAGATTATTGGATATCCATACATAGAATATTGGCTATCCATAGATTATTGGATATCCATACATAGATTATTGGATATCCATACATAGATTATTGGATATCCATAAATAGATTATTGGCTATCCATACATAGATTATTGGATATCCATACATAGATTATTGGATATCCATACATAGATTATTGGATATCCATACATAGATTATTGGATATCCATACATAGATTATTGGATATCCATACATAGATTATTGGATATCCATAAATAGATTATTGGCTATCCATAAATAGATTATTGGCTATCCATACATATATTATTGGATATCCATACATAGATTATTGGATATCCATACATAGATTATTGGATATCCATACATAGATTATTGGCTATCCATACATAGATTATTGGCTATCCATACATAGATTATTGGCTATCCATACATAGATTATTGGCTATCCATACATAGATTATTGGATATCCATACATAGATTATTGGATATCCATACATAGATTATTGGATATCCATAAATAGATTATTGGATATCCATACATAGATTATTGGCTATCCATACATAGATTATTGGATATCCATACATAGATTATTGGATATCCATACATAGATTATTGGATATCCATACATAGATTATTGGATATCCATAAATAGATTATTGGATATCCATAAATAGATTATTGGCTATCCATACATAGATTATTGGATATCCATAAATAGATTATTGGCTATCCATACATAGATTATTGGATATCCATACATAGATTATTGGCTATCCATACATAGATTATTGGCTATCCATACATAGATTATTGGATATCCATACATAGATTATTGGCTATCCATACATAGATTATTGGATATCCATACATAGATTATTGGCTATCCATACATAGATTATTGGATATCCATACATAGATTATTGGCTATCCAAACATAGATTATTGGCTATCCATACATAGATTATTGGCTATCCATACATAGATTATTGGCTATCCATACATAGATTATTGGATATCCATAGATTATTGGATATCCATAGATTATTGGATATCCATACATAGATTATTGGATATCCATACATAGATTATTGGCTATCCATACATAGATTATTGGCTATCCATACATAGATTATTGGATATCCATACATAGATTATTGGCTATCCATACATAGATTATTGGATATCCATACATAGATTATTGGCTATCCATACATAGATTATTGGATATCCATACATAGATTATTGGCTATCCAAACATAGATTATTGGCTATCCATACATAGATTATTGGCTATCCATACATAGATTATTGGCTATCCATACATAGATTATTGGATATCCATAGATTATTGGATATCCATAGATTATTGGATATCCATACATAGATTATTGGATATCCATACATAGATTATTGGCTATCCATACATAGATTATTGGCTATCCATACATAGATTATTGGATATCCATACATAGATTATTGGCTATCCATACATAGATTATTGGCTATCCATACATAGATTATTGGATATCCATACATAGATTATTGGATATCCATACATAGATTATTGGATATCCATACATAGATTATTGGCTATCCATACATAGATTATTGGCTATCCATACATAGATACACCAACAAATATTGGATATCCATGCATAGATTATTGGATATCCATGCATAGATTATTGGATATCCATAGATTATTGGATATCCATAGATTATTGGATATCCATGCATAGATTATTGGATATCCATGCATAGATTATTGGATATCCATGCATAGATTATTGGATATCCATGCATAGATTATTGGATATCCATACATAGATTATTGAATATCCATACATAGATTATTGAATATCCATACATAGATTATTGGATATCCATACATAGATTATTGGATATCCATACATAGATTATTGGATATCCATACATAGATTATTGGATATCCATACATAGATTATTGGATATCCATAGATTATTGGATATCCATAGATTATTGGATATCCATACATAGATTATTGGATATCCATACATAGATTATTGGATATCCATACATAGATTATTGGATATCCATAGATTATTGGATATCCATACATAGATTATTGGATATCCATACATAGATTATTGGATATCCATACATAGATTATTGGATATCCATACATAGATTATTGGATATCCATACATATATTATTGGATATCCATACATAGATTATTGGCTGCTGAATAAATAGCAAAACTGCGCGCCTGAAAATATGAATATCCAAAAATCGAATAACTATCCATTAATAGATTTATGGATTTATGGATACCCAAAATTAGCTTGATATTATGGATATCCATATATCGAATTATACATGTATATCTACACAGTACGGTATCAATTGTATGCAATATCCACCATTCAGCCTAAGGGGCTATGTCTTCTAAAATATGTTAGATATTAACCCAAAACAAATACTTTGAAAATAAACAACAACATGTAGTCACCATATGCTTCTTTTTATTAAATTAAATACGATGTTTAGAAATTGAAAATTGAGTTTGAAAATGTATGGTTAATTAATGAATCTCTAGAACAATATATTAATTATTAGGCGTCATAAGGAATGAACAGTAATACATTTTACAAGACATGGCCCCTTAAGTTGAATGGTGGATAGTGTTGATACTATGCAAATACGTGTATAATATCAATATATACATATATAATTGTTTAGATAATTATAATGAATCGACGACATTTCACACTACATCCAAACATATTTACAACCGATCATCGGTATTAAGGTTCTTTGACATATACTCGAGGACATAGAAAACGCACACCTACATTATATACTCGAGGACATAGAAAACACACACCTACATTATATACTAGAGGACATAGAAAACGCACACCTACATTATATACTAGAGGACATAGAAAACGCACACCTACATTATATACTAGAGGACATAGAAAACGCACACCTACATTATATACTAGAGGACATAGAAAACGCACACCTACATTATATACTCGAGGACATAGAAAACGCACACCTACATTATATACTAGAGGACATAGAAAACGCACACCTACATTATATACTAGAGGACATAGAAAACGCACACCTACATTATATACTAGAAGGAAACATAGACAACGCACAATACATTATATACAAGAGGACATAGAAACGCACACCTACAATACTATACTAGAGGACATAGAAACGCACACCTACATTAATATACTAGAGGACATAGAAAACGCCACACCCTACATTATATACTAGAGGACATAGAAAACTCACACCTAACATTATATACTAGGGACGTAGAAAACGCCACAACCTACATTATATACTAGAGGACAAGAAAAAGAACACCCTAAATTATATAATAGAGGACATAAGAAAACGAACACCTACAATTATACTAGAGGCAAATAGACAAAACGCAACCTACATATATACTCGAGGACATAGAAAACGCCATACATTATATACTCGGGACATTGAAAATGCAAACCTTATTATATACTCAGACTACATAGAAAACGCACACCTACATTATATACTAGAGGACATAGAAAACGCACACCTACATAATATACTAGAGGACATAAGAAACGCACACCTACATTATATACTAGAGGACATAGAAAACGCACACCTACATTATATACTAGAGGACATAGAAAACGCACACATACATTATATA
>CM026386.1:21991365-22007535 GCA_014843695.1 Archivesica marissinica | reverse complement strand
TAGATTATTGGATATCCATAGATTATTGGATATCCATACATAGATTATTGGATATCCATACATAGATTATTGGATATCCATACATAGATTATTGGATATCCATACATAGATTATTGGATATCCATACATAGATTATTGGATATCCATACATAGATTATTGGATATCCATACATAGATTATTGGATATCCATACATAGATTATTGGATATCCATGCATAGATTATTGGATATCCATGCATAGATTATTGGATATCCATAGATTATTGGATATCCATAGATTATTGGATATCCATGCATAGATTATTGGATATCCATGCATAGATTATTGGATATCCATGCATAGATTATTGGATATCCATGCATAGATTATTGGATATCCATACATAGATTATTGAATATCCATACATAGATTATTGAATATCCATACATAGATTATTGGATATCCATACATAGATTATTGGATATCCATACATAGATTATTGGATATCCATACATAGATTATTGGATATCCATACATAGATTATTGGATATCCATAGATTATTGGATATCCATAGATTATGATATCCATACATAGATTATTGGATATCCATACATAGATTATTGGATATCCATACATAGATTATTGGATATCCATACATAGATTATTGGATATCCATAGATTATTGGATATCCATACATAGATTATTGGATATCCATACATAGATTATTGGATATCCATACATAGATTATTGGATATCCATACATAGATTATTGGATATCCATACATATATTATTGGATATCCATACATAGATTATTGGCTGCTGAATAAATAGCAAAACTGCGCGCCTGAAAATATGAATATCCAAAAATCGAATAACTATCCATTAATAGATTTATGGATTTATGGATACCCAAAATTAGCTTGATATTATGGATATCCATATATCGAATTATACATGTATATCTACACAGTACGGTATCAATTGTATGCAATATCCACCATTCAGCCTAAGGGGCTATGTCTTCTAAAATATGTTAGATATTAACCCAAAACAAATACTTTGAAAATAAACAACAACATGTAGTCACCATATGCTTCTTTTTATTAAATTAAATACGATGTTTAGAAATTGAAAATTGAGTTTGAAAATGTATGGTTAATTAATGAATCTCTAGAACAATATATTAATTATTAGGCGTCATAAGGAATGAACAGTAATACATTTTACAAGACATGGCCCCTTAAGTTGAATGGTGGATAGTGTTGATACTATGCAAATACGTGTATAATATCAATATATACATATATAATTGTTTAGATAATTATAATGAATCGACGACATTTCACACTACATCCAAACATATTTACAACCGATCATCGGTATTAAGGTTCTTTGACATATACTCGAGGACATAGAAAACGCACACCTACATTATATACTCGAGGACATAGAAAACACACACCTACATTATATACTAGAGGACATAGAAAACGCACACCTACATTATATACTAGAGGACATAGAAAACGCACACCTACATTATATACTAGAGGACATAGAAAACGCACACCTACATTATATACTAGAGGACATAGAAAACGCACACCTACATTATATACTAGAGGACATAGAAAACGCACACCTACATTATATACTAGAGGACATAGAAAACGCACACCTACATTATATACTAGAGGACATAGAAAACGCACACCTACATTATATACTAGAGGACATAGAAAACGCACACCTACATTATATACTAGAGGACATAGAAAACGCACACCTACATTATATACTAGAGGACATAGAAAACGCACACCTACATTATATACTAGAGGACATAGAAAACGCACACCTACATTATATACTAGAGGACATAGAAAACGCACACCTACATTATATACTAGAGGACATAGAAAACGCACACCTACATTATATACTAGAGGACATAGAAAACGCACACCTACATTATATACTAGAGGACATAGAAAACGCACACCTACATTATATACTAGAGGACATAGAAAACGCACACCTACATTATATACTAGAGGACATAGAAAACGCACACCTACATTATATACTAGAGGACATAGAAAACGCACACCTACATTATATACTAGAGGACATAGAAAACGCACACCTACATTATATACTCGAGGACATAGAAAACGCACACCTACATTATATACTAGAGGACATAGAAAACGCACACCTACATTATATACTAGAGGACATAGAAAACGCACACCTACATTATATACTAGAGGACATAGAAAACGCACACCTACATTATATACTAGAGGACATAGAAAACGCACACCTACATTATATACTAGAGGACATAGAAAACGCACACCTACATTATATACTAGAGGACATAGAAAACGCACACCTACATTATATACTAGAGGACATAGAAAACGCACACCTACATTATATACTAGAGGACATAGAAAACGCACACCTACATTATATACTAGAGGACATAGAAAACGCACACCTACATTATATACTAGAGGACATAGAAAACGCACACCTACATTATATACTAGAGGACATAGAAAACGCACACCTACATTATATACTAGAGGACATAGAAAACGCACACCTACATTATATACTAGAGGACATAGAAAACGCACACCTACATTATATACTAGAGGACATAGAAAACGCACACCTACATTATATACTAGAGGACATAGAAAACGCACACCTACATTATATACTAGAGGACATAGAAAACGCACACCTACATTATATACTAGAGGACATAGAAAACGCACACCTACATTATATACTAGAGGACATAGAAAACGCACACCTACATTATATACTAGAGGACATAGAAAACGCACACCTACATTATATACTAGAGGACATAGAAAACGCACACCTACATTATATACTAGAGGACATAGAAAACGCACACCTACATTATATACTAGAGGACATAGAAAACGCACACCTACATTATATACTAGAGGACATAGAAAACGCACACCTACATTATATACTAGAGGACATAGAAAACGCACACCTACATTATATACTAGAGGACATAGAAAACGCACACCTACATTATATACTAGAGGACATAGAAAACGCACACCTACATTATATACTAGAGGACATAGAAAACGCACACCTACATTATATACTAGAGGACATAGAAAACGCACACCTACATTATATACTAGAGGACATAGAAAACGCACACCTACATTATATACTAGAGGACATAGAAAACGCACACCTACATTATATACTAGAGGACATAGAAAACGCACACCTACATTATATACTAGAGGACATAGAAAACGCACACCTACATTATATACTAGAGGACATAGAAAACGCACACCTACATTATATACTAGAGGACATAGAAAACGCACACCTACATTATATACTAGAGGACATAGAAAACGCACACCTACATTATATACTAGAGGACATAGAAAACGCACACCTACATTATATACTAGAGGACATAGAAAACGCACACCTACATTATATACTAGAGGACATAGAAAACGCACACCTACATTATATACTAGAGGACATAGAAAACGCACACCTACATTATATACTAGAGGACATAGAAAACGCACACCTACATTATATACTAGAGGACATAGAAAACGCACACCTACATTATATACTAGAGGACATAGAAAACGCACACCTACATTATATACTAGAGGACATAGAAAACGCACACCTACATTATATACTAGAGGACATAGAAAACGCACACCTACATTATATACTAGAGGACATAGAAAACGCACACCTACATTATATACTAGAGGACATAGAAAACGCACACCTACATTATATACTAGAGGACATAGAAAACGCACACCTACATTATATACTAGAGGACATAGAAAACGCACACCTACATTATATACTAGAGGACATAGAAAACGCACACCTACATTATATACTAGAGGACATAGAAAACGCACACCTACATTATATACTAGAGGACATAGAAAACGCACACCTACATTATATACTAGAGGACATAGAAAACGCACACCTACATTATATACTCGAGGACATAGAAAACGCACACCTACATTATATACTCGAGGACATAGAAAACGCACACCTACATTATATACTAGAGGACATAGAAAACGCACACCTACATTATATACTAGAGGACATAGAAAACGCACACCTACATTATATACTCGAGGACATAGAAAACGCACACCTACATTATATACTAGAGGACATAGAAAACGCACACCTACATTCTATGATTAGTATTACATGAACACGAAATACGAAGGAGTCCATCAAAGATATATCACATCGTTATTACAAAACACAAACTGAACAACTAAAACTATTCCAACATGTTTAAAACTACGTATTTATATAATTATTGTTTTTCATGTAAAAACACACTTATCCAAAGTGTGCGTTTTCTATGTCATCTAGTATACATTTTGTAAATATATCTCTCATATTTCGCAATACTCTTACACAGGAGCTCGTGTTGGAGTCAAACTCTACATGTTGCAGTGGTAGCGTGTGGGGACCGGGTTGAGGAGACGCTAGTCATGTTCAAGTCTGCGGTCCTGTTTTCCTCATCACACCTAGTCTTCCATATATTCACGGAACCAGAGTTCATCTCATCATTTGAACAACAGGTTCATTTTGTTTATCCTATTCACTAACCATGCAGCAAGGTTATTGTGAAAGCAAGTACTGCATTATAATCACAGGGGGTCGGAGGTCCGCCTCCGTGGTAGAGTGGTTAAGGTAGCTGACTTGTATACCACTGTAACCTATCATCACTGATGGTCACGGGTTCGAGCCCCGCTCAGGCCGTGTCTCATTTATATGAAAACGTTGGCAGTTTCTTACGGAGGTTGGTGCACCCAAGTACTGGTTAACCGTTGGAGCCTGCCCAGGAAAGGTGTTTATATATAATATATTGCTTGTAGACACAGCTCATGTAGAGTCAAACGATAGAACAGTGCTGGAAGACTAGGGTACTACAGGGTTAAATGATAATATATTGCTGGTAGACACAGATCATGTAGGGTCAAATGATAGAACAGTGCTGAAAGACTAAGAGTATTACAGGGTTAAATAATAATATATTGCTGGTAGACACAGATCATGTAGAGTCAAACGATAGAACAGTGTTGGAAGATTAGGGTACTACAGGGTTAAATGATAATATATTGCTGGTAGACACAGATCATGTAAAGTCAAATGATAGAACAGTGCTGGAAGACTAGGGTACTACAGGGTTAAATGATAATATATTGCTGGTAGACACATATCATGTAGAGTCAAATGATAGAACAGTGCTGAAAGACTAGGGTACTACAGGGTTAAATGATAATATATTGCTTGTAGACACTGCTCATGTAGAGTCAAATGATAGAACAGTGCTTGAAGACTAGGGTATTACAGGGTTAAATGATAATATATTGCTGGTAGACACAGATCATGTAGAGTCAACTGATAGAACAGTGCTGAAAGACTAGGGTACTACAGGGTTAAATGATAATATATTGCTTGTAGACACAGCTCATGTAGAGTCAAATGATAGAACAGTGCTTGAAGACTAGGGTACTACAGGGTTAAATGATAATATATTGCTGGTAGACACAGATCATGTAGAGTCAAATGATAGAACAGTGCTGGAAGACTAGGGTGGTACTACAGGGTTAAATGATAACATATTGCTGGTAGACACAGATCATGTAGGGTCAAACGATAGAACAGTGCTGGAAGACTAGATTACTACAGGGTTAAATGATACTATATTGCTGGTAGACACAGATCACGTAGAGTCAAATGATAAAACAGTGCTGGAAGACTAGGGTACTACAGGGTTAAATGATAATATATTGCTTGTAGACACAGCTCATTTAGAGTCAAATGATAAAACAGTGCTGGAGGACTAGGGTACTACAGGGTTAAATGATAATATATTGCTGGTAGACACAGATCATGTAGGGTCAAACGATAGAACAGTGCTGGAAGACTAGGGTACTACAGGGTTAAATGATAATATATTGCTGGTAGACACAGCTCATGTAGAGTCAAATGATAGAACAGTGCTGGAAGACTAGGGTACTACAGGGTTAAATGATAATATATGGCTGGTAGACACAGCTCATGTAGAGTCAAATGATAGAACAGTGCTGGTAGACTAGGGTACTACAGGGTTAAATGATAATATATTGCTGGTAGACACAGATCATGTAGAGTTAAACGATAGAACAGTGCTGGAAGACTATGGTACTACAGGGTTAAATGATAATATATTGCTGGTAGACACAGATCATGTAGAGTTAAATGATAGAACAGTGCTGGAAGACTATGGTACTACAGGGTTAAATGATAATATATTGCTTGTAGACACAGATCATGTAGAGTCAAACGATAAAACAGTGCTGGAAGACTAGGGTACTACAGGGTTAAATGATAATATATTGCTGGTAGATACAGATCATGTAGAGTCAAATGATAGAACAGTGCTGAAAGACTAGGGTACTACAGGGTTAAATGATAATATATTGCTGGTAGATACAGATCATGTAAAGTCAAATGATAGAACAGTGCTGGAAGATTAGGGTACTACAGGGCTAAATGATAATATATTGCTGGTAGACACAGATCATGTAGAGTCAAATGATAGAACAGTGTTGGAAGATTAGGGTACTACAGGGTTAAATGATAATATATTGCTGGTAGACACAGATCTCGTAGAGTCAAATGATAGAACAGTGTTGGAAGATTAGGGTACTACAGGGTTAAATGATAATATATTGCTGGTAGACACAGATCATGTAGAGTCAAATGATAGAATAGTCTTGAACGTTTAAATTATAACACTATGCTGGAAGACTGATCATGGATGATTAAATGATAAAACAGTGCTGGAAGATAAAACAGTACTAGAGGACTGATCCTGGATGTTTAAATGATAAAACAGTGCTGGAGGACTGATCCTGGATGTTTAAATGATAAACAGTGCTGGAGAACTGGTCCTGGATGTTTAAATGATAAAACAGTGCTGGAAGATAAAACAGTGCTGGAGGACTGATCCTGGATGTTTAAATGATAAAACAGTGCTGGAGGACTGATCCTGGATGTTTAAATGATAAAACAGTGCTGGAGGACAGATCCTGGATGTTTAAATGATAAAACAGTGCTGGAGGACTGATCCTGGATGTTTAAATGATAAAACTGTGCTGGAGGACAGATCCTGGATGTTTAAATGATAAAACAGTGCTGGAGGACTGATCATGGATGATTAAATGATAAAACAGTGCTGGAAGATAAAACAGTGCTGGAGGACTGATCCTGGATGTTTAAATGATAAAACAGTGCTGGAGGACTGATCCTGGATGTTTAAATGATAAAACTGTGCTGGAGGACAGATCCTGGATGTTTAAATGATAAAACAGTGCTGGAGGACAGATCCTGGATGTTTAAATGATAAAACTGTGCTGGAGGACAGATCCTGGATGTTTATATGATAAAACAGTGCTGGAGGACTGATCCTGGATGTTTAAATGATAAAACAGTGCTGGAGGACAGATCCTGGATGTTTAAATGATAAAACAGTGCTGGAGGACTGATCCTGGATGTTTAAATGATAAAACTGTGCTGGAAGATAAAACAGTACTAGAGTACTGATCCTGGATGTTTAAATGATAAAACAGTGCTGGAAGATAAAACAGTACTAGAGTACTGATCCTGGATGTTTAAATGATAAAACTGTGCTGGAAGATAAAACAGTACTAGAGTACTGATCCTGGATGTTTAAATGATAAAACAGTGCTGGAGGACTGATCCAGGATGTTTAAATGATAAAACAGTGCTGGAGAACTGGTCCTGGATGTTTAAATGATAAAACAGTACTAGAGTACTGGTCCTGGACGTTTAAATGATAGAACAGTGCTGGAGGACTGGTCCTGGACGTTTAAATGATAAAACAGTGCCGGAGGACAGATCCTGGATGTTTAAATGATAAAACAGTGCTGGAGGATTGGTCCTGGATGTTTATATGATAAAACAGTGCTGGAAGATAAAACAGTGCTGGATGACTGGTCCTGGATGTTTAAATGATAAAACAGTGCTGGAAGATAAAACAGTGCCTGAGGACAGATCATGGATGTTTAAATGATAAAACAGTGCTGGAAGATAAAACAGTGCTGGAGGACTGAAATCAAATTGATCATTAACTGAAACAAGAACTATCTTCCGTTTGTTCTAGCAGTTTTTAATAACGGCTGTGTATACGTGTATAGGTGTATACGTGTATACTATACGTGTATAGGTGTATACGTGTATAGTGAGTGGTGTGTGTTTTGCATTTTATTTATCAAATGGTAATTTGTGTTCGCCATATTTGTTTTTAGCTGGATGCGTGGCCGAACAAGTACCGAGAGCAGATTACTTATCGCTTATACAATATCTCCTTCCCGTCCACCGAGCATATAGCAGCAGCCGACTGGAAGAAGCTAGACAAACCGTGTGCCTGTCAAAGACTCTTCTTGCCAGTAATGTATTACTTATAGCATAATAGACATTTCTGGGTCTTCTATTACCTCCCTTGACAGATAAGACCGATTTATCCCGAAATGTATATTGGTCCTTTTAGTTGATATCCTTTGTTTTTACTGTTGTTCCGTAACGATATGTTGCTGTAAGGTTAATGTAAAGTTATCAAAATCGTGTTAATTAATTGATAGTCACTTCATACAGTAAATTATCCTTTGGATATGCTGTAGGGTATCTGTCAAGATTTAATTATTATAAGATGAGAAAACGGATGAGATTGGATAGCATGTGGTGCAAAGGAATCCCTAACCAGATGCTGAGGTAGGATTAATGTACATTTATAAAATCGTGGAAGTCGTGATAGCGCAGTGGATGCGCTATCGCTTCAGGTGCGAAGGGTCCGGAGTTCGAGCCCCGCTGGAGCCGTTACGATTGTGCCATTAAGCAAGGCATTTAAATTCCACGTTGCCTCTTCTCTCTCCCTCGTGGCGATGGATTCCATCAGGAATGAGGTCTCGAGAGTGATTAATATAAGTTGAAATAATTTGTTTCTCAATCGAGCTAAAATAAATTTGTATAAACTAATTATAAAATCGTGTTATTTAACTGATAGTCACTTTTTACAGTAAATAATGCCTTGGATATGCTGTATTATATCTGTTAAGATTTAATAATTATAAAATGAGAAAACGGATTAATATGGATAGCATGTGGTGTAAAGGAAACAACTATAAATAAGAGGAAAGCAATTAGTTTATACAAATTTATTTTAGCTCGATTGCGAAACAAGTTATTTCAACTTATATAAATCACTCTCGATACCTCATTCCTGATGGAATCCATCGCCACGAGGGAGAAAGAAGAGGCAACGTGGAATTTAAATGCCTTGCCTAAGGGCACACTCGTAATGGCTCCAGTGGGGCTCGAACTCCGGACCGTTCGCACCTGAAGCGAACGCGCATCCACTGCGCTATCACGCAGGAAAGGAAAGCAATTAAGAGGACCAATCTACTTTTAGGAGTATTCAGGGGCAGTAACTGACTAATGTTTCTCATTACTGTAAACATACTATAATTATATTAGTATGTTTGGTTTGGTTTGGTTTTTGGTGTCACACCAACAGCTTGTGTCACATGGCCATTCCCCGGCTGTTATTGCTTGCGGAAGACCCTCGGACGGACACCCGGGTAGAACCACTGACCTTCTGCAAGCCATCTGGATATATTACTCTCTTGATAAAATTCGATAACTTCAGTGGGATTCGAACCCCGGCGATGAGGAGCAAGTTATTTGAAGCCAACGCCCGTAACCACTCGCGGTCACTGAATCCCCGTCATGTGCGTTCAACAAACTGTTTGCATTTCTTGTAAAGCTAACTTTCCCGAATCATCCAGAATTAGCTAGCACATGAAATGGAATACTTTCGTATCTCCAAAATGCGCTTAATAATCAGGAATTCAACAAACTGAACAGGACTACTTTTATATCATTATGTGCTATGCCAATGCACTAAATGGAACTATTAACAGTCTTTCAGATGGGACTTTAAACCGAGCGAGATCTCGTGTCGGTGCTGTGCACCGTGCACGTAAACGAACAAGAGGAGACTCTGGAATGAGTCTCTGTCTGTATCACTGCACTATCCTCCAACAATCTAAAATGACTAATCTCTTCAGGAGGCGTCGCTCATATGGGAAACCGGTAGCGACGATATAAACGTAAAACACACACACACACACACTATTTCATATTGCGTTTTGTGTGTGTTTAACGCTTATTTATCGTCGCTACCGGTTGCCCATATGGGGGATCGAACCTGCGATCCCTGGATTACCAGTCCAGCGTGTTAATCACTGGACTACAGATCCGTCTGTATTGCGTTTTAGAATATATTAACATTTATAAATGGAACTACGTATACATTTAAATCATTTAGAATCTGCTACCAGATTTGGACTCAGTGTTATATGTGGATACAGATATTGTATTTCTGTCGGCTGTGGATGAAGTCTGGAAGTTTTTTCAAGAGTTCAATACAACACAACTTGCAGCTCTGTCCCCAGAACACGAGAAAAAGTCAATCGGATGGTACAACAGGTTTGCCAGACATCCGTACTACGGTGATACGGGTAGGTATATTAACTAGGTTTGCCAGACATCCGTACTACGGTGATACGGGTAGGTATACTAACTAGGTTTGCCAGACATCCGTACTACGGTGATACGGGTAGGTATACTAACTAGGTTTGCCAGACACCCGTACTACGGTGATACGGGTAGGTATATTAACTAGGTTTGCCAGACATCCGTACTACGGTGATACGGGTAGGTATACTAACTAGGTTTGCCAGACATCCGTACTACGGTGATACGGGTAGGTATACTAACTAGGTTTGCCAGACACCCGTACTACGGTGATACGGGTAGGTATATTAACTAGGTTTGCCAGACATCCGTACTACGGTGATACGGGTAGGTATAAGAATACAAATGACATTTTTTTGTTAATTACGAGTTAGCTGTGTGAGGGTGGAAATATCCAGAGGTTATTACGTGGCTAGTTTCATATCAGCATAGGTATCGACCCGAGGTAACTTGATATCAGCATAGGTATCGACCCGAGGTAACTTGATATCAGCATACCCAGGTAACTTGATATCAGCATAGGTATCGACCCGAGGTAACTTGATATCAGCATAGGTATCGACCCGAGGTAACTTGATATCAGCATAGGTATCGACCCGAGGTAACTTGATATCAGCATAGGTATCGACCCGAGGTAACTTGATATCAGCATAGGTATCGACCCGAGGTAACTTGATATCAGCATAGGTATCGACCCGAGGTAACTTGATATCAGCATAGGTATCGACCCGAGGTAACTTGATATCAGCATAGGTATCGACCCGAGGTAACTTGATATCAGCATAGGTATCGACCCGAGGTAACTTGATATCAGCATAGGTATCGACCCGAGGTAACTTGATATCAGCATAGGTATCGACCCGAGGTAACTTGATATCAGCCTGCGACCGAAGGTTGAAAGCTGATATAAAGTTACCGAGGATCAACCCAGAAACAGACGGATCTGTAGTCCAGTGGACTGGTAATACAGGGATCGATCCCCCGTCTGACCCTAATAAAATTAACAGTCTTTCAGATGGGACGTTAAACCGAGGTCTCGTGTCGGTGCTTTACATTGTGCACGTAAAAGAACCAGAGGAGATTCTGGAATGGGTCTCTGTCTGTATCATGCACTATCCTCCAAAATCTAAAATAACTAATCTCTTCAGGAGGCGTCGCTCATATGGGTAACCGGTAGCGACGATAAATAAACGTAAAACGCACGCGCCCAGAAACACCAGAGTTGTTGCGCTTTCAATTAAAATCCACAAATGTGTCCATGGGGCAACCTCTTCTCTAGTACCAAGTAAATGCAATCGTATCACCATAGTGCGGGGGTAGAGGGGGGGGGGGTGCATGCGTGATTTTCGACCTGATCGGGAAGGTAGTTATTGCCCTTTAATTAACCAAAACTCAACAAATGTGTCCGTCCAGCTGCCACAAACAGATCTGTAGTTGGACTGGTAATCCATGGATCGCAGGTTCGATCCCCCGTCTGACCCTAATAAAAGTAAGTCGTTCAGATTGGATTTTAAACCGACGTCTCGTGTCGGTGCTTTACACCATGCACGTAAAAGAACCAGAGGAGACTCTGGAATGGGTCTCTGTCTGTATCATTGCACTATCCTCCAAATATCTAAAATGTCTAATCTCTTCAGGAGGCGTCGCTCATATGGGCAACCGGTAGCGACGATAAATAAACGTAAAACACCACTACCAGTCCAGCTCCAGTTCGCTGGGGGATAGCAATTCATGGATTTGCTTGTTTCATATTAATATTACGAGTATAATTATGTCTTCCAGGTTTAAATTCCGGTGTAATGCTAATGAATCTCACCAGACTACGTATGTCGCCATGGTTACAGTCTATTTATATCTATTACAAGGAATACAAGAAGAATATTGTATTTGGAGACCAGGATCTCATCAATATATATTTCCATCATTATCCTGGTAGGTATTTTTAATTAACTGTCCGATTAGCGCAGTGGTTAGCGTGCTCGCTCCTCACAAATGCAACCCGCGTTCGATCCTCTGACCGGGAAGTATACGAGATTGCACGGTGGTCGCCAGATCGGACAGGTGGATTGGCTCATGGGTACTCCGGTTCCCCCCCCCCACACACATTAATGACCACATTTACGTTTTCATCGGCGCCAACGAGCGTGATTAATATAAGTTCTTGAAGAAGCTTGTTTCGCGATTGTTGTAAAATAAATAAAGTTTATTCTACGCTAGAATAGACCACAAGCTCATATGCTTCGAATATTTCAATGCTTACCTTTGTTTGGATTGGATATTAGATATTATATAACTATTTGAAAGACTGGTGGAGATACTCGCCATTTCATCATTTGTACTACATGAATTCACGATTTCAACTATACCACTCCACTATTTCAACTTCACACATTCAACTTTATGAATTGAAATCGTGAAATCGTGAAATAATCACTCATGGTGTGAAATCGTGAAATAATCACTCATGGTGTGAAATCGTGAAATAATCACTCATGGTGTGAAATCGTGAAATAATCACTCATGGTGTGAAATCGTAAAATAATCACTCGCGTCACTTGTGGTGTGAAATCGTGAAATGATCACTCACGTCACTTGTGGTGTGAAATCGTGAAATGATCACTCACGTCACTTGTGGTGTGAAATCGTAAAATAATCACTCGCGTCACTTGTGGTGTGAAATCGTGAAATGATCACTCACGTCACTTGTGGTGTGAAATCGTAAAATAATCACTCGCGTCACTTGTGGTGTGAAATCGTAAAATAATCACTCGCGTCACTTGTGGTGTGAAATCGTGAAATGATCACTCGCGTCACTTGTGGTGTGAAATCGTGAAATGATCACTCACGTCACTTGTGGTGTGAAATCGTAAAATAATCACTCGCGTCACTTGTGGTGTGAAATCGTGAAATGATCACTCACGTCACTTGTGGTGTGAAATCGTAAAATAATCACTCGCGTCACTTGTGGTGTGAAATCGTAAAATAATCACTCGCGTCACTTGTGGTGTGAAATCGTGAAATGATCACTCGCGTCACTTGTGGTGTGAAATCGTGAAATGATCACTCACGTCACTTGTGGTGTGAAATCGTAAAATAATCACTCGCGTCACTTGTGGTGTGAAATCGTGAAATGATCACTCACGTCACTTGTGGTGTGAAATCGTAAAATAATCACTCGCGTCACTTGTGGTGTGAAATCGTGAAATAATCACTCGCGTCACTCGCGGTGTGAATCGTAAAATCATCACTTGCGGTGTGAAATCATCACTCGTGGTGTGAAATCATGAAATATCAAATGTCGCATGTGTACAAATACTATATATAAATGTGTGGCTATGCATTTCAGAGCAGTTACTGGTTCTCTCCTGTTAGATGTATATACATGCGTGGTTATGCATTTCAGAGCAGTTACTGGTTCTCTCCTGCGAGATGAACTACCGGTCAGACCACTGTATGTATAGTAATAATTGTAAGCCAGCGGGGATATCCGGCGCCGTCGTGTTACACGGCAATCGTCGGGTGTGGTTTAACGACAAGCAGCCTGCCTTCAAAGCTGTATACACCACATTTTTAGAGGTTGGTGATATGTTGTGGGCATTCTTTTATACTTAGCTCATTAGACATGGGTAGATATAGATCTCGCATAAAACATGAGAAAAGTAGTATACATTTATATAACAAATATTGTGTCACTAAACGTCTTCGAAATTCACGATCTTTACAAAATCGGATTTTGTTTTGTATTTATACTATTTAGTGTCTGGGCTATGATGCATAATAGTATCCCTTTAAAACAACACAAGAACTATTTCACGGCCAGATCTACTCACTTGATCACTGGTAATCAATATCATTTGTCCAGAACCCAAACATATGTGGTCCCAAATAATATGTCCAGAACCCAAACGTCTGTGGTCCCAAATAATATGCCCAGAACCCAAACGTATGTGGTCCCAAATAATATGTCCAGAACCCAAACGTCTGTGGTCCCAAATAATATGTCCAGAACCCAAACGTCTGTGGTCCCAAATAATGTGACCAGAACCCAAACGTCTGTGGTCGCAAATAATATGTACAGAGCCAAACGTCTGTGGTCCCAAATAATATGCCCAGAACCCAAACGTCTGTTGTCCCAAATAATATGTCCAGAACCCAAACGTCTGTGGTCACAAATAATATGTCCAGAACCCAAAACGTCTGTGGTCCCAAATAATATGTCCAGAACCCAAAACGTCTGTGCTCCCAAATAATATGTCCAGAACCCAAACGTCTGTGGTCCCAAATAATATGTCCAGAACCCAAACGTATGTGCTCCCAAATAATATGTCCAGAACCCAAACGTCTGTGGTCCCAAATAATGTTTCCAGACCCCAAACGTCTGTGGTCCCAAATAATGTGTCCAGAACCCAAACGTCTGTGGTCCCAAATAATGTGGCAAGAACCCAAACGTCTGTTGTCCCAAATAATGTGTCCAGAACCCAAACGTCTGTGGTCCCAAATAATATGTCCAGAACCCAAACGTCTGTGGTCCCAAATAATGTACCAAACCCAAACGTCTGTGGTCCCAATAATATGTCCAGAACCCAAACGTCTGTGGTCCCAAATAATATGTCCAGAACCCAACGTCTGTGGTCCCAAATAATATGCCCAGAACCCAAACGCCTGTGGTCCCAAATAATGTTTCCAGACCCCAAACGTCTGTGGTCCCAAATAATATGCCCAGAACCCAAACGCCTGTGGTCCCAAATAATGTTTCCAGACCCCAAACGTATGTGGTCCCAAATAATGTGTCCAGAACCCAAACGCCTGTGGTCCCAAATAATGTGTCCAGAACCCAAACGTATGTGGTCCCAAATAATGTGTCCAGAACCCAAACGTCTGTTGTCCCAAATAATGTGTCCAGAACCCAAACGTCTGTGGTCCCAAATAATATGCCCAGAACCCAAACGTATGTGGTCCCAAATAATATGTCCTGAACCCAAACGTCTGTGGTCCCAAATAATGTGACCAGAACCCAAACGTCTGTGGTCCCAAATAATATGTCCAGAACCCAAAATGTCTGTGGTCCCAAATAATATGTCCAGAACCCAAACGTCTGTGGTCCCAAATAATATGCCCAGAACCTAAAAGTCTGTGGTCCCAAATAATATGCCCAGAACCCAAACGTCTGTGGTCCCAAATAATATGTCTAGAACCCAAAGGTCTGTGGTCCCAACTAATATGTCCAGAACCCAAACGTCTGTGGTCCCAAATAATATGGCCAGAACCCAAACGTCTGTGGTCCCAAATAATATGCCTAGAACCCAAACGTCTGTGGTCCCAAATAATATGCCCAGAACCCAAACTTCCGTGGTCCCAAATAATGTGTCCAGAACCCAAACGTCTGTGGTCCCAAATAATATGTCCAGAACCCAAACGTCTGTGGTCCCAAATAATATGTCCAGAACCCAAACGTCTGTGGTCCCAAATAATGTGTCCAGAACCCA
>CM026386.1:21898729-21990365 GCA_014843695.1 Archivesica marissinica | reverse complement strand
TGTCCAGAACCCAAACGTCTGTGGTCCCAAATAATATGTCCAGAACCCAAACGTCTGTGGTCCCAAATAATATGTCCAGAACCCAAACGTCTGTGGTCCCAAATAATATGTCCAGAACCCAAACGTCTGTGGTCCCAAATAATATGTCCAGAACCCAAACGTCTGTGGTCCCAAATAATGTGTCCAGAACCCAAACGTCTGTGGTCCCAAATAATTTGTCCAGAACCCAAACGTCTGTGGTCCCAAATAATGTGTCCAGAACCCAAACGTCTGTGGTCCCAAATAATATGTCCAGAACCCAAACGTCTGTGGTCCCAAATAATATGTCCAGAACCCAAACGTCTGTGGTCGCAAATAATTTGTCCAGAACCCAAACGTCTGTGGTCCCAAATAATATGTCCAGAACCCAAACGCCTGTGGTCCCAAATAATATGTCCAGAACCCAAACGTCTGTGGTCCCAAATAATATGTCCAGAACCCAAACGTCTGTGCTCCCAAATAATATGTCCAGAACCCAAACGTCTGTGGTCCCAAATAATGTTTCCAGACCCCAAACGTCTGTGGTCCCAAATAATGTGACCAGAACCCAAACGTCTGTTGTCCCAAATAATATGCCCAGAACCCAAACGCCTGTGGTCCCAAATAATGTGACCAGAACCCAAACGTCTGTGGTCGCAAATAATATGTCCAGAACCCAAACGTCTGTGGTCCCAAATAATGTGACCAGAACCCAAACGTCTGTGGTCCCAAATAATATGTCCAGAACCCAAACGTCTGTGGTCCTAAATAATATGCCCAGAACCCAAACGTCTGTGGTCCCAAATAATATGCCAAGAACCCAAACTTCTGTGGTCCCAAATAATGTGTCAAGAACCCAAACGTCTGTGGTCCCAAATAATATGTCCAGAACCCAAACGTCTGTGGTCCCAAATAATGTGTCCAGAACCCAAACGTCTGTGGTCCCAAATAATATGCCAAGAACCCAAACTTCTGTGGTCCCAAATAATGTGTCAAGAACCCAAACGTTTGTTGTCCCAAATAATGTGTCCAGAACCCAAACGTCTGTGGTCCCAAATAATGTGTCCAGAACCCAAAACGTCTGTGGTCCCAAATAATATGCCCAGAACCCAAACGTCTGTGGTCCCAAATAATATGTCCAGAATCCAAAACGTCTGTGGTCCCAAATAATATGTCCAGAACCCAAACGTCTGTGGTCCCAAATAATATGTCCAGAACCCAAAACTTCTGTGGTCCCAAATAATATGTCCAGAACTCAAACGTCTGTGGTCCCAAATAATATGCCCAGAACCTAAACGTCTGTGGTCCCAAATAATATGCCCAGAACCCAAACGTCTGTGGTCCCAAATAATATGTCCATAACCCAAAGGTCTGTGGTCCCAAATAATGTGTCCAGAACCCAAACGTCTGTGGTCCCAAATAATGTGTCCAGAACCCAAACGTCTGTGGTCCCAAATAATATGTCCAGAACCCAAACGTATGTGGTCCCAAATAATATGTCCAGAACCTAAACGTCTGTGGTCGCAAATAATATGTCCAGAACCCAAACGTCTGTGGTCCCAAATAATTTGTCCAGAACCCAAACGTCTGTGGTCCCAAATAATGTGTCCAGAACCCAAACGTCTGTGGTCCCAAATATTGTGTCCAGAACCCAAACGTCTGTGGTCCCAAATAATATGTCCAGAACCCAAACGTCTGTGGTCCCAAATATTGTGTCCAGAACCCAAACGTCTGTGGTCCCAAATAATATGGCCAGAACCCAAACGTCTGTGGTCCCAAATAATATGCCCAGAACCCAAACGTCTGTGGTCCCAAATAATATGCCCAGAACCCAAACGTCTGTGGTCCCAAATAATATGCCCAGAACCCAAACGTCTGTGGTCCCAAATAATATGCCCAGAACCCAAACGTCTGTGGTCCCAAATAATGTGTCCAGAACCCAAACGTCTGTTGTCCCAAATAATGTGTCCAGAACCCAAACGTCTGTGGTCCCAAATAATGTGTCCAGAACCCAAACGTCTGTGGTCGCAAATAATATGTCCAGAACCCAAACGTCTGTGGTCCCAAATAATATGTCCAGAACCCAAACGTCTGTGGTCCCAAATAATGTGACCAGAACCCAAACGTCTGTGGTCGCAAATAATATGTACAGAACCCAAACGTCTGTGGTCCCAAATAATATGCCCAGAACCCAAACGTCTGTGGTCCCAAATAATATGTCCAGAACACAAACGTCTGTGTCCCAAATAATATGTCCAGAACCCAAAACGTCTGTGGTCCCAAATAATATGTCCAGAACACCAACGTCTGTGTCCCAAATAATATGTCCAGAACCCAAAACGTCTGTGGTCCCAAATAATATGTCCAGAACCCAAACGTATGTGGTCCCAAATAATATGTCCAGAACCCAAACGTCTGTGCTCCCAAATAATATGTCCAGAACCCAAACGTCTGTGGTCACAAATAATGTTTCCAGACCCCAAACGTCTGTGGTCCCAAATAATGTGACCAGAACCCAAACGTCTGTTGTCCCAAATAATTTGTCCAGAACCCAAACGTCTGTGGTCCCAAATAATGTGTCCAGAACCCAAACGTCTGTGGTCACAAATAATGTGACTAGAACCCAAACGTCTGTTGTCCCAAATAATGTGTCTAGAACCCAAACGTCTGTGGTCCCAAATAATATGTCCAGAACCCAAACGTCTGTGGTCCCAAATAATATGTCCAGAACCTAAACGTCTGTTGTCCCAAATATTGTGTCCAGAACCCAAACGTCTGTGGTCCCAAATAATATGTCCAGAACCCAAACGTCTGTGGTCGCAAATAATTTGTCCAGAACCCAAACGTCTGTGGTCCCAAATAATATGTCCAGAACCCAAACGCCTGTGGTCCCAAATAATATGTCCAGAACCCAAACGTCTGTGGTCCCAAATAATATGTCCAGAACCCAAACGTCTGTGGTCCCAAATAATATGTCCAGAACCAAACGTCTGTGGTCCCAAATAATTCCAGACCCAAACGTCTGTGGTCCCAAATATTGCCAGAACCCAAACGTCTGTGGTCCCAAATATGTTCCAGAACCCAAAGTCTGTGGTCCCAAATAATTGCCAGAACCCAAACGTCTGTGTCCCAAATAATATGTCCAGAACCCAAACGTCTGTGGTCCCAAATAATATGTCCAGAACCCAAACGTCTGTGGTCCCAAATAATTGTCCAGAACCCAAACGTCTGTGTCCCAAATAATTGTCCAGAACCCAAACGTCTGTGGTCCCAAATAATGTGTCCAGAACCCAAACGTCTGTGGTCCCAAATAATATGTCCAGAACCCAAACGTCTGTGGTCCCAAATAATATGTCCAGAACCCAAACGTCTGTGGTCCCAAATAATATGTCCAGAACCCAAACGTCTGTGGTCCCAAATAATATGTCCAGAACCCAAACGTCTGTGGTCCCAAATAATGTGTCCAGAACCCAAACGTCTGTGGTCCCAAATAATATGTCCAGAACCCAAACGTCTGTGGTCCCAAATAATATGCCCAGAACCCAAACGTCTGTGGTCCCAAATAATATGTCCAGAACCCAAACGTCTGTCCAAAACCAGAACCCAAACGTCTGTGGTCCCAAATATTGTCAAAACCCCAAAACCAGAACCCAAACTCTGTGGTCCCAAATAATTGTCCAGAACCCAAACGTCTGTGTCCCAAATAATATGCCAGAACCCAAACGTCTGTGGTCCCAAATAATATGCCAGAACCCAAACGTCTGTGGTCCCAAATAAATGTCCGAACCCAAACGTTGTGGTCCCAAATAATTGTCCAGAACCCAAACGTCTGTGGTCCCAAATAATTTCCAGAACCCAAACGTTGTGGTCCCAAATATACCAGAACCAAACGTCTGTGGTCCCAAATAATATGTCCAGAACCCAAACGTCTGTGGTCCCAAATAATGTGTCCAGAACCCAAACGTCTGTGGTCCCAAATAATATGTCCAGAACCCAAACGTCTGTGGTCCCAAATAATATGTCCAGAACCCAAACGTCTGTGGTCCCAAATAATATGTCCAGAACCCAAACGTCTGTTGTCCCAAATAATGTCCAGAACCCAAACGTCTGTGGTCGCAAATAATATGTCCAGAACCCAAACGTCTGTGTTCCCAAATAATATGCCCAGAACCCAAACGCCTGTGGTCCCAAATAATGTTTCCAGACCCCAAACGTCTGTGGTCCCAAATAATATGCCCAGAACCCAAACGCCTGTGGTCCCAAATAATGTTTCCAGACCCCAAACGTATGTGGTCCCAAATAATGTGTCCAGAACCCAAACGCCTGTGGTCCCAAATAATGTGTCCAGAACCCAAACGTATGTGGTCCCAAATAATGTGTCCAGAACCCAAACGTCTGTTGTCCCAAATAATGTGTCCAGAACCCAAACGTCTGTGGTCCCAAATAATATGCCCAGAACCCAAACGTATGTGGTCCCAAATAATATGTCCTGAACCCAAACGTCTGTGGTCCCAAATAATGTGACCAGAACCCAAACGTCTGTGGTCCCAAATAATATGTCCAGAACCCAAAATGTCTGTGGTCCCAAATAATATGTCCAGAACCCAAACGTCTGTGGTCCCAAATAATATGCCCAGAACCTAAAAGTCTGTGGTCCCAAATAATATGCCCAGAACCCAAACGTCTGTGGTCCCAAATAATATGTCTAGAACCCAAAGGTCTGTGGTCCCAACTAATATGTCCAGAACCCAAACGTCTGTGGTCCCAAATAATATGGCCAGAACCCAAACGTCTGTGGTCCCAAATAATATGCCTAGAACCCAAACGTCTGTGGTCCCAAATAATATGCCCAGAACCCAAACTTCCGTGGTCCCAAATAATGTGTCCAGAACCCAAACGTCTGTGGTCCCAAATAATATGTCCAGAACCCAAACGTCTGTGGTCCCAAATAATATGTCCAGAACCCAAACGTCTGTGGTCCCAAATAATGTGTCCAGAACCCAAACGTCTGTGGTCCCAAATAATATGTACAGAACCCAAACGTCTGTGGTTCCAAATAATGTGTCCAGAACCCAAACGTCTGTTGTCCCAAATAATGTGTCCAGAACCCAAACGTCTGTTGTCCCAAATAATATGTCCAGAACCCAAAACTTCTGTGGTCCCAAATAATATGTCCAGAACCCAAACGTCTGTGGTCCCAAATAATATGTCCAGAACCCAAACGTATGTGGTCCCAAATAATATGTCCAGAACCTAAACGTCTGTGGTCGCAAATAATTTATCCAGAACCCAAACGTCTGTGGTTGCAAATAATATGTACAGAACCCAAACGTCTGTGGTTCCAAATAATGTGTCCAGAACCCAAACGTCTGTTGTCCCAAATAATGTGTCCAGAACCCAAACGTCTGTTGTCCCAAATAATATGTCCAGAACCCAAAACTTCTGTGGTCCCAAATAATATGTCCAGAACCCAAACGTCTGTGGTCCCAAATAATATGTCCAGAACCCAAACGTATGTGGTCCCAAATAATATGTCCAGAACCTAAACGTCTGTGGTCGCAAATAATTTATCCAGAACCCAAACGTTTGTGTTCGCAAATAATATGTCCAGAACCCAAACGTCTGTGGTCCCAAATAATGTGTCCAGAACCCAAACGTCTGTGGTCCCAAATAATATGTCCAGAACCCAAACGTATGTGGTCCCAAATAATATGCCCAGAACCCAAACGTCTGTGGTCCCAAATAATATGTCCAGAACCCAAACGTCTGTGGTCCCAAATAATGTGACCAGAACCCAAACGTCTGTGGTCGCAAATAATATGTCCAGAACCCAAACGTCTGTGGTCCCAAATAATATGCCCAGAACCCAAACGTCTGTGGTCCCAAATAATATGTCCTGAACCCAAACGTCTGTGGTCCCAAATAATGTGACCAGAACCCAAACGTCTGTGGTCGCAAATAATATGTCCAGAACCCAAACGTCTGTGGTCCCAAATAATATGCCCAGAACCCAAACGTCTGTGGTCCCAAATAATGTTTCCAGACCCCAAACGTCTGTGGTCCCAAATAATATGTCCAGAACCCAAACGTCTGTGTCCCAAATAATATGTCCAGAACCCAAACGTCTGTGGTCCCAAATAATATGTCCAGAACCCAAACGTCTGTGGTCCCAAATAATGTGTCCAGAACCCAAACGTCTGTGGTCCCAAATAATGTCCAGAACCCAAACGTCTGTGGTCCCAAATAATGTCCAGACCCAAACGTCTGTGGTCCCAAATAATATGCCAGAACCCAAACGTCTGTGGTCCCAAATAATATGTCCAGAACCCAAACGTCTGTGGTCCCAAATAATGTGACCAGAACCCAAACGTCTGTGGTCCCAAATAATGTGTCCAGAACCCAAACGTCTGTTGTCCCAAATAATGTGTCCAGAACCCAAACGTCTGTGGTCCCAAATAATATGTCCAGAACCCAAACGTCTGTGGTCCCAAATAATGTGACCAGAACCCAAACGTCTGTGGTCCCAAATAATGTGACCAGAACCCAAACGTCTGTTGTCCCAAATAATGTGTCCAGAACCCAAATGTCTGTGGTCCCAAATAATATGTCCAGAACCCAAACGTCTGTGGTCCCAAATAATATGTCCAGAACCCAAAACGTCTGTGGTCCCAAATAATATGTCCAGAACTCAAACGTCTGTGGTCCCAAATAATATGCCCAGAACCTAAACGTCTGTGGTCCCAAATAATATGCCCAGAACCCAAACGTCTGTGTTCCCAAATAATATGTCCATAACCCAAAGGTCTGTGGTCCCAAATAATATGTCCAGAACCCAAACGTCTGTGGTCTCAATCATTGTTCCAGAACCCAAAACGTCTGTGGTCTCATTCATTTGTCCAGAACCCACAACGTCTGTGGTCTCATGCATTTGTCCAGAATCCAAACGTCTGTGGTCTCATTCATTTTTCCAGAACCCAAAACTGCTGTGGTCTCAATCATTTTTGCAGAACCCAAAACGTCTGTGGCCTCATGCATTTGTCCAGAACCCAAAACGACTGTGGTCTCATGCATTTGTCCAGAATCCAAACATCTGTAGTCTCAATCATTTGTCCAGAATCCAAACATCTGTAGTACGGATCAATTGTCCAGAACCCAAACATCTGTGGTCCCAAATAATATGTCCAGAACCCAAACGTCTGTGGTCTCATTCATTTGTCCAGAACCCAAATAACGTATGTGGTCTCGTGCATTTGTCTAGAACCCAACACGTCTGTAGTCTCATTCATTTGTCCAGAATCCAAACGTCTGGTCTCATTCATTTGTCCAGAATCCAAACGTATGTCGTCTCATTCATTTGTCCAGAATCCAAACGTCTGTGGTCTCATTCATTTGTCCAGAATCCAAACGTCTGTGGTCTCATTCATTTGTCCAGAATCCAAACGTCTGTGGTCTCATTCATTTGTCCAGAATCCAAACGTCTGTGGTCTCATTCATTTTTCCATAATCCAAACGTCTGTGATCTCATTCATTTGTCCAGAACCCAAACCTCTGTGGTCTCATGCATTTGTCCAGAACCCAAAACTTCTGTGGTCTCATTCATTTGTCCAGAACCCAAACGTCTGTGGTCTCATTCATTTTTCCAGAATCCAAACGTATGTGGTCTCATTCATTTGTCCAGAATCCAAACGTCTGTGATCTCATTCATTTGTCCAGAATCCATACGTCTGTCGTCTCATTCATTTTTCCATAATCCAAACGTCTGTGATCTCATTCATTTGTCCAGAACCCAAACGTCTGTGGTCTCATGCATTTGTCCAGAATCCAAACATCTGTGGTCTCAATCATTTGTCCAGAATCCAAACTTCTGTGGTACGGATCAATTGTCCAGAACCCAAACATCTGTGGTCCCAAATAATATGTCCAGAACCCAAACGTCTGTGGTCTCAATCATTTTTCCAGAACCCAAAACGTCTGTGGTCTCAATCATTTGTCCAGAACCCAAAACGTCTGTGGTCTCATGCATTTGTCCAGAACCCAAAACGTCTGTGGTCTCATGCATTTATCCAGAATCCAAACGTCTGTGGTCTCATCCATTTGTCCAGAACCCAAAACGTCTGTGGTCTCATTCATTTTTCCAGAACCCAAAACGTCTGTGGTCTCATGCATTTATCTAGAACCCAAAACGTCTGTGGTCTCATTCATTTTTCCAGAACCCTAAACGTCTGTGGTCTCATGCATTTGTCTAGAACCCAAAACGTCTGTGGTCCCAAATAATATGTCCAGAACCCAAACGTCTGTGGTCCCAAATAATATGTCCAGAACCCAAACGTCTGTGGTCTCAATCATTGTTCCAGAACCCAAAACGTCTGTGGTCTCATTCATTTGTCCAGAACCCACAACGTCTGTGGTCTCATGCATTTGTCCAGAATCCAAACGTCTGTGGTCTCATTCATTTTTCCAGAACCCAAAACTGCTGTGGTCTCAATCATTTTTGCAGAACCCAAAACGTCTGTGGCCTCATGCATTTGTCCAGAACCCAAAACGTCTGTGGTCTCATGCATTTGTCCAGAATCCAAACATCTGTAGTCTCAATCATTTGTCCAGAATCCAAACTTCTGTGGTACGGATCAATTGTCCAGAACCCAAACATCTGTGGTCCCAAATAATATGTCCAGAACCCAAACGTCTGTGGTCTCGATCATTTTTCCAGAACCCAAAACGTCTGTGGTCTCATGCATTTGTCCAGAACCAAAACGTCTGTGGTCTCGTGCATTTGTCCAGAATCCAAACGTCTGTGGTCTCATTCATTTGTCCAGAACCCAAAACGTCTGTGGTCTCATTCATTTTTCCAGAATCCAAAACGTCTGTGGTCTCATGCATTTGTCCAGAACCCAAACATCTGTGGTACGGATCAATTGTCCAGAACCCAAACATCTGTGGTCTCATTCATTTGTCCAGAATCCAAACTTCTGTGGTACGGATCAATTGTCCAGAACCCAAACATCTGTGGTCCCAAATAATATGTCCAGAACCCAAACGTCTGTGGTCTCATGCATTTGTCCAGAACCCAAAACTTCTGTGGTCTCAATCATTTTTCCAGAACCCAAAACGTCTGTGGCCTCATGCATTTGTCCAGAACCCAAAACGTCTGTGGTCTCATGCATTTGTCCAGATTCCAAACGTCTGTGGTCTCATTCATTTGTCCAGAACCCAAACTCTGTGGTCTCATTCATTTGTCCAGAATCCAAACGTCTGTGGTCTCATTCATTTGTCCAGAATCCAAACGTATGTGGTCTCATTCATTTTTCCATAATCCAAACGTCTGTGATCTCATTCATTTGTCCAGAACCCAAACGTATGTGGTCTCATGCATTTGTCTAGAACCCAACATGTCTGTGGTCTCATTCATTTGTCCAGAATCCAAACGTCTGTGGTCTCATTCATTTGTCCAGAATCCAAACGTATGTGGTCTCATTCATTTGTCCAGAATCCAAACGTCTGTGGTCTCATTCATTTGTCCAGAATCCAAACGTATGTGGTCTCATTCATTTGTCCAGAATCCAAACGTCTGTGGTCTCATTCATTTTTCCATAATCCAAACGTCTGTGATCTCATTCATTTGTCCAGAACCCAAACGTCTGTGGTCTCATGCATTTGTCCAGAACCCAAAACTTCTGTGGTCTCATTCATTTGTCCAGAACCCAAACGTCTGTGGTCTCATGCATTTGTCTAGAACCCAACACGTCTGTGGTCTCATTCATTTGTCCAGAATCCAAACGTCTGTGGTCTCATTCATTTGTCCAGAATCCAAACGTCTGTGCTCTCATTCATTTGTCCAGAATCCAACACGTCTGTGGTCTCATTCATTTGTCCAGAATCCAAACGTCTGTGCTCTCATTCATTTGTCCAGAATCCAAACGTCTGTGGTCTCATTCATTTTTCCATAATCCAAACGTCTGTGGTCTTAATCATTCATTTGTGCAGAACCCAAAACATCTGTGGTCTCATGCATTTGTCTAGAACCCAACACGTCTGTGGTCTCATTCATTTGTCCAGAATCCAAACGTCTGTGCTCTCATTCATTTGTCCAGAATCCAAAACGTCTGTGGTCTCATTCATTTTTCCAGAACCCTAAACGTCTGTGGTCTCATTCATTTGTCTAGAACCCAAAACGTCTGTGGTCTCATTCATTTTTCCAGAACCCAAAACGTCTGTGGTCTCGTGCATTTGTCTAGAACCCAAAACGTCTGTGGTCTCATGCATTTTTCCAGAATCCAAACATCTGTGGTCCCAAATAATATGTCCAGAATCCAAACATCTGTGGTCCCAAATAATATGTCCAGAACCCAAACGTCTGTGGTCTCAATCATTTTTCCAGAATCCAAACGTCTGTGGTCTCATTCATTTGTCCAGAACCCAATCGTCTGTGGTCTCATTCATTTGTCCAGAAATTCAAACATCTGTGGTCTCATGCATTTGTCCAGAATCCAAACGTCTGTGGTCTCATTCATTTGTCCAGAACCCAAACGTATGTGGTCTCGTTCATTTGTCCAGAATCCAAACGTCTGTGGTCTCATTCATTTGTCCAGAATCCAAACGTCTGTGGTCTCATTCATTTGTCCAGAATCCAAATGTCTGTGGTCTCATTCATTTTTCCATAATCCAAACGTCTGTGATCTCATTCATTTGTCCAGAACCCAAACGTCTGTGGTCTCATTCATTTGACCAGAACCCAAAACGTCTGTGGACTCATGCATTTATCCAGAATCCAAACATCTGTAGTCTCAATCATTTGTCCAGAATCCAAACTTCTGTTATATATGTTATATTTCGGGTTTTACGCCTGCATCAGCACCATTTTGGGCTATATCGCCGGCGGGCAGTTTACTTAACAACACCTTTCCTGGGCAGGCTCCAGCGGTTAACCAGTACTTGGGTGCACCAACCTCCGTAAGAAACTGCCAACTTTTTCATATAAATGAGACCAAACTTCTGTGGTATGGATCAATTGTCCAGAACCCAAACGTCTGTGGTCTCATGCATTTGTCCAGAACCCAAAACTTCTGTGGTCTCAATCATTTTTCCAGAACCCAAAACGTCTGTGGCCTCATGCATTTGTCCAGAACCCAAAACGTCTGTGGTCTCATGCATTTGTCCAGATTCCAAACGTCTGTGGTCTCATTCATTTGTCCAGAACCCAAACTCTGTGGTCTCATTCATTTGTCCAGAATCCAAACGTATGTGGTCTCATTCATTTGTCCAGAATCCAAACGTATGTGGTCTCATTCATTTTTCCATAATCCAAACGTCTGTGATCTCATTCATTTGTCCAGAACCCAAACGTATGTGGTCTCATGCATTTGTCTAGAACCCAACATGTCTGTGGTCTCATTCATTTGTCCAGAATCCAAACATCTGTGGTCTCATTCATGTGTCCAGAATCCAAACGTCTGTGGTCTCATTCATTTGTCCAGAATCCAAACGTCTGTGGTCTCATTCATTTGTCCAGAATCCAAACGTCTGTGGTCTCATTTATTTTTCCATAATCCAAACGTCTGTGATCTCATTCATTTGTCCAGAACCCAAACGTCTGTGGTCTTAATCATTTGTCCAGAATCCAAACTTCTGTGGTACGGATCAATTGTCCAGAACCCAAAACGTCTGTGGTCTCATGCATTTGTCCAGAACCCAAAACGTCTGTGGACTCATGCATTTGTCCAGAATCCAAACATCTGTGGTCTTAATCATTTGTCCAGAATCCAAACTTCTGTGGTACGGATCAATTGTCCAGAACCCAAACATCTGTGGTCACAAATAATATGTCCAGAACCCAAAACTTCTGTGGTCTCATGCATTTGTCCAGAACCCAAAACTTCTGTGGTCTCAATCATTTTTGCAGAACCCAAAACGTCGGTGGTCTCATGCATTTGTCCAGAATCCAAACATCTGTGGTCTCATGCATTTGTGCAGAACCCAAAACATCTGTGGTCTCAATCATTTTTCCAGAACCCAAAACGTCTGTGGTCTCATGCATTTGTCCAGAACCCAAAACGTCTGTGGTCTCGTACATTTGTCCAGAATCCAAACATCTGTGGTCTCAATCATTTGTCCAGAACCCAAAACGTATGTGGTCTCAATCATTTGTCCATAATCCAAACATCTGTGGTCTCATGCATTTGTCCAGAACCCAATCGTCTGTGGTCTCATTCATTTGTCCAGAATCCAAACATCTGTGGTCTCATGCATTTGTCCAGAATCCAAACGTCTGTGGTCTCATTCATTTGTCCAGAACCCAAACGTCTGTGGTCTCATTCATTTGTCCAGAATCCAAACGTCTGTGGTTTCATTCATTTTTCCAGAACCCAATACGTCTGTGGTCTCATTCCTTTGTCCAGAATCCAAACATCTGTGGTCTCATTCATTTGTCCAGAACCCAAACATCTGTGGTCTCATTCATTTGTGCAGAACCCAAAACATCTGTGGTCTCATGCATTTGTCTAGAACCCAACACGTCTGTGGTCTCATTCATTTGTCCAGAATCCAAACGTCTGTGGTCTCATTCATTTGTCCAGAATCCAAACGTATGTGGTCTCATTCATTTTTCCATAATCCAAACGTCTGTGATCTCATTAATTTGTCCAGAACCCAAACGTATGTGGTCTCATGCATTTGTCTAGAACCCAACATGTCTGTGGTCTCATTCATTTGTCCAGAACCCAAACCTCTGTGGTCTCATTCATTTGTCCAGAACCCAAACGTCTGTGGTCTCATGCATTTGTCTAGAACCCAACACGTCTGTGGTCTCATTCATTTGTCCAGAATCCAAACGTATGTGGTCTCATTCATTTGTCCAGAATCCAAACGTCTGTGGTCTCATTCATTTGTCCAGAATCCAAACGTCTGTGCTATCATTCATTTGTCCAGAATCCAAATGTCTGTGGTCTCATTCATTTTTCCATAATCCAAACGTCTGTGATCTCATTACTTTGTCCAGAACCCAAACGTCTGTGGTCTCATGCATTTGTCCAGAACCCAAAACGTCTGTGGACTCATGCATTTGTCCAGAATCCAAACATCTGTGGTCTTAATCATTTGTCCAGAATCCAAACTTCTGTGGTACGGATCAATTGTCCAGAACCCAAACATCTGTGGTCCCAAATAATATTTCCAGAACCCAAACGTCTGTGGTCTCATGCATTTGTCCAGAACCCAAAACGTCTGTGGTCTCAATCATTTTTGCAGAACCCAAAACGTCTGTGGCCTCATACATTTGTCCAGAACCCAAAACGTCGGTGGTCTCATGCATTTGTCCAGAATCCAAACGTCTGTGGTCTCATTCATTTTTCCAGAACCCAAACGTCTGTGGTCTCATTCATTTGTCCAGAATCCAAACGTCTGTGGTCTCATTCATTTTTCCAGAACCCAAAACGTCTGTGGTCTCATTCATTTGTCCAGAATCCAAACGTATGTGGTCTCATTCATTTGTCCAGAATCCAAACGTCTGTGGTCTCATTCATTTGTCCAGAATCCAAACGTCTGTGGTCTCATTCATTTGTCCAGAATCCAAACGTCTGTGGTCTCATTCATTTGTCCAGAATCCAAACGTCTGTGGTCTCATTCATTTTTCCATTATCCAAACGTCTGTGATCTCATTCATGTGTCCAGAACCCAAACGTCTGTGGTCGCATGCATTTGTCCAGAACCCAAAACTTCTGTGGTCTCATTCATTTGTCCAGAACCCAAACGTCTGTGGTCTCATGCATTTGTCTAGAACCCAACACGTATGTGGTCTCATTCATTTGTCCAGAATCCAAACGTCTGTGGTCTCATTCATTTGTCCAGAATCCAAACGTATGTGGTCTCATTCATTTGTCCAGAATCCAAACGTCTGTGGTCTCATTCATTTGTCCAGAATCCAAACGTCTGTGCTCTCATTCATTTGTCCAGAATCCAAATGTCTGTGGTCTCATTCATTTTTCCATAATCCAAACGTCTGTGATCTCATTACTTTGTCCAGAACCCAAACGTCTGTGGTCTCATGCATTTGTCCAGAACCCAAAACGTCTGTGGTCTCATGCATTTGTCCAGAACCCAAAACATCTGTGGTCTCATGCATTTGTCCAGAACCCAAAACGTCTGTGGACTCATGCATTTGTCCAGAATCCAAACATCTGTGGTCTTAATCATTTTTCCAGAATCCAAACTTCTGTGGTACGGATCAATTGTCCAGAACCCAAACATCTGTGGTCCCAAATAATATTTCCAGAACCCAAACGTCTGTAGTCTCATGCATTTGTCCAGAACCCAAAACTTCTGTGGTCTCAATCATTTTTGCAGAAACCAAAACGTCTGTGGCCTCATACATTTGTCCAGAACCCAAAACGTCGGTGGTCTCATGCATTTGTCCAGAATCCAAACGTCTGTGGTCTCATGCATTTGTCCAGAACCCAAACGTCTGTGGTCCCAAATAATATGTCCAGAACCCAAACGTCTGTGGTCTCAATCATGTTTCCAGAACCCAAAACGTCTGTGGTCTCATTCATTTGTCCAGAACCCAAAACGTCTGTGGTCTCATGCATTTGTCCAGAATCCAAACGTCTGTGGTCTCATTCATGTTTCCAGAACCCAAAACGTCTGTGGTCTCATTCATTTGTCCAGAACCCAAACGTCTGTGGTCTCAATCATGTTTCCAGAACCCAAAACGTCTGTGGTCGCATGCATTTGGCCAGAACCCAAACATCTGTGGTCTCATTCATTTGTCCAGAATCCAAACATCTGTGGTCTCATGCATTTGTCCAGAATCCAAACGTCTGTGGTATCATGCATTTGTCCAGAACCCAAACATCTGTGGTCTCATGCATTTATCCAGAACCCAAACGGCTGTGGTCTCAATCATTTGTCCAGAATCCAAACTTCTGTTGTACGGATCATTTGTCCAGAACCCAAACATCTGTAGTCCCAAATAATATGTCCAGAACCCAAACATCTGTGGTCTCAATCATTTGTCCAGAAACCCAAACGTCTGTGGTCTCATGCATTTGTCTAGAACCCAAAACGTCTGTGGTCTCAATCATTTTTCCAGAATCCAAACGTCTGTGGTCTCATGCATTTGTCTAGAACCCAAAACGTCTGTGGTCTCAATCATGTTTCCAGAACCCAAAACGTCTGTGGTCTCATTCATTTTTCCAGAACCCAAAACCTCTGTGGTCTCATTCATTTGTCCAGAATCCAAAACGTCTGTGGTCTCATGCATTTGTCCAGAACCCAAAACGTCTGTGGTCTCATGCATTTGTCCAGAATCCAAACGTCTGTGGTCTCATGCATTTGTTTAGAACCCAAAACGTCTGTGGTCTCAATCATTTTTTCCAGAACCCAAAACGTCTGTGGTCTCATGCATTTGTCCAGAACCCAAAACGTCTGTGGTCTCGTACATTTGTCCAGAATCCAAACATCTGTGGTCTCAATCATGTGTCCAGAACCCAAAACGTCTGTGGTCTCAATCATTTGTCCATAATCCAAACATCTGTGGTCTCATTCATTTGTCCAGAACCCAAACGTCTGTGGTCTCATTTATTTGTCCAGAACCCAAACGTCTGTGGTTTCATTCATTTGTCCAGAATCCAAACATCTGTGGTCTCATGCATTTATCCAGAATCCAAACGTCTGTGGTCTCATTCATTTGTCCAGAATCCAAACGTATGTGGTCTCATTCATTTGTCCAGAATCCAAACGTCTGTGGTCTCATTCATGTGTCCAGAACCCAAACGTGTGTGGTCTCATGCATTTGTCCAGAACCCAAAACTTCTGTGGTCTCATTCATTTGTCCAGAACCCAAACGTCTGTGGTCTCATTCATTTGTCCAGAACCCAAACGTCTGTGGTCTCATGCATTTGTCTAGAACCCAACACGTCTGTGGTCTCATTCATTTGTCCAGAATCCAAACGTCTGTGGTCTCATTCATTTGTCCAGAATCCAAACGTCTGTGGTCTCAATCATTTGTCCAGAAACCCAAACGTCTGTGGTCTCATGCATTTGTCTAGAACCCAAAACGTCTGTGGTCTCAATCATTTGCCCAGAACCCAAAACGTCTGTGGTCTCATTCATTTTTCCAGAATCCAAACGTCTGTGGTCTCATGCATTTGTCTAGAACCCAAAACGTCTGTGGTCTCAATCATTTTTCCAGAACCCAAAACGTCTGTGGTCTCATTCATTTTTCCAGAACCCAAAACCTCTGTGGTCTCATTCATTTGTCCAGAATCCAAACGTATGTGGTCTCATTCATTTGTCCAGAATCCAAACGTCTGTGGTCTCATTCATTTGTCCAGAATCCAAACGTCTGTGGTCTCATTCATGTGTCCAGAACCCAAACGTCTGTGGTCTCATGCATTTGTCCAGAACCCAAAACTTCTGTGGTCTCATGCATTTGTCTAGAACCCAACACGTCTGTGGTCTCATTCATTTGTCCAGAATCCAAACGTCTGTGGTCTCATTCATTTGTCCAGAATCCAAACGTATGTGGTCTCATTCATTTGTCCAGAATCCAAACGTCTGTGGTCTCATTCATTTGTCCAGAATCCAAACGTCTGTGCTATCATTCATTTGTCCAGAATCCAAATGTCTGTGGTCTCATTCATTTTTCCATAATCCAAACGTCTGTGATCTCATTACTTTGTCCACAACCCAAACGTCTGTGGTCTCATGCATTTGTCCAGAACCCAAACATCTGTGGTCTTAATCATTTGTCCAGAATCCAAACTTCTGTGGTCTCATTCATTTGTCCAGAACCCAAAACGTCTGTGGTCACATGCATTTGTCCAGAACCCAAACGTCTGTGGTCTCATTCATTTGTCCAGAACCCAAAACGTCTGTGGTCGCATGCATTTGTCCATAATCCAAACGTCTGTGGTCTCATTCATTTGTCCAAAACCCAAACATCTGTGGTCTCAAGCATTTGTCCAGAACCCAATCGTCTGTGGTCTCATTCATTTGTCCAGAATCCAAACATCTGTGGTCTCATGCATTTGTCCAGAATCCAAACGTCTGTGGTCTCATTCATTTGTCCAGAACCCAAACGTCTGTGGTCTCATTCATTTGTCCAGAATCCAAACGTCTGTGGTCTCATTCATTTTTCCAGAACCCAAAACGTCTGTGGTCTCATGCATTTTTCCAGAATCCAAACGTCTGTGGTCTCATTTATTTTTCCAGAACCCAAAACGTCTGTGGTCTCATTCATTTGTCCAGAATCCAAACATCTGTGGTATCATGCATTTGTCCAGAACCCAAACATCTGTGGTCTCATGCATTTATCCAGAACCCAAACGGATGTGGTCTCAATCATTTGTCCAGAATCCAAACTTCTGTGGTACGGATCATTTGTCCAGAACCCAAACATCTGTAGTCCCAAATAATATGTCCAGAACCCAAACATCTGTGGTCTCAATCATTTGTCCAGAATCCAAACATCTGTGGTCTCATGCATTTGTCCAGAATCCAAACGTCTGTGGTCTCATTCATTTGTCCAGAACCCAAACGTCTGTGGTCTCATTCATTTGTCCAGAATCCAAACGTCTGTTGTCTCATTCATTTTTCCAGAACCCAAAACGTCTGTGGTCTGATGCATTATTCCAGAATCCAAACGTCTGTGGTCTCATTCATTTTTCCAGAACCCAAAACGTCTGTGGTCTCATTCATTTGTCCAGAATCCAAACATCTGTGGTATCATGCATTTGTCCAGAACCCAAACATCTGTGGTCTCATGCATTTGTCCAGAATCCAAACTTCTGTGGTACGGATCATTTGTCCAGAACCCAAACATCTGTGGTCTCAATCATTTGTCCAGAAACCCAAACGTCTGTGGTCTCATGCATTTTTCTAGAACCCAAAACGTCTGTGGTCTCAATCATTTGCCCAGAACCCAAAACGTCTGTGGTCTCATTCATTTTTCCAGAATCCAAACATCTGTGGTCTCATGCATTTGTCTAGAACCCAAAACGTCTGTGGTCTCAATCATTTTTCCAGAACCCAAAACGTCTGTGGTCTCATTCATTTTTCCAGAACCCAAAACGTCTGTGGTCTCATGCATTTGTCCAGAACCCAAAACGTCTGTGGTCTCATGCATTTGTCCAGAATCCAAACGTCTGTGGTCTCATGCATTTGTCTAGAACCCAAAACGTTTGTTCTCAATCATTTTTCCAGAACCCAAAACGTCTGTGGTCTCATGCATTTGTCCAGAACCCAAAACGTCTGTGGTCTCAATCATTTGTCCAGAATCCAAACATCTGTGGTCTCTTGCATTTGTCCAGAACCCAAAACGTCTGTGCTCTCGTACATTTGTCCAGAATCCAAACATCTGTGGTCTCATTCATTTTTCCAGAACCCAAAACGTCTGTGGTCTCATTCATTTGTCCAGAATCCAAACATCTGTGGTATCATGCATTTGTCCAGAACCCAAACATCTGTGGTCTCATGCATTTGTCCAGAATCCAAACTTCTGTGGTACGGATCATTTGTCCAGAACCCAAACATCTGTGGTCTCAATCATTTGTCCAGAAACCCAAACGTCTGTGGTCTCATGCATTTGTCTAGAACCCAAAACGTCTGTGGTCTCAATTATTTGCCCAGAACCCAAAACGTCTGTGGTCTCATTCATTTTTCCAGAATCCAAACATCTGTGGTCTCATGCATTTGTCTAGAACCCAAAACGTCTGTGGTCTCAATCATTTTTCCAGAACCCAAAACGTCTGTGGTCTCATTCATTTTTCCAGAACCCAAAACGTCTGTGGTCTCATGCATTTGTCCAGAACCCAAAACGTCTGTGGTCTCATGCATTTGTCCAGAATCCAAACGTCTGTGGTCTCATGCATTTGTCTAGAACCCAAAACGTTTGTTCTCAATCATTTTTCCAGAACCCAAAACGTCTGTGGTCTCATGCATTTGTCCAGAACCCAAAACGTCTGTGGTCTCAATCATTTGTCCAGAATCCAAACATCTGTGGTCTCTTGCATTTGTCCAGAACCCAAAACGTCTGTGCTCTCGTACATTTGTCCAGAATCCAAACATCTGTGGTCTCAATCATTTGTCCAGAACCCAAAACGTCTGTGGTCTCAATCATTTGTCCAGAATCCAAACATCTGTGGTCTCTTGCATTTGTCCAGAACCCAAAACGTCTCTGCTCTCGTACATTTGTCCAGAATCCAAACATCTGTGGTCTCAATCATTTGTGCAGAACCCAAAACATCTGTGGTCTCATGCATTTGTCTAGAACCCAACACGTCTGTGGTCTCATTCATTTGTCCAGAATCCAAATGCCTGTGGTCACATTCATTTGTCCAGAATCCAAACGTCTGTGGTCTCATTCATTTGTCCAGAATCCAAACGTCTGTGGTCTCATTCATTTGTCCAGAATCCAAACGTCTGTGGTCTCATTCATTTGTCCAGAACCCAAACGTCTGTGGTCTCATTCATTTCTCCAGAATCCAAACGTCTGTGGTCTCATTCATTTTTCCAGAATCCAAACGTCTGTGGTCTCATTCATTTTTCCAGAATCCAAACGTCTGTGGTCTCATGCATTTGTCCAGAATCCAAACGTCTGTGGTACGGATCATTTATCTAGAACCCAAAACGTCTGTGGTCTCAATCATTTGTCTAGAACCCAAAACATCTGTGGTACGGATCATTTGTCCAGAACCCAAAACATCTGTGTTCCCAATCATTTTTCCAGAACCCAAAACGTCTGTGGTCTCATGCATTTGTCTAGAACCCAAAACGTCTGTGTTCCCAATCATTTTTCCAGAACCCAAAACGTCTTTGGTCTCATGCATTTGTCCAGAACCCAAAACGTCTGTGGTCTCAATTATTTGTCTAGAACCCAAAACAGCTGTGGTCTCATTCATTTGTCCAGAATCCAAACATCTGTGGTCTCATTCACAATCATTTGTCTAGAACCCAAAACGTCTGTGGTCCCAATCATTTGTCCAGAACCCAAACAGCTGTGGTCCCAATCATTTGTCCAGAACCCAAACAGCTGTGGTCCCAATCATTTGTCTAAAACCCAAACAGCTTTGGTCACATTCATGTGTCCAGAATCCAAACATCTGTGGTCTCATTCATTTGTCTTGAACCCAAACAGCTGTGGTCTCATTCATTTGTCTAGAACCCAAACAGCTGTGGCACGGATCATTTGTCCAGAACCCAAACAGCTGTGGCACGGATCAGTAAATTTTATAATGGATGGAATTTAATTATATTTGGTACATGTATCACTATGTATGTCCATTCCGACTCAGTATCTTCATAGTTATTGCCCTTTAACTACTGAACAATTTCCCATCCAGGTCAATATCTCGAAAATAAATCACTGGATTTAATCATATTTATACAAATATGTATTCACATACTGGATTGAATTCTCTCAATCCCTTGTTTGTCGAGTTATTGCCCTTGAATTTGTAAAAATCAGTATTCATAGAGATTTTTGAATATCAAGAAATACACATATGGATCTGTAGCCCAGTGGTTAACATGTTTGGACTGGTAATCCAGGGATCGCCGGTTCGATCCCCCGTCTGACCCTAATAAAATGAACAGTCTTTCAGATGGGACGTTAAACCGAGGTCTTGTGTCGGTGCTTTACACATAAAATAACCAGAGGATACTCTGGAATGGGTCTCTGTCTGTATCATTGTACTATCCTCCACAAATCTAAAATGAATAATCTCTTCAGGAGGCGTCGCTCAAATGGGCAACCGGTAGCGACGATAAATAAACGTAAAACACGTTCAAGAAATATATTATCAGTACAATGTACCGGTACATGGATACCTTTCTATGACAATAACTTTTATTTGTACTTTCAGCATGATCTAGCCTGGCACACAGAACGCCTGTTTATATCCGCAGCTTCCCACCTGGAGAAAGCCAATTCATCTCAGTGTGGGAACTTCCCTCACCTGTTTACCAAACAACTGGAAACATTAATTAATGCTTCACAGATTCCACTGAGTTGAACAATCAAAACACTAGTTACGGCAAGTTAATTGGCAAACGAACCTAATAGACAAATAATGGAACGGACAGGGCCTCCAATAGATGGATCAACCTCCAACAGGTAGACCAACCTCCAACAGGTGGATAAACGTACAAACCTCCAAATCTAGGATTCGAAATAAAGTTGAACAAACTAGTGTCTAAAAACAAAATACTTTAATAAAATAACTTGGACACATGTTAAAAATATACACGATATACATTTTATCATATGGTCTTGCTAAATAAACTAACTAAGCTTTCATCTGTCTTTATCATACTGGACTTGCTAAAGCAAAACCATTAAAGGGAAAATTTGTGTCAAACATTCCCAACTGCACGTTTGCAAACGCCACTTCCCAATTGCACGTCTGCAAACATGCATACGCCACTTCCCAACTGCACGTCTGCAAACATGCATACGCCACTGCACATCTGCAAACATGCATACGCCACTTCCCAACTGCAAACATGCATACGCCACTTCCCAACTGCACATCTGCAAACATGCATACGCCACTTCCCAACTGCACGTCTGCAAACATGCATACGCCACTTCCCAACTGCACGTCTGCAAACATGCATACGCCACTTCCCAACTGCACGTCTGCAAACATGCATACGCCACTTCCCAACTGCACGTCTGCAAACATGCATACGCCACTTCCCAACTGCACGTCTGCAAACATGCATACGCCACTGCCCAACTGCACGTCTGCAAACATGCATACGCCACTGCCCAACTGCACGTCTGCAAACATGCATACGCCACTGCCCAACTGCACGTCTGCAAACATGCATACGCCACTGCACGTCTGCAAACGCCACTTCCCAACTGCACGTCTGCAAACATGCATACGCCACTCCCCAACTGCACGTCTGCAAACATGCATTGATAGCACTTTTTTTCTCATGTTGGATCAAAATGGTCGCAGGGTAATTTTTACACGCCTGACTTGGTGGAAATGGTTACAAAAGGCTGGCTTAACCCATTCAACACCAAGTAACTCACATCGTCCCCATTTGTCCCACGTTGTCTTTTTTAATTGAATTACTTGGTGATTCATACCTCTGTTAGCCAAGTCTTTAGGGACATTAGAAGAAGATAGATAGATGTTGTTTCAAGCATGCGCACTGTGCGTGTTTACATTTCGTGTGTTGATAAACAAATTCGCGTATACGACGGTTTAAATTTATTGGAATTTTATCGTTTCTGAGCGACTATTTCAATTTTTGTAAACACACACACATTAGTATTTATATTTTACCTAAAACATCCTTTATTACGATGTAATGCTGCTTTAAAATAAATAAATAGGGAAAACTGGGGGTCCCCAGGGGACGATTATTTCGCCCAAGTTGCCCTCTAGAATGAGCCCTGCATTCATATATATATATAAGAAAATAAAGCATGAACATATAATTCTCTAAATAGACGAGTCTCGTCTCTGTCTGACAAACTGACACTCGCGTTCTATTTAAACAGGAATTCGGTGAGTTTAGCGTGGGTTCCAGTCTGTCGATTTTAGCTTTTGGCAAAATGATATCAGAAACTCAATACATGGTCTCGGTGTTAAAATATATCGGTATTTATTTCACTGACCAGGCAAAATATGTCGATGCCTGTTCCTAGACTGGGGGGGGGGAGGGGAGAGTGTACCAGTATATGTCTGTATAAATTCAATACAGACGGTTTATATATCTGAATTCCTGTTTAAATACAAAGCGAGTGTCAGTATATATACATACATATGGGTACCTCCCAGAAAGCAGAATGAAATACAGAATGAACAAAGAGGTTATCGAGAAATAAAAGAATTCCATTACGCATTTCATATTCAAATGAATATATTAGGGGTCAAGACGGCCCCTTATGATTTCCACGTAGTTGATTATTACACCATATAGAATGATTTTGAGCATTTAATGAGATAGAAAGAAAATAGTCCTAATTTGATCATTTCTAGTGAATGTGGGACATACAGATTTACAAGTAAAGCAGTTATATATGCATACAATACCCATCTAATGCTAGCAGACCAACAATACCCATCTAATGCTAGCAGACCATCTAATGCTAGCAGACCATCTAATGCTAGCAGACCATCTAATGCTAGCAGACCAACAATACCCATCTAATGCTAGCAGACCAACAATACCCATCTAATGCTAGCAGACCATCTAATGCTAGCAGACCAACAATACCCATCTAATGCTAGCAGACCAACAATACCCATCTAATGCTAGCAGACCATCTAATGCTAGCAGACCAACAATACCCATCTAATGCTAGCAGACCAACAATACCCATCTAATGCTAGCAGACCAACAATACCCATCTAATGCTAGCAGACCAACAATACCCATCTAATGCTAGCAGACCAACAATACCCACCTAATGCTAGCAGACCAACAATACCCATCTAATGCTAGCAGACCAACAATACCCATCTAATGCTAGCAGACCAACAATACCCATCTAATGCTAGCAGACCAACAATACCCAATGCTAGCAGACCAACAATACCCACCTAATGCTAGCAGACCACCAATACCCATCTAATGCTATCATACCAACACATAGCAATATCTGAAATGATTAGTAGTTGTTGAAAGAAATGCAGTGAAGTCTGAAACCCGCAACCTCCGTGTCCTGAACTGAATACCAATAGCCACGCCCAACACTACTATGGCTATATAGAGTGACCCTGCTCTGATTCTTCTATGTGCATAGCACAATACATTATAAGTAGTTGTGTACATGCCCTATACATACATTATAAGTAGTTGTGTACATGCCCTATACACACTCAATTTGTTTGAGCCATTTTGAAGCAGCCACTTGTGCACATTATATAAATACCCAACTGACTACCGGTACAATATACATATATAAATACCGAACTGACTACCGGTACAATATACATATATAAATACCGAACTGACTACCGGTACAATATACATATATAAATACCGAACTGACTACCGGTACAATATACATATATAAATACCGAACTGACTACGGTACAATATACATATATAAATACCGAACTGACTACCGGTACAATATACATATATAAATACCGAACTGACTACCGGTACAATATACATATAATAAATACCGAACTGACTACCGGTACAATATACATATATAAATACCGAACTGACTACCGGTACAATATAAATACCGAACTGACTACCGGTACAATACATATATAAATACCGAACTGACTACCGGTACAATATAAATACCGAACGACTACCGGTACAATATACATATATAAATACCGAACTGACTACCGGTACAATATACATATATAAATACCGAACTGACTACCGGTACAATATACATATATAAATACCGAACTGACTACCGGTACAATATACATATATAAATACCGAACTGACTACCGGTACAATATAAATACCGAACTGACTACCGGTACAATATACATATATAAATACCGAACTGACTACCGGTACAATATACATATATAAATACCGAACTGACTACCGGTACAATATAAATACCGAACTGACTACCGGTACAATATACATATATAAATACCGAACTGACTACCGGTACAATATACATATATAAATACTGAACTGTAATGAATGAGAGCAGCTAGCCAATCACAGTCTCTGTAATGAATGAGAGCAGCCAATCACAGTCTATGTAATGAATGAGAACAATTAGGCTGATTCAGAGGGTCACGGTCATTTGAAGTTTTCTGTTGCTGTTGGTATAGGCTTATAATTTTATGATTAATGTTGCATTGTGTCAAAACAACCATGGCTCCATGCATGGGAGTCCCTAGTGATTAAGATGACCAATTTATAACGAAAAGGTATTAAAATATTGCTATGGGATAAAAACTTATTAGAAAAACATGCATGATTTCATGCATTATACATATAACATTATATAAATATATAATAATTAAATTATTAAACTCTGAAAATGAAAAATATAATAAAAAAACTTTTATTATGACGTCACATCGCTGTGCCGTTAAACCATCACAGATCATGAACAGTGTCATGAATATTCTACAATGTTTCTTCGCTAAAACTTATTTATCAGAAGATGGGATAAATAGATATTAGGTTATTTCTTGATAAGTATAAATTTCACCGATTCACCGAATGTATGTATATTTTCTACAACTCGCCTAATAAATTTACTGTCTATTTATAAGACAATAACCCTTCCAGTTTGTGGAAGTCGTGATAGCGCAGTGGATGCGCGTTCGCTTCAGGTGCGAAAGGTCCGGAGTTCGAGCCCCGCTGGAGCCGTTACAATTGTGTCCTTAGGCAAGGCATTTAAATTCCACATGCCTCTTCTCTCTCCCTCGTGGCGATGGATTCCATCAGGAATGAGGTCTCGAGAGTGATTAGTATAAGTTATTAGAACTCGCAATCGAGCTAAAATAAATTTGTATAAACTAACTGAATAAAGCAGACAGCTAATAAGGGAGGTAATAGAAAATTAGAGATGTCTCTCATTACATAAGAATATAAAAAATAAATACATCTGTTTCTGGTTCTTTTATAAAATGATCAATAGTTGTTTCAGGACCTTTATTAGTACGAGATGCTTATTCAATTGTAAAATTTTGAGTGCTCACTAGTCAGATTTATCATTGCACTTTATCTGCCAAGGGAGGTAATAGAAAATTAGAGTGGTCTCTCATTGGTCTCAGAAGTCACTAAAACAATAAACTCGCATATATCAATCAATCCAGGGTGTCATAAACAAATTAAATTATATGATTAACCAATCAGAAGTCGGTAGATATTAAATATATAAATGTTTATGACGTAAATGTTTACGATCTCCGTCTAGAAAGAGTTGAATCCTCCAATCAGGATGAAAATAATGTTGGTACAGCAAGTTGTCATCGGAGCGGTACATCCCATCCACACTAGCTGGACTTTCCACCAAAGATGGAGAGGATAATGAGGAAGAGATAGACGACATCGATGTAGAGTTGTAGGGCACCGTATATATATTCCTCTGGGCTCAGCTCATGTTTCCTCCCGCCCACAATCATCTGCGTATCATAGACCAGAAACTGAAATACAGTTGCCACCAGTTCAATACAGTGAAATATGTCCTAAGCAGCCGGTCAGGGAAATACAGTTGCCACCAGTTCAATACAGTGAAATGTGTCCTAAGCAGCCGGTCGTGGAAATACAGTTGCCACCAGTTCAATACAGTGAAATATGTCCTAAGCAGCCGGTCAGGGAAATACAGTTGCCACCAGTTCAATACAGTGAAATATGTCCTAAGCAGCCGGTCAGGGAAATACAGTTGCCACCAGTTCAATACAGTGAAATATGTCCTAAACAGCTGGTCAGTGGAAATACAGTTGCCACCAGTTCAATACAGTGAAATATGTCCTAAGCAGCTGGTCAGGGAAATACAGTTGCCACCAGTTCAATACAGTGAAATATGTCCTAAACAGCCGGTCAGTGGAAATACAGTTGCCACCAGTTCAATACAGTGAAATATGTCCTAAGCAGCCGGTCAGGGAAATACAGTTGCCACCAGTTCAATACAGTGAAATATGTCCTAAACAGCCGGTCAGTGGAAATACAGTTGCCACCAGTTCAATACAGTGAAATATGTCCTAAGCAGCTGGTCAGGGAAATACAGTTGCCACCAGTTCAATACAGTGAAATATGTCCTAAGCAGCCGGTCGTGGAAATACAGAAAATGGCTGCTTAACACATGTGACTGCTTAATAAAGGTAGACTATACAATAAATACAAGGTAAGTTACAAATCTGGACTAAAAACATTGCAAAGTGTGCTATATTTTCTTTGTGTCATTGAAAAGAATAATTAATGTAATGAGTAATGAATCACGGGTTAATATTTTCCATCGGGGTATGAACTATATTGGGTGTGTTAAAAGTTAGCGTGGATGTCTTCGGCCTCCAAACACTTTAACCACGCCAAATATAGGTCATACCCCGATGGAAACTATTAACCCGGGTTATTAACCAGCGATTCATTCCTTAAGACTCCGGCACGGTAGGACACAGTGTCCGTCTGTACACGTCCGTTCGTTTGTCGACTGCTAGAGAAGTGCAGTCTCTAGTGCGTAACAATAGCAAGCCTGAGCTATTAGTAGCAAGCTATACTTATACCTAGTGGTTAAGGCGTCCGCCTACGGAGTGGGAGGTCGAAGGTTCGAATTTCGTCAGGGGTTCGTTCTGATATGGCCGGTTGGTGAGCCGCCAGCTAGTTAAATAATGGTTACCGATTGCCTACCAGCCTGACGTCTGGCACACAAGCATAGGATTCGGGAAGTACTGATGTTCATAAAAAAAAAGAGGTGTCTCATAAGTCAGAAATGGCTGGCCCTTTAAATAGGGGTGACACTATAATAAACAAACACTTTACTTTACACTTTACTTATACCAGACTTACAAGAGAGAAGACGAGAGCTGCAAGTCCACCATACACACAGTCCAGGATCTGTAATACAAATATCTTCAATTAACTAAACAATCAATAAACTGTATTTTATCTTCTATTCATATGTATAGTATATAAGCCGTAAACGATCTAATATGTAAAATATTGGACTGTGTGGTTTATACAAATTTATTTTAGCTTGATTGCGAAACAAGTTTTTACAATTTATATTAATCACTCTCGAGACCTCATTCCTGATGGAATCCATCGCCACGAGGGAGAGAGAAGAGGCAACGTGGAATTTAAATGTCTTGCTTAAGGGCACAATCGTAATGGCTCCAGCGGGGCTCGAACTCCGGACCTTTCACACCTGAAGCGAACGCGCATCCACTGCGCTATCACGACTTCCAAATATTGGACTGTGTGATGCGCTTAGCACCGAAGACAGTACCAATATTTTACATATTGGATCTGTTTGAGGCATATATCTTACTTAAAACACACAATTATATAACAAGATCCTGCTAATTAAAATTATTAATATCGTACATGTACGCGTAGGATTAAATATAATAATCCTTTTGATGGCAGTCCAATATTAACAATAATAGACTGCAAGTACAAAGGTATGACTTCACGATAGTGTTTTAATAGCGTTTTTACAGACGGATCTGTAGTCCAGTGGTAACATGCTGGACTGGTAATCCAGGGATCGCAGGGTCGATCCCCCGCCTGACCCTAATAAAATTAACAGTCTTTCAGATGGGACGTTAAACCAAGGTCTTGTAACGGTGCTTTACACCGTGCACGTAAAAGAACCAGAGGAGACTCTGTAATGGGTCTCTCTCTGTATCATTGCACTATCCTCCAAAAATCTAAAATGACTAATCTCTTCAGGAGGCGTCGCTCATATGGGTAACCGGTAGCAACAATAAATAAACGTAAAACACAAAGAGAGAGAGACCGGGTGTATCTTTGAGTACATGCATAATTAATGCTTTTATTAATTCATTATTTTCTATGGAGAATATTATATCACAGTCTACCGGTATATATTTATTAGGCAAGTTGGAGAAAACATAAGCGATGTACTGCCCAGCCTAGCATCGTTTTGGAGACAAGCCTATTGTCCACACTTGCCTATAAGACAATCTCGAATAAGAGATAAACAAAATTATAACGTCGATTGAAATCGATTCCACAGTTTCACAATCGTTTATCGCCGATGTCCATGCCGGTGAACGATTGTCGGCGACTTAGCGATAATCGGTTTATCACTAGTGCTTAGGAAAGTCAGATTTATTAGACAGGCCATTTTTTACTTTTATTTAGGCTGGTGATCAATTGCTTTATGCTTGTCCATAACTTCCATGTCACTTACACAAATAATGGTTATTAACAGCATATTATAAATATTTTGATGATACAGGTAAATACTTAGTAGTCCAGTGGGTAACACGCTGGACTGGTAATCCAAGGAGTGCAGGTTTGATCCCCCATCTGACCCTAATAAAATTAACAGTCTTTCAGATGGGACTTTCAACCGAGCATGTAAAAGAACTAGAGCAGACTCTGGAATGCGTCTCTGTCTGTATCATTGCACTATCCTCCAGAAATCTAAACTGACTAATCTCTTCAGGAGGCGTCGTTCATATGGACAACCGATCGCGACGGTAAATAAACGTAAAACACACAGTAAATACTTACGTAATTGTTATGTTATATGTTATATTTCGGGTTTTACGCCTGCATCAGCACCATTTTGGGCTATATCGCTGGCGGGCAGTTTACCTAACAACACCTTTCCTGGGCAGGCTCCAGCGGTTAACCAGTATTTGGGTGCACCAACCTCCGTAAGAAACTGCCAACTTTTTCATATAAATGAGACACGGCCTGAGCGGGGCTCGAACCCGTGACCATCAGTGATGATAGGTTACTTACGTAATTGTATCCAGAGGTCGAATAGACAATGGTGCAGGCAAATCCGAAGAAAATAAGTACTATGCAAAGAGCAAAGAGAAGACCGGAGCACAACGTGAAATCAATCTGAAATAAAGATACACGGCATGTCTAGAACTAGATAGAACTGGCATTTTGAATAGACAGTCAGAACTGGCATTTTGAATAGACAGTCACAGTGACAGATGATTCTAGCTATGCCTCTATTACAGTGGGGTGGTGGCCTCTGTCACAGTGACAGATGATTCTAGCCATGCCTCTATTACAGTGGGGTGGTGGCCTCTGTCACAGTGACAGATGATTCTAGCCATGCCTCTATTACAGTGGGGTGGTGGCCTCTGTCACAGTGACAGATGATTCTAGCCATGCCTCTATTACAGTGGGGTGGTGGCCTCTGTCACAGTGACAGATGATTCTAGCTATGCTTCTATTACAGTGGGGTGGTGGCCTCTGTCACAGTGACAGATGATTCTAGCCATGCCTCTATTACAGTGGGGTGGTGGCCTCTGTCACAGTGACAGATGATTCTAGCCATGCCTCTATTACAGTGGGGTGATGGCCTCTGTCACAGTGACAGATGATTCTAGCCATGCCTCTATTACAGTGGGGTCACAGTGACAGATGATTCTAGCCATGCCTCTATTACAGTGGGGTGGTGGCCTCTGTCACAGTGACAGATGATTCTAGCCATGCCTCTATTACAATGGGGGGAGGGTGAACTCTGTCACAGTGACATATGATTCTAGCCATGCCTCTATTACAATGGGGGGAGGGTGAACTCTGCCACAGTGACATATGATTCTAGCTATGCCTCTATTACAGTGGGGGGATGTGAACTCTGTTCAATGACCGCTGATTCTAGCAATACCTCCGATGAAAGTTATTACCAACAATCACCGGACGTAAACCAGTAACTACACACACACCAATAATTACTGGTTTAAACCGTTATCTACCGACACCAACAAAGGCTGTCCAATTAGCGCAGTGGTTAGCACGCTCGCTTCTCACCAATGCAACCCGGGTTCGATCCTCAGACATGGAAGTATGTGAGATGGTACGGTGGTCGCCAGATCGGACAGGTGGGTTTTCTCCGGGTATTCCGGTTTCCTCCAACACGAATGACATCATATACGCTTTCATCGGCGCCAACAAGAATGATTAATATAAGTTGTTAAAACTTGCTTAGCAATTGTTGTAAAATAAATAAAATTTAAACATTTCCCCCCCCCCCCCCCCAACGATTTACTGGTTTAAACAATTATCTACATAGACATAATATTTACTGAAGAGCTCATCGTTACAGCATTGTTGTAGAGTGGTGGAACCTATGGTCGGCGTATTTTTCCCATTTACATCCGTATTTAAAATATTTAAATAGTTTTAACCTATTTTCGCTGACAGAGGTGAAGCATGGTTCAATAACATTCCGTTGTGCGTACCGGTAGCCTAATGCAACTGTCACAAGACTGGTTCAGTAGCCGAATATAAACGGACAACTTGTTGGAAATTTTTTCCCCACCAAAATGTGCGGTTTATGAGCATTTCAGGTTGCTATCCGGATTGGGAAAAAAATGTACAAATAACCAGAAAAAAGTTTCTTATGAGTTGTAATATTGTTAGTTGTTGATGTTACTAAGTCAAAATAATATATTCAACATTTACCCATGCATAAATAAAAAAATTCATGTACGCCGTGCATAGGTGCCCTAAAGTATCTAGTTCCCCATGGAAATAGGTGCCGTTGCAATAGTTGTATTTAGGCGCATGGTTACGTAATGAAGCTAAAATTTTCAACAACAATTTTATGAAAGTTGTGTTCACGACTTAAGAAAATAATAATATACGGCAAGGGCATTTAACTTTTTTTTATAGACCATGATATGTAGGATTTACGCCAGGCATAGGTTCCACCACTCTACAGTTTTTTTACCTTTGTCTGAATGGCGAAGAGAGAGATGGCAAGGCATACAGCACATGTGATTCCAGCAGCCACCATTACACTGTTGGTCGAGTAGAAGCTGAAATTATACAACACTCTTCTCTGATAATCTGCAGAATCAGTCGAATTCTTGTTGCTAGGCAACGTCACCATGGAGACGCAGGAATATTACTTTTGTTTTGCAATTTTCTCAAAATGATGGAATTATGCCTCATTCTAATTGTGAAAGCCACTCGGTGATCATATCATATAGTAATTGTCAAGTTTGGTGTACAGCATACAATCAAGCTCATGTTACCTAGTACCACAGGACGTAAGCCATGTTTGGTGTACGGTATACAATAACAGGTCATGTTACCTAGTACCACAGGATGTAAGCCGTGTTTGGTGTACGGTATACAATAACAGGTCATGTTACCTAGTACCACAGGACGTAAGCCATGTTTGGTGTACGGTATACAATCACAGCTCATGTTACCTAGTACCACAGGATGTAAGCCGTGTACGGTATACAATTACAGTTCATGTTACCTAGTACCACAGGACGTAAGCCGTGTACGGTATACTATCACAGCTCACGTTACCTAGTACCACAGAACGTAAGCCATGTTTGTGGTACGGCATACAATCACAGCTTATATTATCTAGCACCACAGGACGTAAGCTGTGTTTGGTGTACGGTATACAATCACAGCTTATATTATCTAGCACCACAGGACGTAAGCTGTGTTTGGTGTACGGTATACAATCACAGCTTATATTATCTAGCACCACAGGACGTAAGCCGTGTTTGGTGTACGGTATACAATCAAAGCTTATATTATCTAGCACCACAGGACGTAAGCCGTGTTTGGTGTACGGTATACAATCAAAGCTTATATTATCTAGCACCACAGGACGTAAGCCGTGTTTGGTGTACGGTATACAATCAAAGCTTATATTATCTAGCACCACAGGACGTAAGCCGTGTTTGGTGTACGGTATACAATCAAAGCTTATATTATCTAGCACCACAGGACGTAAGCCGTGTTTGGTGTACGGTATACAATCAAAGCTTATATTATCTAGCACCACAGGACGTAAGCCGTGTTTGGTGTACGGTATACAATCAAAGCTTATATTATCTAGCACCACAGGACGTAAGCCGTGTTTGGTGTACGGTATACAATCAAAGCTTATATTATCTAGCACCACAGGACGTAAGCCGTGTTTGGTGTACGGTATACAATCAAAGCTTATATTATCTAGCACCACAGGACGTAAGCCGTGTTTGGTGTACGGTATACAATCAAAGCTTATATTATCTAGCACCACAGGACGTAAGCCGTGTTTGGTATATATAAGTCTTTGGTTACACATTTTCTTTATATATAAATAAATATACAGTCAAACCCGCATTAATGACCACCTCTATGATGCAGCCAATCTCAGGATTCATTCTAGGTACAGAATATTTGGGAGAAGTGAGAAAGCGCGTGATCGCTTCCTTAAATAGTGTTCTCTAATATACTTCTGCATAATAGGGTTAAAATGCACAGTACAACCATTAAATTAACCAATAATTAAATTTGAATAGAAGGAGTACTTCATAATGGGCCAGTTTATCTTACTAGACAAAATTTTGTTTGAAAATCATAATAACCAAAAAATAATGGAGTTTGAGTGGGGAGAAGTGGGGTCCCCAGAGTGCGAAGTCAGGGTCCCTAGGGCGACAATTTCGCCCACATCGCCCTCTAGAATGATCCCTGGAACCACTGACCTTCACCAAGCCAGCTGGATAGTTTTCTCACACAAAAGAATTCAACATTCCCATTGGGATTTGAACCTACTGCTGTGAAGGGGCAAAGTGATTTGAAGTAAATGATATTAACCCCTTGGTCACAGAGGTCCACTTCTCCAGGGCCCATACTGGGCCGAAAAAAGTTGGGGCCACTTATCTGTGTGAACGATGGGGTGTGTGCGGGAGCGGTGTCGTCCTTTTTTCTGGAAGAAGTATTACTATAGAAATTAGAATGAAAGAATGCATACCTGTTAAGGCTAAAAGTTTATTTTACAATGTAGCCATGTGACAGTGGTTAATAATGGAAGCCAACACAGGATTACATTTCAAATGAACCTTAAGCTCAAAAAGACATGCATACTATTCATTTTTGAAGACAATCCAATGAACTTTTACAACTTTAATTATTTTCATGGTCATAATAATTTAAAAATACATCAGAATTACATACATGTACAAGTATCCACTATGTCTAACAAATTGCACAACATTCAGTATGAAATGCGTCTATTCTTCTTGGACCACATTACAAATGCCGATTTGAAGTTGAACTTGTCTGGGCCGTCAATGGAAATTTTCATCAGGCTGTCTAGGTTTCATTCACTATGTCCATTTCGGACGTTTAAAACCGAAAGTAGCCATTTTGACAAGTGACGATTTGGATTAATTTTTTTTACGTTTATTTATCGGCGATTTGGACAAGTTTCATTCACTTTTTATAGTCGAGGACACGAAAATCATATTTTTCACAACTACTACCTTTGATCTTATTTGTGAAAAACAATAATTATTACCTAATTATGTACACAAGTCATTCGGTCATCCGATCATGTTTACATAATCTTCAAACAATGTCATCATTTCACCGATCAAGTACTGCCGTTTTCATAAAGGACCTCAATTATCAAATCATTCCCATTATACAAAACTGTAAATGTGTGATCATATACCGCTAATTTACAAGTTTGTTTTGTTTTGATTGCAATTTATGATGGGAATATGCCTCCAGCACATGTACACAGCTGTTTTGACTGTGAATCGATTGTTTCGCCAAACGATAGCGTATATGAGAGCAAATAAATTGTAACCAGTCAAAGATACAATGAACACAGACTGTGTATCGATTTTTCTTTAACTGGAAAGCGCCGTCGTCATTGGTAAATAAAACCAGTAGAGTATGAAAGGTTAAAATATGGCACAAACGTTATTTATGCCGATTTTTTTTGCAATTTTCTGAAAATCGCCAAATTGAAATTTTAGGAGCCATTTCTATCGCAAAATCGCCATTTGGCTCTTGTGGCGACTGACAGCGTGGCCCCTGCTTCTCATGGGTGGTCTCTATAGGCAGGTTTGACCGTTACCTACGATATATATGCAGTATGCCTAGAAAGTATTCTTACCTACTGATGGTGGCCACCATGTATGTAAATGCCAATGTCTGCAAAGAAGATATACATAGAACTGTACCAAAACACCAAATGATGACTCAACATTCCATTCCAACATTCAACTCTTTGCTTCCCACAAACGCAACCCAGGTTCGATTCTCAGACTTGGGTGTATGTGATCATCAGGCAGGTGGGTTTTCTCTGGGTACACCTGGTTTCCTGCCACACAAAGGACCACATATACACGCTTGCATCTGCACAAACGACAGCTATTTATAAAAGTCATTTGAAATTTAGACTCATACAGACGGATATGTAGTCCAGTGGTAACACGCTGGACTGGTAATCCAGGGATCGCAGGTTCGATCCCCCGTCTGACCCTAATAAAATTAAGTCTTTCAGATGGGACGTTAAACCGAGATCTCGTGCTTTACACTGTGCATGTAAAAGAACCAGAGGAGATTCTGCAATGGGTCTCTGTTTGTATCATGCACTATCCTCCAAAAAATCTAAAATAACTAATCTTTTCAGGAGGCGTCGCTCATATGGGCAACCGGTAGCGACGATAAATAAACGTAAACAAAAAAAGACTCATACATCCTGCTTCTATAATGTTGAATTATGTCTCTAAAAGTTGCGTAGTTAATATAGCTGACAGACAGACATTTGTTTCAAAGCCCAAATAGGTCTTCATAACACAAATTTGTTTTGCTATGTTTGCTTTGGGATTTAAATTGACACCAGATCCTTTTTGGACTCTCCAGCTATTTTTAGTGAAGGATGACTCCGGGCGCCCTACGAGCAGTATTTCAGGCACAGACTGGCACCCGGGTAGAACCACCGACCTTCTGCAAGCCAGCTGGATAGCTTCCTCATATGAACGAATTCAACACCCACAGTGGGATTCAAACCTACAGCTGTGAGGGGCCGGTGATTTGTTGTCAATGACCTTAACCACTCGGTCACGGAGGTCGTCACCAGATTAGTAAATAAATAAAGCCAACTTACAAACACTCCGAGACAGATGAAGTTGCCCGGGTACTTCCTCCTGAAACGGAATGAGAAACAGCGTGTGTAACGTAAACAATGGAGGTAAATAACAGCAGTATGTCTGAAACTTACAAAAAATAAATCAAAATAAATAGTGCATATATATAGAAAAAAAAGAAAACATTGTCACTATTGGTAGGCGGGTGGGGTACATGACAATTCATTTTTATTTATTCAAAGAGTTTATATGCACGTGCTTAGGGGTCGTGCACCATGAGGCAAGTAATATTACAAGAGTCTGTCTTTTATCCCAATCCTTTACAAATTGTATTATAGTCTGCACCCGTTATGTCGAATCCCGTCAGACAGAACAAAATACTTCGACATAACCAAAGTTTGACTTAACGAATTCGATAAAACGGAGCCAGTTATGTGACGTGATAGTGTCTGAAACTGGACTTTCATCCGACTTCGAGATAACCGGAAAATTCGACATAACCGACTTTGACATAACGGATGTAGACTGTATATTGATTGCTATGTAATTTATTATTATGAACTTGTATACTATTAATCTGAATATTATGGTTTAAACATATTTATTTGTTCATAATGTAGTCCATATATATTGCATAGAGTGGTGGAACCTATACTCGGCGTAAATCCCACATATAATGACCAGTATAAAATGTTAATTGCACATGCCGTATATTATTATTTTCTTACGTCGTGAAAACAACTTTCAAAACACTCTTGTCGACAGTTTTAGCTTCATCACGTGACCTTGCTGCTCAATACAGCTATCGCAACGGTGTCGGTCGGCACCCGTTTATATGGGGAACTGAAGACTTCAGGGCACCTATGGACGGCGTACTTGTTCTTTTTTTATTTATCCACGATAACTTGTTGAATATCTTATTTTCATATAGTACACCATTGAGTAAAAACATTTATTGGTCTTAATCAGAAATGGTATAGAAACTATTTTTCGTGTTAGGTGTAGATTTTTTAAATTCGGACAGCTACCCAAATTGCTCATACACCGTAACAGTTTCGGTGGAAAATCCTCCCAATGATTTGCTTGTTTATATTCGTCTGCTGGACCAGTCACGTGGCAGTTGCATCAGTCTACCGATACACTCAATGGAATGCTATTGAACCATGCTTCAGCTCTGTCAGCGTAATTAGCCTAGAACTATATAAATATTTTAAATACGGATGAAAATGGAAAATACATCGAGCATAGGAATACGCCGAGCATAGGTTCCACCACTCTACAAAACGAAAATGGATTAATTCGAGGGCTTATAGCTTATTGAGATTATCTCCATTTGCACAAACATTGGGATATAATGATTAAACTAAGATACCACTAGACTTCCACAGTGACACATTCCACAACGTTATTCTACTGGTCCATGCAAGACTATCATCAGAAAACTTGTTAGTAACTTATGGAAGGTAAATGGTTCTATCCAGGTGTCCAATCAAAATCCAGTGTGGAAACAAAAATTGAAAAACAATTCCTAGATTTTGTTTGTTCCATGTTATTTGTGAAATTCAACTGTTCAACGGTTATACGAGATATACTCCATTTGAGAGCACATTTCCATGGTGTAAGATTACAAGATTCATACCTGACTGAAGGAATGCAGACCAGGACAATGTAGGTAACTAAGAATGTCGCACTGAAATAGTACAAAATTAACAAATTATAATCAAATATATAAGTACAGTCAAATTCTATTAATTCGATAGCTGTTTCCATTGTACCATGTACCATGTATTTAGTCCGCCTCCGTGGTCGAGTGGTTACGGTCGTTAACTTGTATACCACTGTAACCTATCATCACTGATGGTTACGGGTTCGAGCACCGCTCAGACCATGTCTCTTTATATGAACACGTTGGCAGTTTCTTACGGAGGTTGGTGCACAAAGTACTGGTTAACCGCCAGAGCCTGCCCAGGAAACGTGTTGTTAGGTAAACTGACCATCGTTTTCTCCGGGTACTCCGGTTTCCTCCCACACGAATGACCACATTTACGCTTTCATATGCGCTAACGTGAGTGATTAATATAAATTGTTAGAACTTTTTCATAATGACTTTGACTGTTTTAATTTATTTTATACAAATTTATTTTAGCTCGATTGCGAAACAAGTTCTTACAACCTATATTAATCACTCTCGAGACCTCATTCCTGATGGAATCCATGGCCACGAGGGAGAGAGAAGAGGCAACATGGAAATTAAATGCCTTGCCTAAGGGCACAATTGTAACGGCCCCAGCGGGGCTCAAACTCCGGATCTTTCGCACCTGGAGCGAACGCGCATCCACTGCGCTATCACGACTTCCATGACTTTGACTGTTTTAACAGGGTCAGATTAAATTGTATAATATATAACTTACTAAGATACATAGTAAACTGATGGGTGAGACTGACAGAACTTCTTGATTGGAGCACTGAAAGAAAATATGAGTGTGTATTTACCAGCAACATTGGGTGGATTAACATCATTTATAAAGCAAGTTATTTAATTTAAACAATATTTATTTCTTTGAATAAACAATGTAAAAGACAGGATGATAATGTGTGGCTTCTGAATATGTATTTATATGTATAAATAGGCGCTTAAGCAAATAAACAAGCAGGGATTATTCTAAAGGGCGATGTGGGCAAAATAGTCGCCCTAGGGACCCTATTTCGCCCTAGGGACCCTGATTTGGCCCTCTGAGGGCCCCACTTCTCCCTAAAAAAATGTGTTTTGGGTTTTTACGATTTTCAAACAAAATGTTGTCTAGTAAGATACACTGGCCCATTATAAAGCACTCCTTCTATTCAAATGTTGTATTTAATGGTTGTACTGTGCATTTTTAACCCTATTTTGCAGAAGTATATTAAAGAACACAATTTAAGGAAGCAATCACACGCTTTCTCACTTCTCCCAAAAATTCTGACCTAGAACAAGGTTCAAGTTTCTTCTATCCAGATACAGGACTGGATGAGAACATTGGGGTTTCTGCCCAGGTACAATACCGGATAAGACCTTTGAAGTTTCTGCTCAGCTACACGACTAGATAAGAACTTTGGGTCTTTCTCCATAAATGGCGCTGGCATCAAACACTGACCAGTACCTCAAAATATGCTGACAATGTTAAGTGTTGTGTGGGTTTGAAACTGGTCTGTGTCTTAACTATTTATATAATATATTACCATTTGTTTGTATGTGTATCACACTAATAACTTATATCATATGGCGACTCTCAAGCTATTATTATAAAATCCTTCGAACAGTATTGCAGGCACGGACTGGCACCTGGGTAGACCCACCAACCTTTCACATGTAAGAATTTGTCACAACCAGTGAGATATATTATAATCCTGAGAGGCAAGTCATTTCAAATCAATAACAGTAACAACTTGGCAACCATAAAATAGTAATAGTAACAAGCAATAATAAGATATAATATATGGAAAGTAACCATAGTAACAAGTAATAAGATATAATATATGGTAAGTAACCATAGTAACAAGTAATAAGATATAATATATGGTAAGTAACCATAGTAACAAGTAATAAGATATAATATATGGTAAGTAACCATAGTAACAAGTAATAAGATATAATATATGGTACTCACTTAAGTGAGAAGAGGGTGGTAACACCAAATGTGACAAGCAGCTGTGTGAACAAGATCAGGTACACCTACAAAATACACAAGCACTTGAGTGAAACAGTTGAAACAGAAAGCTACAATGGTGTTTTTATTAGTTTCGTTTCAGAATATTTTATTTGCTCTAATATTGTATACAATCATGAATATATATATTCATGCCATACTCTATCTTCCAACAGGAAGACTCCAGACTCTATCTTCCAACAGGAAGACTCCATACACTTTCTTCCAACAGGAAGACTCCATACTCTATCTTCCAACAGGAAGACTCCATACTCTTTCTTCCAACAGGAAGACTCCAGACTCTTTCTTCCAACAGGAAGACTCCATACACTTTCTTCCCACAGGAAGACTCCAGACACTTTCTTCCAACAGGAAGACTCCAGACACTTTCTTCCAACAGGAAGACTCCAGACACTTTCTTCCAACAGGAAGACTCCATACTCTTTCTTCCAACAGGAAGACTCCATACACTTTCTTCCAACAGGAAGACTCCATACACTTTCTTCCAACAGGAAGACTCCATACTCTTTCTTCCAACAGGAAGACTCCATACTCTTTCTTCCAACAGGAAGACTCCATACTCTTTCTTCCAACAGGAAGACTCCATACTCTTTCTTCCAACAGGAAGACTCCATACTCTTTCTTCCTACAGGAAGACTCCATACTCTTTCTTCCAACAGGAAGACTCCATACTCTTTCTTCCTACAGGAAGACTCCATACTCTATCTTCCAACAGGAAGACTCCATACTCTTTCTTCCAACAGGAAGACTCCATACTCTTTCTTCCAACAGGAAGACTCCATACTCTTTCTTCCAACAGGAAGACTAAATACTCTATCTTCCTACAGGAAGACTCCATACTCTTTCTTCCAACATGAAGACTCCATACTCTTTCTTCCAACAGGAAGACTAAATACTCTATCTTCCTACAGGAAGACTCCATACTCTTTCTTCCAACAGGAAGACTCCATACTCTTTCTTCCAACAGGAAGACTCCATACTCTATCTTCCTACAGGAAGACTCCATACTATTTCTTCCAACAGGAAGACTCCATACTCTTTCTTCCTACAGGAAGACTCCATACTCTTTCTTCCAACAGGAATACTCCATACTCTTTCTTCCAACAGGAAGACTCCATACTCTATCTTCCTACAGGAAGACTCCATACTATTTCTTCCAACAGGAAGACTCCACACTCTTTCTTCCTACAGGAAGACTCCATACTCTATCTTCCTACAGGAAGACTCCATACTCTTTCTTCCAACAGGAAGACTCCATACTCTTTCTTCCAACAGGAAGACTCCATACTCTATCTTCCAACAGGAAGACTCCATACTCTTCTTCCAACAGGAAGACTCCATACTCTATCTTCCAACAGGAAGACTCCATACTCTTTCTTCCAACAGGAAGACTCCATACTCTTTCTTCCAACAGGAATACTCCATACTCTTTCTTCCAACAGGAATACTCCATACTCTTTCTTCCAACAGGAAGACTCCATACTCTTTCTTCCAACAGGAAGACTCCATACTCTATCTTCCAACAGGAAGACTCCATACTCTATCTTCCAACAGGAAGACTCCATACTCTTTCTTCCAACAGGAAGACTCCATACTCTATCTTCCAACAGGAAGACTCCATACTCTATCTTCCAACAGGAAGACTCCATACTCTTTCTTCCAACAGGAAGACTCCATACTCTTTCTTCCAACAGGAAGACTCCATACTCTTTCTTCCAACAGGAACACTCCATACTCTTTCTTCCAACAGGAAGACTCCATACTCTTTCTTCCAACAGGAAGACTCCATACTCTTCTTCCATACTCTTTCTTCCAACAGGAAGACTCCATACTCTATCTTCCAACAGGAAGACTCCATACTCTATCTTCCAACAGGAAGACTCCATACTCTTTCTTCCAACAGGAAGACTCCATACTCTATCTTCCAACAGGAAGACTCCATACTCTTTCTTCCAACAGGAAGACTCCATACTCTATCTTCCAACAGGAAGACTCCATACTCTTTCTTCCAACAGGAAGACTCCATACTCTTTCTTCCAACAGGAAGACTCCATACTCTATCTTCCAACAGGAAGACTCCATACTCTATCTTCCAACAGGAAGACTCCATACTCTTTCTTCCCACAGGAACACTCCATACTCTTTCTTCCAACAGGAAGACTCCATACTCTATCTTCCAACAGGAAGACTCCATACTCTATCTTCCAACAGGAAGACTCCATACTCTTTCTTCCAACAGGAAGACTCCATACTCTTTCTTCCTACAGGAATACTCCATACTCTTTCTTCCTACAGGAATACTCCATACTCTTTCTTCCTACAGGAAGACTCCATACACTTTCTTCCAACAGGAAGACTCCATACTCTATCTTCCAACAGGAAGACTCCATACTCTATCTTCCAACAGGAAGACTCCATACTCTATCTTCCAACAGGAAGACTCCATACTCTATCTTCCAACAGGAATACTCCATACTCTATCTTCCAACAGGAAGACTCCATACTCTTTCTTCCAACAGGAAGACTCCATACTCTTTCTTCCAACAGGAACACTCCATACTCTTTCTTCCAACAGGAACACTCCATACTCTTTCTTCCAACAGGAACACTCCATACTCTTTCTTCCAACAGGAAGACTCCATACTCTTTCTTCCAACAGGAAGACTCCATACTCTATCTTCCAACAGGAAGACTCCATACTCTATCTTCCAACAGGAAGACTCCATACTCTTTCTTCCAACAGGAAGACTCCATACTCTTTCTTCCAACAGGAATACTCCATACTCTTTCTTCCAACAGGAACACTCCATACTCTTTCTTCCAACAGGAAGACTCCATACTCTATCTTCCAACAGGAAGACTCCATACTCTATCTTCCAACAGGAAGACTCCATACTCTATCTTCCAACAGGAAGACTCCATACTCTTTCTTCCAACAGGAAGACTCCATACTCTTTCTTCCAACAGGAATACGCCATACTCGTTCTTCCAACAGGAACACTCCATACTCTTTCTTCCAACAGGACGACTCCATACTCTATCTTCCAACAGGAAGACTCCATACTCTATCTTCCAACAGGAAGACTCCATACTCTATCTTCCAACAGGAAGACTCCATACTCTTTCTTCCAACAGGAAGACTCCATACTCTTTCTTCCAACAGGAATACTCCATACTCGTTCTTCCAACAGGAACACTCCATACTCTTTCTTCCAACAGGACGACTCCATACTCTATCTTCCAACAGGAAGACTCCATACTCTATCTTCCAACAGGAAGACTCCATACTCTATCTTCCAACAGGAAGACTCCATACTCTTTCTTCCAACAGGAACACTCCATACTCTATCTTCCAACAGGAACACTCCATACTCTATCTTCCCACAGGAAGACTCCATACTCTATCTTCCTACAGGAAGACTCCATACTATTTCTTCCAACAGGAATACTCCATACTCTTTCTTCCAACAGGAAGACTCCATACTCTATCTTCCTACAGGAAGACTCCATACTATTTCTTCCAACAGGAAGACTCCACACTCTTTCTTCCTACAGGAAGACTCCATACTCTATCTTCCAACAGGAAGACTCCATACTCTATCTTCCTACAGGAAGACTCCATACTCTTTCTTCCAACAGGAAGACTCCATACTCTATCTTCCAACAGGAAGACTCCATACTCTTTCTTCCTACAGGAAGACTCCATACTCTATCTTCCAACAGGAAGACTCCCTACTCTTTCTTCCTACAGGAAGACTCCATACTCTATCTTCCAACAGGAAGACTCCATACTCTATCTTCCAACAGGAAGACTCCATACTCTTTCTTCCTACAGGAAGACTCCATACTCTATCTTCCAACAGGAAGACTCCATACTCTTTCTTCCTACAGGAAGACTCCATACTCTATCTTCCAACAGGAAGACTCCATACTCTTTCTTCCAACAGGAAGACTCCATACTCTTTCTTCCAACAGGAAGACTCCATACTCTATCTTCCAACAGGAAGACTCCATACTCTATCTTCCAACAGGAAGACTCCATACACTTTCTTCCAACAGGAATACTCCATACTCTTTCTTCCTACAGGAAGACTCCATACTCTTTCTTCCAACAGGAAGACTCCATACTCTTTCTTCCAACAGGAAGACTCCATACTCTTTCTTCCAACAGGAAGACTCCATACTCTTTCTTCCAACAGGAAGACTCCATACTCTTTCTTCCAACAGGAAGACTCCATACTCTTTCTTCCAACAGGAAGACTCCATACTCTATCTTCCAACAGGAAGACTCCATACTCTATCTTCCAACAGGAAGACTCCATACTCTTTCTTCCAACAGGAAGACTCCATACTCTTTCTTCCAACAGGAAGACTCCATACTCTATCTTCCAACAGGAAGACTCCATACTCTATCTTCCAACAGGAAGACTCCATACTCTTCTTCCAACAGGAAGACTCCATACTCTTTCTTCCTACAGGAAGACTCCATACTTCTTCCAAGGAAACTCCATACTCTTTCTTCCAACAGGAAGACTCCATACTCTTCTTCCACAGGAAGACTCCATACTCTTTCTTCCAACAGGAAGACTCCATACTCTTCTCCAACAGGAAGACTCCATACTCTATCTTCCACAGGAAGACTCCATACTCTTTCTTCCAACAGGAAACTCCAACCTTCTCCACAACTCTTCCACAGGAAGACTCCATACTCTTTCTTCCAACAGGAAGACTCCATACTCTTTCTTCCAACAGGAAGACTCCATACTCTTTCTTCCAACAGGAAGACTCCATACTCTTTCTTCCAACAGGAAGACTCCATACTCTTTCTTCCAACAGGAAGACTCCATACTCTATCTTCCAACAGGAAGACTCCATACTCTTTCTTCCAACAGGAACACTCCATACTCTATCTTCCAACAGGAACACTCCATACTCTATCTTCCCACAGGAAGACTCCATACTCTATCTTCCTACAGGAAGACTCCATACTCTTTCTTCCAACAGGAACACTCCATACTCTTTCTTCCAACAGGAAGACTCCATACTCTATCTTCCAACAGGAAGACTCCATACTCTATCTTCCAACAGGAAGACTCCATACTCTTTCTTCCAACAGGAAGACTCCATACTCTATCTTCCAACAGGAAGACTCCATACTCTATCTTCCAACAGGAAGACTCCATACTCTTTCTTCCAACAGGAAGACTCCATACTCTATCTTCCAACAGGAAGACTCCATACTCTTTCTTCCAACAGGAAGACTCCATACTCTATCTTCCAACAGGAAGACTCCATACTCTTTCTTCCAACAGGAAGACTCCATACTCTATCTTCCAACAGGAAGACTCCATACTCTTTCTTCCAACAGGAAGACTCCATACTCTTTCTTCCTACAGGAAGACTCCATACTCTATCTTCCAACAGGAAGACTCCATACTCTTTCTTCCAACAGGAAGACTCCATACTCTATCTTCCAACAGGAAGACTCCATACTCTTTCTTCCAACAGGAAGACTCCATACTCTTTCTTCCAACAGGAAGACTCCATACTCTATCTTCCAACAGGAAGACTCCATACTCTATCTTCCAACAGGAAGACTCCATACTCTTTCTTCCCACAGGAAGACTCCATACTCTTTCTTCCACAGGAAGACTCCATACCTTTCTTCCAACAGGAATACTCCATACTCTATCTTCCAACAGGAATACTCCATACTCTTTCTTCCAACAGGAAGACTCCATACTCTATCTTCCAACAGGAAGACTCCATACTCTTTCTTCCAACAGGAAGACTCCATACTCTTTCTTCCAACAGGAAGACTCCATACTCTATCTTCCAACAGGAAGACTCCATACTCTTTCTTCCAACAGGAAGACTCCATACTCTTTCTTCCTACAGGAATACTCCATACTCTTTCTTCCTACAGGAATACTCCATACTCTTTCTTCCAACAGGAAGACTCCATACACTTTCTTCCAACAGGAAGACTCCATACTCTATCTTCCAACAGGAAGACTCCATACTCTATCTTCCAACAGGAAGACTCCATACTCTATCTTCCAACAGGAAGACTCCATACTCTATCTTCCAACAGGAAGACTCCATACTCTATCTTCCAACAGGAAGACTCCATACTCTTTCTTCCAACAGGAAGACTCCATACTCTTTCTTCCAACAGGAACACTCCATACTCTTTCTTCCAACAGGAACACTCCATACTCTTTCTTCCAACAGGAAGACTCCATACTCTTTCTTCCAACAGGAACACTCCATACTCTTTCTTCCAACAGGAAGACTCCATACTCTATCTTCCAACAGGAAGACTCCATACTCTATCTTCCAACAGGAAGACTCCATACTCTTTCTTCCAACAGGAAGACTCCATACTCTTTCTTCCAACAGGAAGACTCCATACTCTATCTTCCAACAGGAAGACTCCATACTCTATCTTCCAACAGGAAGACTCCATACTCTTTCTTCCAACAGGAAGACTCCATACTCTTTCTTCCAACAGGAAGACTCCATACTCTTTCTTCCAACAGGAAGACTCCATACTCTATCTTCCAACAGGAAGACTCCATACTCTTTCTTCCAACAGGAAGACTCCATACTCTTTCTTCCAACAGGAAGACTCCATACTCTATCTTCCAACAGGAAGACTCCATACTCTTTCTTCCAACAGGAAGACTCCATACTCTTTCTTCCAACAGGAAGACTCCATACTCTTTCTTCCAACAGGAAGACTCCATACTTTCTTCCAACAGGAAGACTCCATACTCTATCTTCCAACAGGAAGACTCCATACTCTTTCTTCCAACAGGAAGACTCCATACTCTTTCTTCCAACAGGAAGACTCCATACTCTTTCTTCCAACAGGAAGACTCCATACTCTTTCTTCCAACAGGAAGACTCCATACTCTATCTTCCAACAGGAAGACTCCATACTCTTTCTTCCAACAGGAAGACTCCATACTCTATCTTCCAACAGGAAGACTCCATACTCTTTCTTCCAACAGGAAGACTCCATACTCTATCTTCCAACAGGAAGACTCCATACTCTATCTTCCAACAGGAAGACTCCATACTCTTTCTTCCAACAGGAAGACTCCATACTCTTTCTTACACTGGTAAACTTACTAGGCAGCATTACCTTTCTGATGAATCCTCTGCGGACAGCTTTGTTCGAGAAGGAGAGCTCATCAAACACGCTGTCATCATTCGACGGATTTATGCTGTTATCCTTTGGCTGGTTGTCTGGCTGCCCATACGCATATCCAACGGTTGGGTCTCCACTGAATGATGCCCCATAATTTGTTTGAGAAGACTGTGGTGGTGGTTGTACAGAGCCTGTAATACATTGTACACAATATTTTATAGTTCCAAATTGTGTACATAGCTTGAAATACACAATGTATTGGTTCAATACTGGAACATAAAATGGATGAAACTGAATTAGCATAAATAGTAAATATCTTGGACAATAGTATTTTTGTAGAAAAAATGTTCAAAATTGACCTGTAAAATGCGCATTATGACATTGTCGTATAATTATCACTTGACCTTCCTGAGCAGACGATGTAATTTCTCATTTTACAAAAAGACACACATTTCTTTATATCTACCTGTTTAAGGGATTTTTAGGCTACACATAAATGGGATTAATGAAAACATCAATATTTGCATACTTTCAAATAAAAGGTGACAATGTATCTTCGCATCCCGGATGTAAACAAAAATCACATGAATAACACAGGCCGAAAACAGGTGACGGCCGATATCAGGGATGTTTACGATAACATTAAATTATTAATGTCGATCGGGCGCGGTAAATTTGCCAAGTGGTTGCCCGATCGGTTGTGTTGATATTTTCCTAAAATTGTAGCATTCAATTTCAATAATTGTCTATCGGTTACGGGTATATCTAATTTGAATTAATTCGTAAGTTTAAACATTTCAGGTCCGGGCTAGTCAGTTTCCAGAGTTACTGGTCCGACTGGTCTAGTGATAAAAAATTAATGTCGAACCCTGGACTTGTAATTCAGGGATCGCAGGTTTGATCCCATGTCGGAACATAATAAAATTAATAGTCTTTCTGATGAGACATTATCTGTCTTGTGTCGGTGCTATACACATGCACATAAAAGAACCAGAGGAGACTTTGGAATGGGCCTCTGTCTGTATCATTGCATTATCCTCTAAAATTCTAAAATTACTAATATCTTCAGGAGGCGTCGCTCATATGGGCAACCGGTAGCGACGATAAGTAAACGTAAAACACAACATTGTCAAATATATAAGGGGTATAAATCAAGAAAATAGATTGTTTGTTTGGGTTTTACGCCTTCATCATCCATATATCGCCGACGGCAGTTTACCTAACAACACCTTTCCTGTGCAGGCTCCAGTGGTTAACCAGTATTTGAAAGACAGTATGTGCAAGAATCTCTGTGCCAAGAAACACGACCTGAGCGGGGCTCGAACCAGTGACCATCAGTGATGATAGGTTACAATGGTACATTGTATACAAGTCAGCGACCATAACCACTCGACCACAGAGGGGTCAAGAAAATAGTACACGACCTAAATGACATAATAATATATGCATGCCTGCTTAATGTTGAAGATACATTGTAATTTGTAGACTAAGTTTGTATTGTGTACATAGTCTGGGTGCCAGTCTGTCGACTTTTTAACTTCTGGCAATGATATGAAACTCAATACGGCCCAATTAATAGTCTCGGTGTTAAAATATATTTATTTGACTGACCAGGCAAAATATATGTTCCCAGGCTACTGTGTACATACCATGTCTCAATTAAACGGATGGAAACTGTAGGAGATAAGCTCACACGATTTATGTGTGTTTCTGCAATGTAGTGAAGTACAAAAGGGGGCACAACTCCAAAAGAATTTATCGGACCTAGGTAATGTCAAAATGCACTTGATACATAGTGTGAATTCAATTGGATGAACACTATATAATGAGATAAGGCCAAACCTGTCTTAAGCAGCTAGCCAAGGGAATCACAGAAATGGTATACATCATATATGAAATAACAAAATAGGATTAACCCATTTCATTCTGGATACCGTTCAAACGGTATTTGCAAAGAGCATAGAGCCAGATCAACCACCACAGAATGTTCCGTCTGATCAGGCTCTGTGCTGTTTGCTATTCAGATGATCTTGCTAAGACACTTGGCTATGCAGCAAACAACATAGATCCTGATCAGCATGCAGCGTCTCGCTGCGGTTGATCTGGATCTATGTTGTTTGCAAAAGCCTTTAAATATATCCAGAATGAAATGGGTTAAGCAGCTAGCCAAGGGAATCACAGAAAGTGGCTGCTTAGCACCGGTGGCTGCTTAATAGAGGCTAAATGTATAATAAAACAACATATTGACAATCTGGAAAGTGGCTGCTTAAGACATGTTGGCTGTTTAATAGAGGTGACCACTAACGTGTGTTTAGCAAAGTAATACCTGAGGCATAATTCGAGAAATATTAATGAGACGTGAAGGTTCCTGACAACAGGGCTCGACTTTAACAGTGGTCTGTTTGTGAATTTTGTGAATTGGCGAAAATGTTTGGTGGAACTTTTTTGGCACATGTTTTGTTAAATACATGGCTTCAATTATTGATTTGTGAATTATATAGTTATTAGTTGGCTCCAAGGCTCTCAAATTGGCTCCAGTTTTTTTCAATTGGCGACAGACAAAATATCAGACAGAGGGAACCCTGGAGACCTGTATGAAAATGAGGACTACCTAGATTTGGTCAGGACCACATTAATTTCCAAGATGATAGTACTGCAGGCTACCAATTTAAAAATGTTAGTGAACCTTTGTGTCTACAAAACAGATGGCATGGGTACACCCATAAAGTGACCTTGGTGTTAAAATATCGGTGACAATATCCAGCTGGAGTTTTATTTAAAACCAGGTTACCTTGTTGTGGTGGGTACTGCGGCGTGTTACTCTGCTGTGGTGGGTACTGCGGCGTGTTACTCTGCTGTGGTGGATACTGTGCATACCCATCATATGCAGGGGGTGGTGGCTTTTGACCATCATTTGTAGGTGGGTACGGAGTCGACATTCTAACGGTTGATTGTTAGCACTTTTATAAGTAATCACACCTGGAATTAATAAAAGATATAATAAATATTCGAGCAGATTATCTTCAGCAGCATTCATAGCTTTCCTCTAAAATCGTCTGGCAGCATAGTTCTCCTAAATATTTGTTTCATTTTGGATCAATCATTGCCACGATGTGGTCGCAGGAACTAGAGTACAAAAAGTAGTCTAGATACCAAACCATGGTTCTTTACAGACAGATATGTAGTCCAGTGGTTAACACGCTGGACTGGTAATCCAGGGATCGCAGGTTTGATCCACCATCTGACCCTAATAAAATTAAGTCTTTCAGATGGGACATTAAACTGAGGTCTCGTGTCGGTGCTTAAACCGTGCACGTAAAATAACCAGAAGAGACTCTGGAATGGGTCTCTGTCTGTATCATTGCACTATCCTCCAAAAATCTAAAATGACTAATCTCTTGAGGAGGCGTCGCTCATATGGGCAACCGGTAGCAACGATAAATAAACATAACCCTCTCACGATTCTTCAAAATGACCCAGAGGATCCAAGGTAACAAAAGCTCAGAAATATTCTTGATAATTTTTCAATCATGCACTTACGCACCCAGAAATCGTACCGTCAAGATAATAACATTCATGGGTTTTCTATGTTCTGAGCTAAGGCACAAGACAATAATTTATTATGCTAAATGTCGATTGATGTTTATATAATAGTTTACTTGCCCAAACATGGTTTTTTATTTGTCCTGGGCGTGGGGCAATACGATTTGTCAAGCCCTGCTAACTGATATTGCTAAAGTGACAAAGCAAAGAAAGACCAGAAATGTTAGTGACCCGACGCGGAACTAGAACCTACGACCTCCTAGCCTAACTTTTCCGCTCTTTCTTTGCTTGGTCACTTTAATGGCAACGAGAATATATGGTACGGGCAAAGGAGTAGGCTAGGGGTGCGGCTCCATGGATCGGATAGTCCTATAAGATTTCTACATAATTTTTTTCTTCTGTTATTTCGAAATAACAGAAATATTTTTTTTTTGTAGATGTCTTATTTATAGGACTAGGGGTCGGAGTGCGGCTCCTAATGAATAAAAGAGGGAAGAGTGTAGTGTATTTCGGTGTGGGTAGAACATCGGGTGGGTAGAACATCGGCCGGCTAGCTCAGTTGGTAGAGCTGTCCGACTAGTGTTCGGGAGGTCGTGGGTTCGAGTCTCACGTCCGGTCACTAACTTTTCCGCTCTTTCTTTGCTTGGTCACTTTAATAACCCACCCAGAAAGATGGAGGCATTGTGGAATTAAGAGTGCTCAATCGTGACTACAGCTGGGTGCGAACGCCCCACCACTGCGCTATCACAGCTTCTTATTATTATTACATAGTATGGCGGGGCATGTGACATTAACAGAAGATTAATCATTAACAAAAATTAGGAGTGACCATTATACAAAAATATTGTTTCAACCTGCATGAATCACGAATGACAATTGTAATTTGCTAAATAATAGTTGCTAGAAAATCACAATTTTCACAGAAAACGTATAAAAACCATAGAAGTTCCAATTAATATTACCTTTTGGTTTCGTGTAGGCTTATGGGTTTTTTGTGATTGTCTTTGCGATGATAACTACATTTACCAATCAATAAGGATATGCATATAGAGTAAAACACGGTTATCCGCTTGAGAATGCGTACCCTCTAGCAAGCTGTGAATATCACAGTACTGGTTAACTGCATTTTGAGCCATAAATAAGGAATGTGACACCACTGACTATGAATGAGTGTGAGCCCATATCCAATATGCACATAATACACATACGCCCAGCTTTCTTCCTTGGGATTAGAGACCCAATTTAAGGGTTCTTTAATATCACTATGTTATCTCAGAAATAGAACAGAAATTCGATATTGATGAACGACACGTGGGGCCTTAAATAAGGAATGTGACACAACTGAATATGCATAGGCGTGGATGCCCAAGTGATACATACATAATACATACACCGATAGGTTTATACCTTGCTGATGGATACCCAAATGTATGGGCTCTTCCATATTACTATGTAATTTCAGAAATAAAAGACGAAAATCGACCTTGATTAACGGCCCATGTGGCCCTAAATAGGGAATGTGACACAAGTGACTATGCATAGACGTGGACCCTCCATCAATACACACATAACACATACAATGAAAAGTTTGTACCTTGGGGATGGATACCCAAAATATGCGCTTCTCTAATGCCACTATTTGCATTACAATACATATGAAACAAATAGCCGATATTTATTCAACGGCACACTGGGCCTTCAATAAGGAATGTGACACCAATGACTATACATAGTCATGGACTTACAAGCAATACACACATAATACATACACGGATACGTTTCTACCTTGGATACCCAAAATATGGGCTTCTCTAATACCACTATTTGCAGTAAACATATATTTGAAATAACTAGCCAACATGTATTCACCAGCCCACTGGGCCTTAAATAAGGAATGTGACATCACCGACTATGCATGGGTACGAGCGCGGATCAAAACAGGCACGCACTACACATAGCCACACTTTTTACACTGGGGATGGATATCCAATTAGTGTGCTCTTCCATATCACTAATAATAAAATTATGTAATTTCAGAAATAAAAGTCGAAATTTGACCTTGGTGAAGGCATCGTGAAGCCCTAAATAGGGAATGTGACACCGCTAACTATGCATAGTTATGGACCCACGTGCAATACACACATACTACATACACGGATACGTTTCTACATTGGGGATGGATACCCACACTATGGTCTTCTCTAATACCACTATTTGTAGTAAACATATATATTATATATAAGCATTATGTAGTTGTTATTTTAGACTATCTGGAATCACATTTAACCATTAGTGCCAACTGCTAATGGTATAGTATTGTTTTTCATTTCACGAATAGCCTTTGATTTATTATTTTGTAATAATAAATTACTATACACGAATATCATATTATAAATAATCGATATACTGTTGTTAATTCTTTCCCTTAAAGGTGATGCTATTTTGACAATATGGAGAGTGGATAATGTTAGTAGTTAGATTGAAATATGTACTGCGGTGCAATGATATCCAGCGGAAGTATGGAGAATGGGAAAATGAAGATGGCGTGAAACTGACAGCCAAAATAGGTACGTTAGCGTTATTGACAGGAACTGACAGTCGCAATGGGTACGTTAGCGTTATTGACAGGATTAAAGATGAGATGAATAGTCAACAATTACTATTGATACCAAGGATCTTAGTAATTGGAATGTTTTGCACATGGAGGTGTCCGAAGGAGCTTAGTACTGCTTCAGGTGCGAAAGGCCCGGAGTTTGAGCACAGCTGTAGCCGTTACAATTGTGCGCTTAGGCAATGCATTTAAATTGACCTTTCTGCAAACGCTACTTAGGTACGCCCCCCATAGTTATCGGTGCTCGCTGTAACCACGCGAGACAAGCTATCTAACAAAATGGCGTCTAACGCAGTCCTGCATCGAGTTAATCTAGATAAAAATTCCGTCGAATTTCTCGGTTTTATTTCACCCAGATAAGAATATCTCGTTGAAAGCAATTGGTTTGTAAGTTCTTCAGTAAAGGTTATTTCTCTAAAGTACAGATATATTAAACGGATGAGGACGTGTTATGTGTTCGTGGAAAATGCTTTCGCAATCAACGGAAGGGTGAACAACCATATCGTGTCATCTTTGACATCAAAAGAAATGAAATATGAGAGACTCGACCCTGTGCCTCCTAGAAGACTCAAACATTAGGCCCAAAAACTGAACACCAGTATGTTCACTGAGCTAATATGGGAATCCCACAGCTCTGCACATGCATGGGTACTATTACTACTATCTGATCCCTAGTCCACCATCCACGACAATATGTATGAACCACATGTATAATTTTAATCACCATTATGCTCACATAACAGTAAATCTATAAATGCAGAATATATTTTTTCGAAATATTTTATTATGCATAAATAAATTAATTTCAACTTACTTTTGTGCAAATATATCTGTTTGCATTAATTTTGGATGTATTCAGCAGGTCGTTTGGTCATCCACACAACTTAATTCACCTTAGACTGTTTCAAGATTTGTCTTAGGTTTTGGAAATTGCACGAATTTAACGTCACCTATCAATCGATCTGGATATCTACTATCACTGTCACACAGACCGTAACATCTGTTCACCATTGTCAATGACAGACAGCATTAATTAATTTGTAATTATTTTTCAAAACATAATTTCAGATCACGATCATAGGGATTCGGCACGTTTGAGGGTACTAGTATATATATTTAAGTACAGGGATTCTACTCTGTGGGATGTCAGATTTCGCATCGATCAGTAAAATGGCCCTATCTGAAACAATTTTGTACAAATCTGTCCGAATATAACGCCTATCCCGAGTCTTTATATTGTTCTTCAAATAAAACACAACTTTAAGCTGCGTGCATGTATACTTTGCAAACAATTGCCACAAACATTGGCCATAGCAGGTCACATTTCCATACTAGGACACGGGTTCTGTCAGCAACAAAAAAAAATCTTCGACGGGAGAGTTTTAACAGTGAATAACATTATCAATAAAATGTGTTTCCACTAACGTGTAGGTTTATTATACAAAACAAATTGAAAAATTCTACGAAATCTCTTTTTGACGTACATTTTTGCCGAATAAACCTACACTTTAGTGGAAACATACTTTATTGATATTTTATATTATGCATTGTTTTTAAAGCAGCTGTCTGGTATTTTGTGGTTCATATACACACTTAGATTTGTCCAAGGATTTTGAAATGGGTTGAATTTAACGTCGATCACCAGGATATCGATTAATTTTGTACTATAACTAACTCACACACCAAAGCTACACATTTTTAACATCATTAAAACAATTTTAAACCCGTATTTTCGATCAAATTCACGCCTTTTTAAATTTGTCTACTCGTTACTAATTTGTCTAATATGCATTGTTTGTCTAACAAGATGGCGGCGATAAGCCGTTGCCGGGGGTGTGCGCGAATGGTGCGATGCGATTGGCTAACGGCAGCTGTCAATCAAAATCGGCAGAAAGGTCAATTCCCGCTGCACACCGAGATATTCCATGGAGTATAAAACTTGGAATGTACTGAACACCGATATATTCTAAGATGTATAATACTTGGAATGTATTGCACATCGAGATACTCTATGGAGTATAGAACTTGGAATGTATGTACTGCACATCGAGATATTCTAAGAAGTATAGTACTTGGAATGTACTGCACACCGAGATATTCTAAGGAGTATAGTACTTGGAATGTACTGCACACCGAGATATTCTAAGGGGTATAGTACTTGGAATGTACTGCACATCAAGATATTCTAAGAATCATAGTACTTGGAATGTACTGCACACCGAGATATTCTAAGGAGTATAGTACTTGGAATGTACTGCACACCGAGATATTCTAATGGGTATAGTACTTGGAATGTACTGCACACCGAGATATTTTAAGGGGTATAGTACTTGGAATGTACTGCACACCGATATGTTCTAAGGGGTATATTACTTTGAATGTACTGCACACCGAGATATTCTAATGGGTATAGTACTTGGAATGTACTGCACACCGAGCTATTCTAAGGACTATAGTACTTGGAATGTACTGATCTTCTCGCAAATGAAATGTGCTTTATGAAGTTAGTATTTGTAGATTGCCTCCATTACAAAATCATCAATAACGCTGTAAATGGTTATTTGTTGTTTTTTTAATAATATTTTATTGGATTATTCATACAATACATTACATATATACATACAATACTAAGAACAAATCAGAGATTAATATGTAATTATATGATTGCAGTATACGATACATTTGTTTTGTCGAGGGGAAAAAAGCAAATGGGTTGGGCTACAAGTTATAACAACATTATTTACAGCCCTCCTCGTTGTTAATGCTAACCCGACGATAAATATGCATATGCATTATAATTATATGTTTTCATTTGAAATAATATTCAGAAAGAGACATTATATAAGCAAAATACATATGTACAGATATGCTGAACTAACACAATATAACAATTGATTTAGGTGTTGCTGCTGGTGAAATGGTAATCACATATCTCGAGAATGATGAACACCATCACTTTGTGGAGTCGAGTCCAGCTATATCCGACGTCACTATAGTCGAAAACCATTGCGAGTCCGAGATGATTGTCATTTCGCCAGGGCCTGCGAGTACTGCACTGGGCCATGTCATTTCGCCAGTGCCTGCGAGTACTGCACTGGGCCATGTCATTTCGCCAGGGCCTGCGAGTACTGCACTGGGCCATGTCATTTCGCCAGTGCCTGCGAGTACTGCACTGGGCCATTGTTTGAACTCGAGCCGACGAAAGAGCATCACATGAAGGGTTATAGTTAACATTAGTTTCATTTTTAACGATGCATTCCATGTTAATGGTTTGCTGTTTATGTTATTTATACAATTGCATTAAAATAGTAGCATCTTACTCTCTCGCTATTATAAAAATGTCTAGTTGAACATTATCATTAACAATGTGAGCATTTGTTGATTTTAAATCCAAACTTACATAAATGATCTTTCTAACCTGTACGACACCTTTCAGGAGTGTCTACCTTTGCATCCATCTTTACATTACCCATGTCTTCTAACCTGTACGACAACTTTCAGGAGTGTCTACCTTTGCATCCATCTTTACATTACCCATGTCTTCTAACCTGTACGACACCTTTCAAGTGTGTCTATCTGTGCATCCAACTTTACATTACCCATGTTTTCTAACATGTACGACACCTTTCAGGAGTGTCTACCTTTGCATCCATCTTTACATTACCCATGTTTTCTAACATGTACGACACCTTTCAGGAGTGTCTACCTTTGCATCCATCTTTACATTACCCATGTCTTCTAACCTGTACGACACCTTTCAGGAGTGTCTACCTTTGCATCCATCTTTACATTACTCATGTCTTCTAATCTGTACGACACCTTTCAGGAGTGTCTACCTTTGCATCCATCTTTACATTACCCATGTCTTCTAACCTGTACGACACCTTTCAGGAGTGTCTACCTTTGCATCCATCTTTACATTACTCATGTCTTCTAATCTGTACGACACCTTTCAGGAGTGTCTACCTTTGCATCCATCTTTACATTACCCATGTCTTCTAACCTGTACGACACCTTTCAGGAGTGTCTACCTTTGCATCCATCTTTACATTACTCATGTCTTCTAATCTGTACGACACCTTTCAGGAGTGTCTATCTTTGTATCCAACTTTACAATACCCATGTTTTTCAGTCCAAAAATTTATAATATGTTTAATGAACTTGAAATTGTTGAAAAGTAATGTTCTATTTTATGGTAAACATTATCAAGCAATTCACCATGTTTACACATTTTGGGGATTCTTGATTAACAATATTTTATGAAACACTTACAATACATATTATATATTAATTGTTAGCAAGTAATTAAATTGTTAATTATTATTCATACTGATTTATGTGATCAGGTTTTGGGAGTTCACAATAAACCTAGCGACAGCACAGCAGCCGATACAGTTAAACAGAAACAGACAGGCTAGTTGAACAGATGTAAGCAATTCATAAATGTTCGGGGTTTGTAAGAGATTACATGCATATATTATTTTGTAAATTGTTCGGGGTTTGTAAGAGATTACATGCATATATTATATTGTAAATTGTTCGGGGTTTGTAAGAGATGACATACATATATTATATTGTAAATTGTTACGGGTATGTAAGAGATCACATGCATATGTTATATTGTAAATTGTTAAGGGTATGTAAGAGATCACATGCATATGTTATATTGTAAATTGTTCGGGGTTTATAAGAGATTACATGCATATGTTATATTGTAAATTGTTATGGGTATGTAAGAGATCACATACATATATTATATTGTAAATTGTTAAGGGTATGTAAGAGATCACATGCATATGTTATATTGTAAATTGTTATGGGTATGTAAGAGATCACATACATATATTATATTGTAAATTGTTAAGGGTATGTAAGAGATCACATGCATATGTTATATTGTAAATTGTTACGGGTATGTAAGAGATCACATGCATATGTTATATTGTAAATTGTTCGGGGTTTGTAAGAGATTACATGCATATGTTATATTGTAAATTGTTTATGGTATGTAAGAGATCACATACATATGTTATATTGTAAATTGTTCATGGTTTGTAAGAGATCACATGCATATGTTATATTGTAAATTGTTCGGGGTTTGTAAGAGATTACATGCATATATTATATTGTAAATTGTTAAGGGTATGTAAGAGATCACATGCATTATGTTATATTGTAAATTGTTAAGGGTATGTAAGAGATCACATGCATATGCTATATTGTAAATTGTTCATGGTATGTAAGAGATCACATGCATATGTTATATTGTAAATTGTTCGGGGTTTGTAAGAGATTACATGCATATATTATATTGTAAATTGTTAAGGGTATGTAAGAGATCACATGCATATGTTATATTGTAAATTGTTCATGGTATGTAAGAGATCACATGCATATGTTATATTGTAAATTGTTCGGGGTTTGTAAGAGATCACATACATATATTATATTGTAAATTGTTAAGGGTATGTAAGAGATAACATGCATATATTATATTGTAAATTGTTCGGGGTTTGTAAGAGATTACATGCATATGTTATATTGTAAATTGTTAAGGGTATGTAAGAAATTACATACATATATTATAATATTATAAATTGTTCGGAGTTTGTAAGAGATTACATACATATATTATATTGTAAATTGTTAAGGGTATGTAAGAGATTACATACATATATTATATTGTAAATTGTTAAGGGTATGTAAGAGATTACATACATATATTATATTGTAAATTGTTAAGGGTATGTAAGAGATTACATACATATATTATATTGTAAATTGTTAAGGGTATGTAAGCTATATTATGACGAGTGGTCCAGTGTTCATGAGTGAACTATTATTTGATCTCGCTCCACCAATATCACACAGACATATTGTATCAAATTGTAACCAGATGCGTGGGCTCCATTTCATCAGGTGTCGACAATAATCTCATGTCTTTGATATTTTCCAGGCAACAATTTCGCTTGAGCTGTATAAGACATGAAACTGGGATAGACACTGAGGTTGTACATGCAGGCTTTAGTTCTCAAAAAGGTTTGTATCTCGGATATTATCTGTATCCATTTTATTGAAATCACTTAGAAGTCTGTCAGTGTGTACATTGAGTTGTTTGAGTTGGTGCGAGAGTGACATTTAACATTAGCACATTTCCACACTTTCTGATATATATGTGTACTGCTGATCATTGATGTGATAATTACTCATATCCGGCATAAAATCGGAATAATAATTTCACATTACTATGGACAATGTACATACTCACCATAATATCTCACCCTTGGTACAGGCTTACTGTAATATCTCACCCTTGGTACAGGCTTACTGTAATATATCACCCTTGGCACAGGCTTACTGTAATATCTCACCCTTGGTACAGGCTTACTGTAATATCTCACCCTTGGTACAGGCTTACTGTAATATCTCACCCTTGGCACAGGCTTACTGTAATATCTCACCCTTTGGTACAGGCTTACTGTAATATCTCACCCTTGGTACAGGCTTACTGTAATATCTCACCCTTGGCACAGGCTTACTGTAATATCTCACCCTTTGGCACAGGCTTACTGTAATATCTCACCCTTGGTACAGGCTTACTGTAATATCTCACCCTTTTGGCAAAGGATTACTGTAATATCTCACCCTTGGCACATGCTTACTGTAATATCTCACCCTTGGCACAGGATTACTGTAATATCTCACCCTTTGGTACAGGATTACTGTAATATCTCACCCTTGGCACAGGATTACTGTAATATCTCACCCTTTGGTACAGGATTACTGTAATATCTCACCCTTGGCACAGGCTTACTGTAATATCTCACCCTTTGGTACAGGCTTACTGTAATATCTCACCCTTTGGTACAGGCTTACCATACTATCTCACCCCTTGGTACAGGCTTACTGTAATATCTCACCCTTGGTACAGGCTTACCATACTATCTCACCCCTTGGTACAGGCTTACTGTAATATCTCACCCTTTGGTACAGGCTTACCATACTATCTCACCCTTGACACAGGATTACTGTAATATCTCACCCTTGGCACAGGATTACTGTAATATCTCACCCTTGACACAGGATTACTGTAATATCTCACCCTTGACACAGGATTACTGTAATATCTCACCCTTGGTACAGGCTTACTGTAATATCTCACCCCTTGATACAGGCTTACTGTAATATCTCACCGTTGGTACAGGCTTACTGTAATATCTTACCCTTGATACAGGCTTACTGTAATTTCTCACCCTTTGGTACAGGCTAACAATACTATCTCACCCTTTGGTACAGACATATCGTAATATCTCACCCTTGGTACAGGCTTACTGTAATATCTCACCCTTTGGTACAGGCTTACCATAATATCTCACCCTTTGGTACAGGCTAACCATACTAACTCACCCTTTGGTACAGACATATCGTAATATCTCACCCTTGGTACAGGCTTACTGTAATATCTCACCCTTTGGTACAGGCTTACTGTAATATCTCACCCTTTGGTACAGGCTAACCATACTAACTCACACTTTGGTACAGACATATCGTAATATCTCACCCTTGGTACAGGCTTACTGTAATATCTCACCCTTGGTACAGGCTTACTGTAATATCTCACCCTTGGTACAGGCTTACTGTAATATCTCACCCTTTGGTACAGGCTTACTGTAATATACCCTTGGTACAGGCTTACTGTAATATCTCACCCTTGGTACAGGCTTACTGTAATATCTCACCCTTTGGTACAGGCTTACTGTAATATCTCACCCTTGGTACAGGCTTACTGTAATATCTCACCCTTGGTACAGGCTTACTGTAATATCTCACCCTTTGGTACAGGCTTACTGTAATATCTTACCCTTGGTACAGGCTTACTGTAATATCTCACCTTTGGTACAGGCTTACCATACTATCTCACCCTTTGGTACAGGCTTACTGTAATATCTCACTCTTGGGACAGGCTTAATGTAATATCTCACCCTTGGTACAGGCTTACTGTAATACCTCACCCTTTGGTACAGGCTTACTGTAATATCTCACCCTTTGGTACAGGTTTACCATACTATCTCACCCTTTGGTACAGACATATCGTAATATCTCACCCTTGGTACAGGCTTACTGTAATATCTCACCCTTGGTACAGGCTTACTGTAATATCTCACCTTTGGTACAGGCTTACTGTAATATCTCACCCTTTGGTACAGGCTTACTGTAATATCTCACCCTTGGTACAGGCTTACTGTAATATCTCACCCTTGGTACAGGCTTACTGTAATATCTCACCCTTTGGTACAGGCTTACTGTAATATCTCACCCTTGGTACAGGCTTACTGTAATATCTCACCCTTTGGTACAGGCTTACTGTAATATCTCACCCTTGGTACAGGCTTACTGTAATATCTTACCCTTGGTACAGGCTTACTGTAATATCTCACCTTTGGTACAGGCTTACCATACTATCTCACCCTTTGGTACAGGCTTACTGTAATATCTCACTCTTGGGACAGGCTTAATGTAATATCTCACCCTTGGTACAGGCTTACTGTAATACCTCACCCTTTGGTACAGGCTTACTGTAATATCTCACCCTTTGGTACAGGCTTACTGTAATATCTCACCCTTTGGTACAGGCTTACTGTAATATCTCACCCTTTGGTACAGGCTTACTGTACTATCTCACCCTTTGGTACAGGCTTACCATACTATCTCACCCTTTGGTACAGGCTTACTGTAATATCTCACCCTTTGGTACAGGCTTACTGTAATATCTCACCCTTTGGTACAGGCTTACTGTAATATCTCACCCTTTGGTACAGGCTTACTGTAATATCTCACCATTTGGTACAGGCTTACTGTACTATCTCACCCTTGGTACAGGCTTACCATAATATCTCACCCTTGGTACAGGCTTACCATAATATCTCACCCTTTGGTACAGGCTTACCATAATATCTCACCCTTTGGTACAGGCTTACCATACTATCTCACCCTTTGGTACAGGCTTACTGTAATATCTCACCCTTTGGTACAGGCTTACTGTAATATCTCACCCTTTGGTACAGGCTTACTGTACTATCTCACCCTTTGGTACAGGCTTACCATAATATCTCACCCTTTGGTACAGGCTTACCATAATATCTCACCCTTTGGTACAGGCTTACCATAATATCTCACCCTTTGGTACAGGCTTACCATAATATCTCACCCTTGGTACAGGCTTACCATAATATCTCACCCTTGATACAGGCTTACAGTAATATCTCACCCTTGGTACAGGCTGACTGTAATATCTCACCCTTTGGTACAGGCTTACTGTAATATCTCACCCTTTGGTACAGGCTTACCATACTATCTCACCCTTGGTACAGGCTTACCATAATATCTCACCCTTTGGTACAGGCTTACTGTAATATCTCACCCTTTGGTACAGGCTTACCATACTATCTCACCCTTGGTACAGGCTTACCATACTATCTCACCCTTTGGTACAGGCTTACTGTAATATCTCACCCTTTGGTACAGGCTTACCATACTAGCTCACCCTTAGTACAGGCTTACCATACTTTCTCACCCTTTGGTACAGGCTTACTGTAATATCTCACCCTTTGGTACAGGCTTACCATACTATCTCACCCTTGGTACAGGCTTACCATAATATCTCACCCTTTGGTACAGGCTTACCATAATATATCACCCTTTGGTACAGGCTTACCATAATATCTCACCCTTTGGTACAGGCTTACCATAATATCTCACCCTTGGTACAAGCTTACCATAATATCTCACCCTTGATACAGGCTTACTGTAATATCTCACCCTTGGTACAGGCTTACTGTAATATCTCACCCTTGGTACAGGCTTACTGTAATATCTCACCCTTGGCACAGGCTTACTGTAATATCTCACCCTTTGGTACAGGCTTACTGTAATATCTCACCCTTTGGTACAGGCTTACCATACTATCTCACCCTTGGTACAGGCTTACCATAATATCTCACCCTTTGGTACAGGCTTACTGTAACATCTCACCCTTTGGTACAGGCTTACCATACTATCTCACCCTTGGTACAGGCTTACCATACTATCTCACCCTTTGGTACAGGCTTACTGTAATATCTCACCCTTTGGTACAGGCTTACCATAATATCTCACCCTTTAGTACAGGCTTACTGTAATATATTACCCTTGGGACAGGCTTACTGTAATATCTCACCCTTGGTACAGGCTTACTGTAATATCTCACCCTTGATACAGGCTTACTGTAATATCTCACCCTTGGTACAGGCTTACTGTAATATCTCACCCTTGGTACAGGCTTACTGTAATATCTCACCCTTTGGTACAGGCTTACCATACTATCTCACCCTTGGTACAGGCTTACTGTAATATCTCACCCTTGGTACAGGCTTACTGTAATATCTTACCCTTGAAACAGACTTATCATAATATCTTACATTTGTATGCAAACTTACCTTGCTAGTACTTATTGGTATACACATATAGCTGCCCTTCAGATTGCATCCGTGATATAATTAAATCAATCTATTTTCAATCCATTCTTATTTTCAGATTGATGAATATCTACCACTCGAAAGCATGTCAGAGATGAAGCCAGTTTCCAAATTATTTTGAACATCGTTTTAGACGACACAGTCCGCACCGACATGGAACAAACTAAGCTGATTCAGGAGATATTTGAAGTTGGCTATGCCAACACAAAAGCTACGCACGGTAAATATTGACAAGAGTTAAGAAATGACACAATAATTATGATGGCAACTGTCTTTGTCTGAATATAGATCACCTATAGCAGTTACAATGCCATCCTTTACCAATATCTATGTCTGAATATCGATCACCTATAGCAGTTACAATGCCATCCGTTACCAATATCTATGTCTGAATATCGATCACCTATAGCAGTTACAATGCCATCCGTTACCAATATCTATGTCTGAATATCGATCACCTATAGCAGTTACAATGCCATCCTTTACCAATATATGTGTATGAATATAGATCAACTATAGCAGTTACGTTGTCATCCTTTACCAATATATGTGTATGAATATAGATCAACTATAGCAGTTACATTGTCATCCTTTACCAATATCTTTGTCTGAATATAGATCAACTATAGCAGTTACGTTGTCATCCTTTACCAATATATGTGTATGAATATAGATCAACTATAGCAGTTACATTGTCATCCTTTACCAATATATGTGTATGAATATAGATCAACTATAGCAGTTACATTGTCATCCTTTACCAATATATGTGTATGAATATAGATCAACTATAGCAGTTACGTTGCCATCCTTAACCAATATCTTTGTCCGATTAATATACGTTGTTAAAACTTGCTTCGCAATCGTTGTAAAATAAATAAAGTTTAAACTAAACTAAATATACATCTGCTATACTGCATCAAGTAGCAAGCTCCATGTGCCAGTGAAGATGGTATGTTCACTTGGATCTGCTTTAAAGTTAAAAGACAACATGATATATATATATATATATCCCTCATACATATATCTCTCATCTCTGAAATGTTTTTGTTAATTTTCTCATGTTTTTTTAGAAGTAAACTGTGCACCAATTGACTCGATGATAGCAGATGACGAAATTTCCTCTGTAAATGAAGAGGAAGCGAAGAAGAAAACCCGAAGCAAATTCAGTCGACTGTTTAGACGGCTGTGTTGTTGCTTCGGGAGAAAGAAGAAATAGGTGAGTTACAACATTTAACATATTAATATTATGGTCTGTATGGATGGGATGCATCAGCACTGTTAAGATTTAGGATGTGTTCATGGTATTGGTGATACGCCTCTTGTTTGAGGTCCAAGAACTTCTGACGGTTGAAGGCATGCTTGACTTCCTCGTGTTTTAAAGGCCAGGTTTCCTGGGTGTGATCCTCCAACAATTCTGTGTACACATATCATGATATGCTAGCGGAGATTATACCGGGGACCAGCAATAACTTGTTCTAGGAACCAGTACTAGGAAGGAGGTATAATCGATATGCTCATATCATACATGCACTCTCACTACTTTGATAAATTTCGCAGTACACTGTCTCTACTCCTAAGTTAGTAGTTTCTGTTATGAATCCGTGTTTTCCTGGGTCTGATCTCTCCTACAATTATGTGTACACATATTATAGCCATGCTACCGAACTGTTACCCGCAATAACCAGTACTAGGAGGGAGGTATAATCGATATGCACATATCATACATGCACTCTCTCTATGCCTACGTTGATGAATTTCACCACACACTCTCTCTCTACTCCTAAGTTGGTAGTTTTTTGTATGAATCAGAAGACAGACGAGGCACGAAAACAGGGCGATTAACGATATGTTTGTCCCACATTTGGCGCCATCAATAATTGATTATAACATCCATCGAATATAATGCTTTGATAACTTGCATACTGTTTTTAGGGTTTGGTCCATGCCACACACCCTAAAAAGCTCCCTCCCACCACTAGTGAGCTTGGCCAATAATAGTCGGATTTCAGAAAGTATTCATGAATATGCATAAAAAAACAACCTCAACATATAAAATGTCTCATAAACAGTCAGTTATTGCTTTGAAAATTCGCATACACATCAATTGTAAGTCCCCACGTACACTACCTAGACATTTCACAAGTCCTTGGAAAGCATAGCCTACATTGTTTATTTAACTGAACCAACATTTATACAGTTAATCGCGCATGGCAACACCCTTGGGACAGTGGCATTGTTGTAACATAACAATTTCATAGAATGTGGGGCCCCAATGTTTGAACTGAAGTGGTAAAGAGCGGAAAAGTTAGTGACACTACGTGGGTCTCGAACACACGACCTTCCGAGTACTAGTCGGACAGCTCTACCAACTGAGTTATCCAGGCCGATGTTTTTCCCACGTCGAAATACACTATACAACAGAACACTTGTTATTTGAATTTAATGCTTGCTTATTAGTTCATATTTTACCCTAATACTCTTAAATTGTAACAAAAACACTAAATACAGGCATTATAGATCTATAAATGGTAATCATTGCTTCAAAATTTAGTTTAATCTGTATTGATTCAATTTTATAGTTTACAAATACATATGTATATATATATACACACACACATTGCATAATGTAATTACATGTATTGGATTGGAAAACAATTTTTAACAACTTATATTAATTTCTTTCCAGAGGGCAGGGGAGGGGGCGATCGGGGCATTGCTGGTACACTCGGAAGGCACAAGATACGTGTCCACACCACTGTATTAATTGATGGAGTTAATGAGGTACCATAAGTATGAAGGTGACATTGGAAGGCCGTGCGATAGGTATGGTGTCCACCAGACAGGCACGTATTATGCCGGAAGTGCTGTAGAGCAGTGGCCACCAGAGCGAGATGCCCAACAGTGGTATCGGGAAGGAATACTGTTTAAACATTACAATCGAAAGCCATGCATACATACTCATTTCTTAAATTTCTTCTGGCAGAAAAATGTAATCAAGCTCTAACAACTAATATTAATCACTCTCGTTGGCGCAGATGAAAGCGTAAATGTGGTCATTCGTGTGGGAGGAAACCGGAGTACCCCGAGAAAACCCACCTGTCCGATCTGGCGACCACCGTACCATCTCACATTATTCCCGGTCCGAGGATAACAATCAGATATAGATATAATTGCCCATTACAGATCAACCAATTTACATAGTATGTGTGCATGGCTATGATCATACAAATTGTTATTATAATACATAATACATGGTATATTAAAATGATTGAAAATATAACAACTGTTTTTGATTTATTATATGTGTTATATCATATTGACAGACAGTACTGTCTGGGATAATTGATACCATCTTAGTGGTGGTTACATGTCATTTGTCTGGTATAATTTATCCCAACTTCACTCTGGTTAACGCCTTTATTACCCTTTTGCCTGCTGAGTAAATAAAATTACAGTTGCAAATAATATAGATCTAGATCAGCCATGGCGTATGTTGTTTGGTATTCAGCCAAGTGTTTAGCTCCACTATCCGAATAGCAAACAGCATATAGTCTGGCTCTATGCTGTTTGCAAAAGTGACATTATCTCCCGCAAGATGTTTTTGTCCACCTAATGTCTGGCAACTCTGTTGGTAGATGACCTTAGGTCTAGCAAATCATTTTATAGATGACCTTAGGTCTCGTAACTCCTTTGGTAGATGACCTTAGGTCTAGCAAATAATTTTATAGATGACCTTAGGTCTCGTAACTCCGTTGGTAGATGACCATCGATCAGGCAAATCCTTTGGTAGATGACCATCGATCAGGCAAATCCTTTGGTAGATGACCATGCACAGTGACCGATGATTGTTTGCTACCTAGTACATACTATTGTACAGAGTGATCTAGTATTGTATTCTACCTAGGGGTAGTCCAGACTACTGTACACAGTGATATAAGATTGTTCAACCTAGGGGTAGTACTATTACTGTACACAGTGACCTATGATTGTGTTCTACCTATGGGTAGTACAGACTACTGTACACAGTGACCTATGATTGTGTTCTACCTGTGGGGAGTACAGACTACTGTGCACAGTGACCTATGATTGTGTTCTACCTAGGAGTAGTACAGACTACTGTGCACATTGATATATGATTGTGTTCTACCTATGGGTAGTACAGACTACTGTACACAGTGACCTATGATTGTGTTCTACCTGTGGGGAGTACAGACTACTGTGCACAGTGACCTATGATTGTGTTCTACCTAGGGGTAGTACAGACTACTGTGCACAGTGACCTATGATTGTGTTCTACCTAGGGGTAGTACAGACTACTGTACACAGTGATATATGATTGTGTTCTACCTATGGGTAGTACAGACTACTGTGCACAGTGACCTATGAGTGTGTTCTACCTAGGGGTAGTACAGACTACTGTACACAGTGACCTATGAGTGTGTGCTACCTAAGGGTGGTACAGACTACTGTACACATTGCCCTATGATTGTGTTCTACCTAGGGGTAGTACAGACTACTGTACACAGTGATATATGATTGTGTTCTACCTATGGGTAGTACAGACTACTGTACACAGTGATATATGATTGTGTTCTACCTATGGGTAGTACAGACTACTGTACACAGTGACCTATGATTGTGTTCTACCTAGGGGTAGTACAGACTACTGTACACAGTGACCTATGATTGTGTTCTACCTAGGGGTAGTACAGACTACTGTACACATTGACCTATGATTGTGTTCTACCTAGGGGTATACAGACTACTGTAACAGACATGATTGTGTTCTACCTAGGGTAGTACAGACTACTGTACACAGTGACCTATGATTGTGTTCTACCTAGGGGTAGTACAGACTACTGTACACAGTGACCTATGATTGTGTTCTACCTAGGGTGTACAGACTACTGTACACAGTGACCTATGATTGTGTTCTACCTAGGGGTAGTACAGACTACTGTACACATTGACCTATGATTGTGTTCTACCTAGGTAGTACAGACTACTGTACACAGTGACCTATGATTGTGTTCTACCTAGGGGTAGTACAGACTACTGTACACAGTGACCTATGATTGTGTTCTACCTAGGGGTAGTACAGACTACTGTACACAGTGACCTATGATTGTGTTCTACCTAGGGGTAGTACAGACTACTGTACACAGTGACCTATGATTGTGTTCTACCTAGGGGTAGTACAGACTACTGTACACAGTGACCTATGATTGTGTTCTACCTAGGGGTAGTACAGACTACTGTACACAGTGACCTATGATTGTGTTCTACCTAGGGGTAGTACAGACTACTGTACACATTGACCTAGATTGTGTTCTACCTAGGGTAGTACAGACTACGTATGACCTATGATTGTGTTCTACCTATGGGTAGTACAGACTACTGTACACAGTGACCTATGATTGTGTTCTACCTAGGGTAGTACAGACTACTCACATTGACCTATGATTGTGTTTACCTAGTAGTACAGACTACTGTACACATGACCTATGATTGTGTTCTACCTAGGGGTAGTACAGACTACTGTACACAGTGACCTATGATTGTGTTCTACCTAGGGGTAGTACAGACTACTGTACACAGTGACCTAATTGGTTTACCTAGTAGTACAGACTACTTACACATGACCTATGATTGTGTTCTACCAGGGGTAGTACAGACTACTGTACACATTGACCTATGATTGTGTTCTACCTAGGGGTAGTACAGACTACTGTACACAGTGACCTATGATTGTGTTCTACCTAGGGGTAGTACAGACTACTGTACACAGTGACCTATGATTGTGTTCTACCTAGGGGTAGTACAGACTACTGTACACATTGACCTATGATTGTGTTCTACCTAGGGGTAGTACAGACTACTGTACACATTGACCTATGATTGTGTTCTACCTATGGGTAGTACAGACTACTGTACACAGTGACCTATGATTGTGTTCTACCTAGGGGTAGTACAGACTACTGTACACATTGACCTATGATTGTGTTCTACCTAGGGTAGTACAGACTACTGTGCACATTGATATATGATTGTGTTCTACCTATGGGTAGTACAGACTACTGTACACAGTGACCTATGAGTGTGTTCTACCTAGGGGTAGTACAGACTACTGTACACATTGACCTATGATTGTGTTCTACCTAGGGTAGTACAGACTACTGTACACAGTACCTAGGGGTAGTACAGACTACTGTACACATGACCTATGATTGTGTTCTACCTAGGGGTAGTACAGACTACTGTACACAGTGACCTATGATTGTGTTCTACCTAGGGGTAGTACAGACTACTGTACACATTGACCTATGATTGTGTTCTACCTAGGGGTAGTACAGACTACTGTACACAGTGACCTATGATTGTGTTCTACCTAGGGGTAGTACAGACTACTGTACACAGTGACCTATGATTGTGTTCTACCTAGGGGTAGTACAGACTACTGTACACATTGACCTATGATTGTGTTCTACCTAGGGGTAGTACAGACTACTGTACACAGTGACCTATGATTGTGTTCTACCTAGGGGTAGTACAGACTACTGTACACAGTGACCTATGATTGTGTTCTACCTAGGGGTAGTACAGACTACTGTACACATTGACCTATGATTGTGTTCTACCTAGGGGTAGTACAGACTACTGTACACATTGACCTATGATTGTGTTCTACCTAGGGGTAGTACAGACTACTGTACACATTGACCTATGATTGTGTTCTACCTAGGGGTAGTACAGACTACTGTACACATTGACCTATGATTGTGTTCTACCTAGGGGTAGTACAGACTACTGTACACATTGACCTATGATTGTGTTCTACCTAGGGGTAGTACAGACTACTGTACACAGTGACCTATGATTGTGTTCTACCTAGGGGTAGTACAGACTACTGTACACATTGACCTATGATTGTGTTCTACCTAGGGGTAGTACAGACTACTGTACACATTGACCTATGATTGTGTTCTACCTAGGGGTAGTACAGACTACTGTACACATTGACCTATGATTGTGTTCTACCTAGGGTAGTACAGACTACTGTACACATTGATATATGATTGTGTTCTACCTATGGGTAGTACAGACTACTGTACACAGTGACCTATGATTGTGTTCTACCTAGGGGTAGTACAGACTACTGTGCACATTGATATATGATTGTGTTCTACCTAGGGGTAGTACAGACTACTGTACACATTGATATATGATTGTGTTCTACCTAAGGGTAGTACAGACTACTGTACACATTGCCCTATGATTGTGTTCTACCTAAGGGTAGTACATATTACTGTACACAGTGACCTATGATTGTGTTCTACCTAGGGGTAGTACAGATTACTGTACACAATGACCTATGTTTGTGTTCTACCTAGTTGTAGTACATGTTATGGTTTGGTATTAACTATAGAACGACAATAAGTGCTTAATGTGTTCTAACTATATTTATTGACATACATATATAATGATAAAGTAATATATGAACAGAGATGTTAACTCAATGGAAGCTGGTAGAGAAAAGCCCTGGTATCAGAGAGGCAACGATTTACATACACTATCTGCTATAGATATAACTCAGCCTAGGATGTATTTCAACTAGCCCAATAATAGAACATATCCCTTTTTGAGATTTAAGTCTTCATATTATGAAAGAATGAATATTGAATACAAGTGTATTAAACTATGATAATTATATAATTGATATATAGTCATTCATTATGCATTGTACAATCTGGAAAATAATAGTTCAGCCGCACGCTGATTAAATGTCACGTTAGCATTTACTATCTTCTGATGTAGGCAGTTTGGGTCCAAGTTTATGTTTTTATAGAAACACTCCTCCAGATTAAATGTCAACAGTCATTGATAACACCATTTTTATTTTTCCACTTATCAAATTACTGGCAAACTCCTATCTACAATATAATCCAGCAATTGCCTGCAACAATCAGTTTCACATAGATTCAATGACCTTAGGTCGTACTTCTCTGCCATATCTGGTAATATATGGTTGTTTGTTGCTGATAACAGCTGGCTTAGTTTTTTCAAACATTTGCGGTGTATCTTGTGGAGTCACTTTGGGCACAACAAGGGGTTCATTTGTATTAGAACTCTCATTTTGTGTCATCTCAAAATTTGGTGTAGCTGGAATGCACTCATTCGTTTTAAGTAAATGCTTCCTGTTACGTCTGTACCTACCGCTTTCCGTCTGTACAACGTACGACCTGTCCCTAGTTTTACCAGTCACTATAGCAGGATCTGACCATGTTTTATCAGAATTTTGCATACGAACTGAATTGCCAACTACTAAGGGAGGTAACTTCTTTGTACGTTTGTCATAATAGCCTTTCCCCCTTTTCTGATTTGATCTTAACTTGTCCCTAACAATACCAGGTGATATGAATTTAGGAAGCAAGTTTTTCTTGGCTACTGGAATAGCTGTTCTAAGTTGTCTCCCCATTAATAACTCAGCTGGACTATACCCAATATCCAATGGTGTAGCTCTATATTCAAGGATTGCTATTAACGGGTCCCCTTGTGCAGCCTTCGCATTTGTAAGGATGTTTTTGCAAACAAATGTTGACATACATCTCAGCGAAACCATTCCCTGGTGAATGGGTTGGGCTTGAAGTAACATGCTCAAAATTGAAATCTTTGGCAAATTGGATGAACTCTGAATTTGAGTAACAGGGTCCATTGTCAGAAATTGCCCGCTCTGGACAACCCATCCGAGCAAATATTCCATTCATACGTTTAATAACTGTACTGGCCTTTATGTTTGGAATTTCCTTAAGCTCAAACTAATGTGAGTAGTAATCTACCACTACAAGATAATTCTTGCTATCCCAAGTAAATAGATCTGTCGCTACTATATGCCAAGGGTAATCAGGTATCTCATGTGACATGAGAGGCTCTTTTGGGTTCGAAGCCCTATGCTTCAAGCAAATTGGACAGTTCAATACCAATTGAGTGATATCACTTGAAATTCTAGGCCAGAACATAAGGTCGCGTGCTCGTCTAATGCACTTTTCGACTCCCATATGTCCAGAATGTAGAACTTCTAGCATTTGTGAACGTAACACCTCGGGTATAACTATCTTACTACCCTTTAGAATAACCTTATCGGCAACTGTCAATTCATCCCTGTAATTCCAGAAATCTAACACTTCTGGCTGACATTCTTGTCTAGTAACAGGCCATCCTTGGAAAATTACTTGTTTCAGTATAGTCATTTGTTTGTCCTCGTCAGTGTTAGACACAATTTCCTGCATCTTAGAGTCACTGATAGGTAGACTTGACATAACCATGTGTACATGTATGTCTGCAGATCCTGTAAGGTCAGGGTCAGTGTCAGGAAGTGATTTCCGTGACAGCGTATCAGGTATCGGTATGTCCTTACCAGGACGGTACTTGACCTCTATGTCATAGCGCTGCATTTGCAATAGCATGCGCTGTAATCGTGCAGGTGCACAATCTAATGGTTTGCGAAATATAGGAATGAGTGGGAGATGATCAGTCTCTACTAGCACTTTCCTATCATAAACCCATTGGTGGTACCTCTTCAGCCCGAACATAATACCGAGACATTCAAGTTCAATCATGGCATAGTTCTTTTGGCTGTCAGTAAGAGATTTGGACGCATAAGCTATAGGATGTCCGTCTTGCAAAAGCGTAGCTCCAAGACCACTTATACTACTGTCCGTTTGCAATACTAAGTCTTTCTTAGGATTGTAGTATGCTAGGACTTTGCCCGGTTCAGTCAAAATCTGTTTGACCTGGTCAAATGCGTCTTGTTGTTCTTGTCCCCATGTGAATTCTACGTCCTTTGTTAATAGTTCCCTAAGAGGACTGTTGACCACAGAGAGGCTAGGTGCAAACTTTGCTAGATAATTTACCATACCCAGTATTGTTTGCAGCTCAGACGTGCTGTTTGGAGCTGTCATTTCACGGACCGCAGACACCTTGGAGGGGTCAGGTTTCAAATCTTCTGAAGTCAATAAATGCCCAAAATATTGCACTTCAGTTACGCCAACTTCCATTTTGTCCTCATTTAACCTAATGCCCATATCAAGTGAGTGCTGTAACACAGCTCTAAGGTTACGGTCATGTTCCTCCCTTGTACGTCCATGTACAAGAAGGTCATCAACTATGGCCAAAAATCGACCAGTCAGGCTCTCATAACACTCGTCCATACGTCGTACGTACTCGTCCCCACTGATACAGAGTCCAAATGGTAACCGTAAATACCTGTATCTACCTTGAAACGTGTTGAAGGTCGTCAGGAAAGATGACTCTTCGGACAGTTTGATTGACCAATAAGCTGACCTTGCGTCGAGCTTAGTAAAGTACTTTGCACCGTCAATTGGGGCAAGACTTCTTCCAGCGTACGTAATGGATACGTTGGTCTTTGAATACACTTATTTAAGTCAGTAGGGTCTAGACATACCCTTAATTTCCCTGCTGATTTGTCTACAAGAACCATGGAATTGACCCAATCCGTTGGCTCATTGACCTTTGTGATTACACCTATCTTTTCCATACGCTCTAATTCAGACTTACACCTGTCCCTGAGTGCTACCGGAACTGTGCGTGGGGATGTACTACAGGCTTACTGTTAGGACTTAAATGTATAGTACACTCGCCAGAAAGTGAACCTATCCCTATAAATACCTGTGGGAATTACCGGAGAACTGACTGCTTAGTCATACATTCATTCATGGAATGTTGGGATTCTACTGAATATGTCAGATTAATGAGACCAAAATCAACACATTATTGAAGGCCAAACAGGGGTTGTGATTTCGTGTTTCAACATGAAATTCCACATCAGCGGAATGTTCCGTAGCATCATTGTGGCAGGCTCATATTTTGGGTTATGTGAGACCTCTCTGTTTGGTCTATGTGAGACCGCATATATGTTTTAATGACCTTGTTGACCTTCTTACCTGGACTATGGGATTCTAGCTCTTTGATTGGTTGGTGCTCGTTTCATGATATCCACAGGCACCAGACACAAAAAAAACAAATTATTTTTGGCCTATGGTCATATAGTAAGTAATATATAATAAAGGCAACCAACGAAAGTGAAACATGCATGCAGAAACATCGACGAGAAACTAGGTAAAAACGACCAGATCACTGATTTGCCCTCGTGGTCCCGACCGGAAGACCTTATTCTATCAACAAATACTTTTTATTTCATGGAGATCGGTCAAATAACACCAGAATGGCACATTGTTTCATCGTGAACAGCAGGGCATGAAATGTTGTCGTTTTGGCTGGGTGTTCGGTTTTTGATTTGGCGGAATGTTTTACCCAGTGTAATACTCATAACATCTAAAAATCACTCATACTTCGTTAAATGGAATCTTTCTCTCGCGAATCATGTTGTTTGCAGCCTCGGCGTGCAGATCCAACAGCAATACAGGAATCAAATACAAAACAAAAGTAAAATTCAATAATTGTTCCATTTTGGATAAGATCCGCGGTGAATATACAGCGGCATTTCATTGGCTGCTGTTTATATATGTATTTACATGTTTCATTTTTGACCAATGAGAAAAAAGCATTCATTCACATCGTATGTTGCCAAAAACCGATCGCCCAGCCAAAACGACAACTTTTCGTTTCCTGCTGTTCCCGATGAAACAATGCGCCGTTCAGGTGTTATTTGATCGATCTCGATGAAATAAAAAGTATTTGTTGATAGAAAAAGGTCTTCCGGTCGGGACCACGAGGGCAAATCAGTGATCTGGTCGTTTTTACCTAGTTTCTCGTCGATGTTTCTGCATGCATGTTTCAATTTCGTTGGTTGCCTTTATTATATATTACTTACTATATGACCATAGGCCAAAAATAAAAAAAAAATTTGTGTCTGGTGCCTGTGATGATATCACGTCACTGAGTTGTGGAAAATTTGAAGTGAGCTTCAAATTCAGTCTTGTTAAATCTTTTAAATTAATACATTTGTACAATAGTACTGGATAAATTTGAATGGTACGTATTTCTGGTGTTGTCTATTGTTTACACCGTTTGTGTTGGTTTGTTCTAGAAATGAGCTGATTTGGAAAGTAAATGTTAGAACCGGTTTTGGTAATTTCGCGTTCCATGCAAATTGTACATGAATTCCTAAAAATGGCGGTGTATTGAATTCATCTATCACATCTATATACTCTTTGCACATTCTGTTATTTAACTTGCAGATCTAACTAACAACTAGGAGTGGCACTGGTGTGTGTGTGTGCGAGGAAGAAAGGTGGTCAGTACCTTATACTGGTAAGTGTAGAATAATGAAAATGGAATGTACATATGCTATTGTTGTTTTTATATATGGCACTATTGTGATGTGCTATTGTTGATTTTATTAGTTTCACCTTTGTACTACTTTACTATTATGGTTCTATACAATCAGTCGGTCACTAGTAAATTGTGAAAGAGTAAACGTGTTATTTAGTAACGGTTATGCTATGTGTATGCCAGATATCATATACATTTTGGAAGTGCAAACAAGTATTTATATATTTGTTTTCAGAAGAAGGACCAGATTACTATTATTTATATTTAAGCTGGCTTGTTATATATTTTCAGGTCACATCGCTTGGTTGGTTATTAATTGGTTAATAACCGTATTATGACACGAAACATACAATAAAGTGGATAGAGAACCTACCCCGAGTTTATTTTCTTCTGCTAACTGGTAATGGGGCACTTAACACCCCAGAACCGACCTGCTACATCATGACAACAATGCAAAGAAATCGTACCCAGACAGTACAATGGACTTCCATTGTAAGCTGACAATTTTGCTTTAGAACGTCTGAGTGCAGACTTGACACCAAGAGTTTGAAATGTTGAGTAAGGCAAAATATTTACCTGTGCCCCTGTGTCGACTTTAAATTTTATTTGCGTACTTTTTGGACCTACCGCAATGCTTGCAAAAACCTGGCCATTTGCCATTTTAGTGCACACAGTATCCACATATACGTCAGAATCTGAATTTTCCACTTTCATTGTGCATGTACATATCAATATTACTAATGTTTGATTTTGACTTGCATACACTGGAGAAATGGTTCCATTTCTTGCAACCATGGCATTGCTGTCCAGAAGCTGGACACTGTCCTTTTATATGATCCCTTCCACAGTTGCGACACATCTTCTCGGCGTGACCTCGTCGGCGTTCTCTCGTATACGATGACCCGGATGCTGATGAACTCGTGGCAGCTCTATTTGTATCGGCCATGGCATTTGTTTTCCGTCCTGTGCGTGTTGTACCATAATTAGTATTATGAATGTTTCTCTTTATCGAAGCTACAGATGATTCCTTGTTCATTGTTTTCAGTTGTTATTGTACATATTCGTACGTCTGACATGTTTGAATTGCCTTTTCTAAAGTTAATTTCTCACCTTCAGTTATTAATTTTTCTCGCATTTTCTGTGACCTGATGCCGAATACAATTCTATCCCTAATTAAGTCGTTTCTATATTCATCCCCAAAAGCACAGTCAATTGCTAATATTTTTAGCTTTGTCACATACTGCTCGAAAGTGTTTTCTCCTTGAATTTCGTTGTTTAATTTATAACGGCAAAATACTGGATTCGACTTTGGCTGTAGATGCTTGTGAAACGCATCAAACACTGCTTTCGGATTATTCTGGTCATCCTCCGATAAGTTCATCGTATAGAATATTTCTTGGCCTTTTTCTCCTAGCCACAACAAAATCATTGTCACCTTCATTTCACCCGATTTTTCATGTATTGGGCCTTTAAAAATCAATTCCGTTTGTTGACGAAATTTGTTTAATGTTTCCAGCAGATTTTGGCTTTCCCAGTCCATTCTAGGTGTTGGTACACCTGTTAAATCCATACTGATTTAGTCAATAAGTCTCAACATATAATATAGTGAATGTGCAATATAATTCCTACAATTTGAATGTACAGATACAATTCACAAAGTCATAATTTCTGACACCATGTTATGTTTTGGTATTAACTATAGAACGACAATAAGTGCTTAATGTGTTCTAACTATATTTATTGACATACATATATAATGATAAAGTAATATATGAACAGAGATGTTAACTCAATGGAAGCTGGTAGAGAAAAGCCCTGGTATCAGAGAGGCAACGATTTACATACACTATCTGCTATAGATATAACTCAGCCTAGGATGTATTTCAACTAGCCCAATAATAGAACAGTACAAACTACTGTGCACATTGCCCTATGATTGTGTTCTACCTAAGGGTAGTACATATTACTGTACACAGTGACCTATGATTGTGTTCTACCTAAGGGTAGTACATATTACTGTACACAGTGACCTATGATTGTGTTCTACCTAAGGGTAGTACATATTACTGTACACAGTGACCTATGATTGTGTTCTACCTAAGGGTAGTACAGACTACTGTACACAGTGACCTATGATTGTGTTCTACCTAAGGGTAGTACATATTACTGTACACAGTGACCTATGATTGTGTTCTACCTAAGGGTAGTACATATTACTGTACACAGTGACCTATGATTGTGTTCTACCTAAGGGTAGTACATATTACTGTACACAGTGACCTATGATTGTGTTCTACCTAGGGGTAGTACAGACTACTGTACACAGTGATATATGATTGTGTTCTACCTAGGGGTAGTACAGACTACTGTACACATTGACCTATGATTGTGTTCTACCTAAGGGTAGTACATATTACTGTACACATTGACCTATGATTGTGTTCTACCTAAGGGTAGTACATATTACTGTACACAGTGACCTATGATTGTGTTCTACCTAAGGGTAGTACATATTACTGTACACAGTGACCTATGATTGTGTTCTACCTAAGGGTAGTACATATTACTGTACACATGACCTATGATTGTGTTCTACCTAGGGGTAGTACAGACTACTGTGCACAGTGACCTATGATTGTGTTCTACCTAAGGGTAGTACATATTACTGTGCACAGTGACCTATGATTGTGTTCTACCTAAGGGTAGTACAGACTACTGTGCACAGTGACCTATGATTGTGTTCTACCTAGGGGTAGTACAGACTACTGTGCACAGTGACCTATGATTGTGTTCTACCTAAGGGTAGTACAGACTACTGTGCACAGTGACATATGATTGTGTTCTACCTAAGGGTAGTACATATTACTGTACACAGTGACCTATGATTGTATTCAACTTAGTTGTAGTACAGACTATTGCACACAATGACCAAGGGTTGTCATTGGGGTAGTACATACTTCTATACACAGTAATATACTATTGTGTTCTACCTAGGGGTAGTAAAGACTACTGTGCACATCAAGGTGGAATGTCGACGTTTATTTCTGAAATTACATACTGATATGGAAGAACCCATACATTGGGTATCCAACCACAAAGTAAAATGTTGGCTTATATGTATTGTGGACCTATTGGATCCGGGCTCATACACATGCATAGTCAGTGGGTGGTGTCACATTTCTTATTTAAGGCCCAGTGGGGCGTTGAATAAATATCGGCTATTTTTTCCATATAATTATATATGCAAATAGTGGCATTAGAGAAGGCCATATTTTGGGTATCCATCCCCAAGGTACAAACTTATCATTGTATGTGTTATTCGTGTATTGGTTGTGGGTCCACGTCTATGCATAGTCACTGGTGTCACATTCCCTATTTAGGGCCCTAGGGGTCGTTCATCAAGGTCGAATTGTATTTTTGAAATTACACAGTGATATGGAAAAAACATACATTGAGTATCTAACAATAAAGTAGAAAGTTGGGCTTATGTGCAGTGTGCACCTATTGGACCCAGGCTTACACCCACCATGCAACCCCAGGGTAAAAAATGTGTAGACAGGTAAAGACATCGTATATATGACCGACTCAATCACTTGTCCGACTTCGGCATCCGTCAGTCTTGTCAGACTATGGAATTTGCGCCCGTTGAGTCTAAAGATGAGCACCGTCTGCTGTGGCTGTACAGCCCGATGCGTGATCTGCAGTGGCGGTTGCAGCCTTCGCACGTGAAGACAGAGTCACTGGAAGGCGATGCAGTTGGTTCTTGTCCGACTACTATGACACTATTTGTCAAACATCTTTATAATTAAAGTGTACATTGTCATGTGCGATTTTTGCTTTTTATCTATTCAACTCGTGTTGATATCCATCGCTGTAAAATTTATTTTACCAGAAAGCCTGGTGTAAAGTATAAACCCCGAATATACAAAATGTTATGAGGCAAATCATTATGATTTTATGTATGACAGTTACGCCCCTTACCAATTTCCCACAATGCAACTTATCGCTTAAAACAGTATTGATTGCTAGCTTGTTTTCAGTTGTATTGGTTTGCGAAATACCAGGAAGTAGGAAGTAGGATATTTGGAAATACTCGTTTCCATCCGTGAGGTTCACCGGTGTTATAGTAAATCTTTGGTTTGGACTGAGTGTTTATTTAAAGGGGTTATTTTATTTCCCAATATTATACAATGTCAACATTACAGATTCAAAATACAAAACATGATTAGAATGTCCACTGTTACGGAAATGTGCATAGGTTCAGGTCATATGTGGATTCATCAAGGTATCTCACATTGAAATGTACCCTCTTCACACACATCGTTAGCCTGGGAACAGGCGTCGATATATTTTGCCTGGTCAGTCAAATAAATATATTTTAACACCGATACTATTAATTGGGCTGTATTGTCATTTTGCTATAAGTTAAAAAGTGAAAAATCGACAGACTGGAACCCAGGCTAACACATCGTACAAAGCGACATGAACAGTGGGAATGAAATTGGTACATGGAGTTCAATCAGTGTGAGGTACTGAAACTTACTTGCAACAGAAAACCACCATTTTCCGGTACACACCCCACAACATGGTTCTAAATATAACCGAAGACGCTAAATACCTAGGTGTTACATTTAAAGTAACGATTTAAACTGAACTCCCCATATAAACAACATTTCCTACAGACGGATATGTAGTCCAGTGGTAACACGCTGGACTGGTAATTCAGGGATCGCAAGTTCGATCCCCCGTCTGACCATAATAAAATTAATAGTCTTTCAGATGGGACTTTAAACCGAGGTCTCGTGTCGGTGCTTTACACCGTGCTCGTAAAAGAACCAGAGGAGTCTCTGGAATGTGTCTCCGTCTGTATCATTGCACTATCTTCCAAAATTCTAAAATGACTAATCTCTTCAGGAGGCGCCGCTCATATGGGCAACCGATAGCGACGATAAATAAACGTAAAACACACACAACAACATTTCATCTAAAATTGCTAAATCTCAGATTCATTAAAAGGAACGTGAAGACCAGCAAGAAGAAGACCAAAGAAAAAGCTTATAACACCTATGTTCATCCGTAAATCGAGTATTGCTCAACCATATGGTAACCCTGACAAACGTCTCTTACCTATATAAAGCAAGAACAATGCAAAGATCAGTTACACGATATATCTGCAATAATTATAACTACTTAATAGTGTAGCAAAAATGATTAGGTAGGCCCTACCTGCGCTGGCAAACACTTGCATATCGACGCATACACTCATGAATCCGTCATATACCTATACAAATCAGAAATAACTTGGTATGCATCGACAACAACAACCTAACACTAGAGCGATGGTCTCAGGTGGGCCAAAGCCCAATTATGGTATATACATTAATGCGCATGCTCGGCGCCGCTGTGACGCCAGCATTAGTTTAGATGAATGGCGGCAACTTGCATATGTCTATGATCTTTCAACTGCAACTTGTTACTGCCGAAGTCACGATTATATTTAGCAGGCGCAGTTAATCTAAAATGGTATATGCAAACTGAAAAGATCAAATGATCTACAAAACTATAGTTGGACCAAATTGAAGATATATAATTTATACAATATATGCGCATTTGTGATGTGTGAATCATTATGTGAATTAATGTTCGTATTTCTTTTAGTTAATTATGAAGTGATGCAGGAGATTAATATTGAGATGATGCAAACATACCTTAAGTCTAACACATGCTCGAGATATCTCTGGTGTCACTAGTAATTGTGTAAGGGGCTCACAAAGTGAAAACAGCATATATGTATATATTAGGCTCATTATGAGATCCAGAGAACATAGATCTGAGAACAGTACTTGACAACATGTGCAAATACACTGAAAGTTCACCAAATACCAAGGTTAAACTTGACTATGAAGATGGCGTTGGACCTATTAAATGGTATCCATGAATCTAGATATGCACACTATGAACATTGCATCTAGCAACACTTGAATTTCTCTGCCCATAGATAGACTGAAGTGTGTACAACATGTTCCACACTACATGTATAGTCAAAATGTTATCACTTCAACAGTCAAATCCAGATGTGTGGGTCCAGCGTATGGATGTGAACTTCTGTGAAGACGAGCCAAATTCCATTTACAGGACTATGGTTAGATCATGCACTGGTACACAAAAACAACAATATATATATGATAGCCTTATATGTCACCCTATTTCACTTGTAAGACATTTCCTTGTAGGTTCAGAAGTTGCAAGGCTGCCAAAGGGAATAGTAGAGATTGCTGGTGTCACTGTAAGTTCCCCAAACAAACACCTATACCACCTGTTAGAAGCAAACATTAGACGAAGTTACACAATTGAAATCAATCTTATAAAAAAATAAAATCCATTCAATGGTAAATGAACTAATCTAACTAGTACACATGATCAGTAAATGTGTCCAGCAAGATTATGTATTGCGCCAGTATGATGCTGGAGATGAGACCTTTAATGTTTTTATTCTGGAGAGGATAATTGGTTCATTCAACCTATGGGGATCCAACCATCAAGCCCTAAGTACTTAGATGAATCTCAATGTCGAACATTATACGTACTATGATGGGAGATATGATGGTTGAGCTGAAGGAGAACCGATCATTGTTTGCCCCTGCATGGCTTATACTTGTCACACGTTCCAGTCCAGACAAGTACAAGAATCCAGTACCATATATTAACTCTTCTTCCCCCATGAACAATCCGTCTTTGTAATGGCCTCCCCTAATATGTACAGTGCAGCCCCAGTTTAACTGCTGACCACTGTATCACTCATTGCAATGTTTCACACTCGAGTATAAAGTGCTGCAATGTTTCAAATGCTGCTTCTGAGAGCTTACACGTTGGATCTATTACATGCTGTTCAAAGGTCACTCGTGTATATTGTAGTATACAATTATATGTCCCCGTTAGTAGTTTCATTTTCACTGGAATTCTTGTCATTTCTCTCGTATAACACCCCTTTGTTTGTAGTATCGGATGAGATGTAAAGCCCCTCTGCAATTTACACTGCGACTCATTAATCTTGGGTTTGATTCTAGTATTGATGATTGAGTCAATTAACTTACAGATCACTGTTTTTTGACATAAAAGGAAGATAGATAGATATAATTGTGATGTCCGCCTCCGTGGTCGAGTGGTTAAGGTCTCTGACTTGCATACCACTGTAACCTATCAGCACTGATGGTCACGGGTTCGAGTCCCGCTCAGACCGTGTCTCATTTATATGAAAAAGTTGGCAGTTTCTTACGGAGGTTGGTGCACCAAGTACTGGTTAACCGCTGGAGCCTGCCCAGGAAAGGTGTTGTTAGGTAACTGCCCGTCGCTCAAATGGGAAACCGGTAGCGACGTTAAATAAACTTAAATAAAAAAAATATATAAAAAAGAATTGTGATTCCACTATACTACTTGGCATCAGTTGTTGTGCCATTGTACTTGAAGATTAGAAATAATAAACCGCATTTAAGAACATCTGGTATATTCCCTTCTGAAAATATTGTACTTATTAGTTCATGAAATGATTTCATTAGTTGTTCCCCACCATATGTGATATGTTCAATCATTATTCCATAACTGTCTGCTTATTGCTTCTTTCATCTCTTCAATGCTGTAGTGTGGCGTCCGTGGTCCTGTGGTAGAGCATCGGATTTGGAATCGAACGGTCCCGGGTTCGCTACTCGGTCAGGCCACGTATGTAGTGTCATTGAGCAAGGCACCTCACACACATTGCTTAGTACTGGTTAACCACTTAGGTCGGCTAAGCCTGCCCAGGAAAACATGTCTAGGTCCCCGCAATGGGTTTGACATTAAAGGAACATACATACATAGGCCTACATACATCGTTACATCGCATTTTTTGGCTACGTGTTTGATTTATTCATAATTCATATTCAACCATTTCATGATAGGTACTGTCGTATTCTGGATCTTTTTTGAGGCTAGCCAAGTTTTCAAAGTGATTTTTAAAACCTACCATAATGTCATCTTGACAGGAAAATTATTTTTTAGCTTACCTGCAAATCCACTTTCTTCTAATTTTATCTATCTATCTATCTATCTATCTATCTATCTATCTATCTATCTATCTATCTATCTATCTATCTATCTATCTATCTATCTATCTATCTATCTATCTATCTATCTATCTATCTATCTATCTATCTTCCTTTAATGTCGAACCCCTCGCGGGGACGTAGACATGTTGCGCGTCAAAAACCGCTAAGAAGTTAAAAGTACAAATGAGTAGTTAAAAGTATAATTTAAAAAGGTATGAAAATAAGTTGTGGTAAAAGTTTAAAAGCAGCTACGCAGAACAACTAGGGACTGGCATGTTCAATATGGCAAACTGCCGTATTGAATTGCTCTATGGTAGGGAGATGGACAATGTCAGGAGGGAGGTGGTTCCAATGATAGATTGTTCTTGGAAAGAAGGAGAACTTGTAGTAGTCTGCTGTTGCTGTAATTAACCTATAGCTTAAGGAATGGCAATGGCGAGTAGGACGGGAGAACTAGGTAATTTTCAATGGGAATAGCAACATTAGATCATTATGAATTTTATACATAAGGGATAACCTATTGTCAATACGCCGTTGATCTAGTATGCGTATATTTAGGGAATGTAGCATGTCTGTAACACTAGAGGTACGATAGAAGTCAGCCTTTATCCAACTTCGCTGGACACCTTCAATTTGGTCTATCAATGTTTGGGTATGGGGCGACCAGATCTCGGAGCCATATTCAAGCTTGGGTCTCACTAATGTCTGGTAAGCCATGGTCTTAAGATTTGACCTGGAGGTTTCTACGTAGAAATCCTAATGTTTGGTTTGCTTTCTTTGTTGACCTTTTTATGTGCGTGTCTCACGACAGGTTATTTGAGATATCCACGCCAAGGTATGTGGCTGAGGTGACCGACTCAAGTAGGACTCCATGGAGTTTATATTTGCTGGGAATAGGATGTTTCCTTCTGGTGACGTGGATAACTTGACATTTGGAGGGGTTAATTCCATGTCCCACTCCAACTCCCACTCTTCCAATCTCTTAAGATCATTTTGGAGTGTGACCGATTCATTTGCAGATGTCAGTGATAGATATACTGCAGTATCATCTGCAAAGATGCGGACTTTGAAACTGATGTTTTGTGGGAGGTCGTTTATGTAGGCTAGGAAAAGCAGGGGTCCAAGTACGGATCCCTGTGGGACTCCAGAGGACACCGGAATGGCCTCTGAACTAGTACCATTAAGAACAACTGACTGGAGTATATTATCTAGAAAACTCTTAATCCACCTTAATGTTTGACCTCTGACTCCATATTCATGCATTTTTAGTAGTACTTTCTCGTGATTGACCTTATCGAAAGCCTTACTGAAGTCTAATAGGGTGATATCTACCTGATGCTTATTATAGACAGAGGTAACCAAGTCATTGACTAGCATTACTAATTGGGTCACGCATGACCGTTTTTCTCTAAAACCATGCTGCAAATGGTACAGAATACTGTGGTTAGTGACGTGTTTTGCTATCGAGGAGGAAACTATATGTTCAAGTACCTTGCATAGAACACATGTCAGTGAGATATGCCTATAGTTGGCGGGGTTTGACTTGTCCCCTTTTTTGTAAATGGGAGCAACATTTGCTGACTTCCACTAGGCGGGCAGTGATCCTTCGTTGAGGGATTTTTGGAATAAGACTTCAAGGATAGGTGAGAGTTCTTTAGACAGGGTTTTAAGTATGATTGGCTTAATTAGGTCAGGACCACTAGCCTTGTGGGGGTTCAGGTTATTGAGAAGTTTCTCTATGCCATTTGAGCTTACTGTGATCTCATTCATGTTTGGCGTGGATTGACCATTCAGGTTTCCATATGTGTCCTGAATTTTCATTTTACAAATGGAGGTAAGTCTTAGTGGGGATTTGGAGCTGAAGACAGACTGAAACTGTTTGTTCAGTGCTGTGGCTTTAGCAGCTTCTTCATGATGGAATTTGTTTTCATGCTTTAGGGGTGGCATTGATTTGGAATCTTGCTTGGAATGCTTAAGGATGGAATACAGTTTCTTGGTGTTTGGCCTGTAAGGATGGGAGGCATCAGCACTGTTTAGATTTAGGATGTTTTCTAGGTATTGATGATAAACCTCTTTGACCTCTTTCCGCACTAAATGTTTTAGATCCAGGAATTTCTTGCGATTTGAAGGCGTACTTGACTTCCTAGTATTTTTAAAGGCCCTATTTCGCCTTCTAATCATTCGCTTAACACTCTGATTGACCCAGGGTAGGTGATCTCTTAACGATGACTGTTTGGATGGAATCCATTTATCTGTAAGGGTGTTTAGAGCACGAGAGAAATGTTCCCATAGTTCTTCAGTGCGGTATATTTACATTCGTTGGTCATAACTTGGTGATAGTCACATAATGACTGTTTAATGGCCTGCCAGTTTGCTTTCTTATAGAGTGGAATCCTGCGAGGCTTTTGATAACATATCCTTGCGGATGTGTTGACTTTTATTTCGACTACATTATGATCACTGATGCCACTAATTTCTCAGTCGTTGGATTCGGTTCATGGAGTTTTCAAAATGGTGACCACTTGTTGACAGTTGCATACCAGCATTTCATTTGGTATTATCGCTGTCATTTCGCACACAAAAACACAAATAAGTAGGTAAATGCAAATCAAAATATTCATATGTTACTTAGCGACAGTTAATTTAGAACTAGCTAGCACACTACTTAGTGTTTATGATGATCAATGCAGTGAAACAAGTCTGGGCAAATCTTGAAATAATTAAGTTTGTTAAAAAAGCAGCATTACATCGTATGACATAAAATATATTCGAAACATTCAAATTTTACATATGGGTAGCAATGCTGCAACACATTCTTATATTATAAATTGTATAATTATGTTCAATTAGTAAACAGTGTATTTTGCAATAAAACAAACTCGAAACCGAAAGTAGGACTTTCCAAGTCGAACAGGTCACGCGCATTTATTTACAATCGGAACCGGATGTACATTCGGGATGAATCGTTCGCCTTCGGCAATGATGAAAAAACGTGGTATGTTGTCGTCCATTTTCCAGCAAGAACTATTACAGTAAGTTGAAACGGCCTCAATTAGTATTACAATGTATCTCAAATGATGTAAATGTGATTGGGTTTTAATTGGATATCGTGCAAAATGTTTCATATGCCGAATACGTATTAAATTAATGTGAAACCACCTCGGAAGTCATTGGGACGCATATGGGGTATTTTAACAAATCATTATAAAGATGCAGAATTTAGGCATCAAGTATCTGGATCATATTTATTAATAGATTCGTGTGGGGCGGGGAGGGCTTACATATCCTGTTTTTATTGTGGCTAAAGTGCATTTCAAGTATTTAGTTTATAAAAAAATATTTTAGCTCGATTGCGAAACATGTTAATTGTTATTAAACTTATATTAATCACTCTCGAGACCTCATTCCTGATGGAATCCATCGCCACGAGGGAGAGAGAAGAGGCAACGTGGAATTTAAATGCCTAGCCTAAGGGAATAATCGTAACGGCTCTAGCGTGGCTCGAACTCCGGACCTTTCTTCCGTGGGCCAGCATCGCATTTGGAATTGAACGGTCCCAGGTGTCATTGAGCAAGGCACCTTACACAAATGGCTTAGTACTGTTTAACCTGCCCAGGACAACATAATAGGGGTTTGACATTAATGGAACATACATACAAATTGGTTTGTTTCGGAAAATGTCGCACTTGCCCGGGATTCATACATGGTTTACCACTATAATGTGTGGCGTGCGTGGTCCAGTGGTAGAGCGTCGGATTTGGAATCGAACGGTCATTGAGCAAGGCACCTCACACACATGTCCCCGAGAGGGGTTTGACATTAAAGGAACATACATACATAATATTACTGAGGCGACCACAGGCGAGAACTGTTTATTGCCCGGTACCGAACCTAGTTGACCACAGCTGGCACAAGCTACATTGAATATATACGACATAGTCTATAAACGTGTACAAATTTGAATGCTTAAATTTTAAAGGAAGAAAAGAACAGAATTGCAATAAATGTAATTCAGTGGCAATCGATGATGATTTTCTGCCACTCATTCTAAATGCAACTACATGCAAATTGTACAAGACTTAGTATATACATATATTACATGTCGTCTATTGTTGCAACCGTATATAATAATGAACATATTATTTACTTTTCACAGCTATTATAGTGAAAAGACGGAGAAGAACTTGGCAGGGAGGTAAACGTGCAGAGGGGTTGTGGTAGAGGTGGCAAAGAGGAAGTTCTAGGAGTAGAAGTATATGAAGAGGTATTTATGAATGTTCCATTTTTGTCGACACAAGCGATTGACCAATACTAAGCACTTTGTATGAGGAGCCTTGCTCAATGACACTACATTTGTTCCGTGACCGAGTATCGAACCTGGAACCCTTCAGGCTTTCTACCGGTATTCCAAATCTGGCACTCTACCATGGGTGTCACACAATTAAATACACATTCCAGCTTTATGTCTTATGACTAACATATCTAAACCATCAAAGCATCAGTAGCAACATAGCTTTTTGTTGTTTTTGCAATACCTTTGATGGTGTTTGCTGTGCAGACATACATGGCCATTATAATACAGTATTGTGCGCGAGATGTAGTCCTTTTAGACAGTACATTTGCTCATTCAGATGCGTATCAATGATATAAAAAGTGTTCTTCACTGAATCATGGATGTCACACAGGGCCACGTCACACATACAGTGAGTGACGCACCATCACCGTGAAGTCACATTGTTTGTTTAAAATGTTTTAATAAGATACTGTATTTTTTTCTTAATGGGATTCTGGCTGTTTATTTATGTACCTCATAGAAAATTCATTGCATTTACAGGTTGTCATTGAGCAGGGTGTTGAGAAGATGCAGAATCTGGTACTCAATGATCAATCTCCACCACCATAACCAGACATCTACAACCAGCTGTTAGTACACAATATTGGTACAGGTGTGGACATTGCAATGAGATGGGGGCAGACTTGAACAAATAGTGTGGATGTAAGCCCAGCAACTGCATTTCAATGCGCAACGTAAGAATATATTCCAGTCATATATAGAGTATCAGTCAAATATGACTGTGCCAGTGCAAGTCATAAATGTTTGGATGATATTTGCATCACTTAAAAGTGTTACAAATGGAAGTTGATTGTGTGTGTATTTTACGGATATTTAACATCGCTACCTGTTGCCCATATGAGCTACACCTCTTAAAGAGATTAGTGATTTTAGTGGATTGTGCAATCATACATACAGTCTCCTCTGCCTCGTTTACGTGAACGGTTTTGAGTCTTATCCGAAAGACTATGATGTGAGTCATTTTAGTATGGTATAGTGGTGAGTTTAACCTGCGTGTTTAACCACTGGACCGCTACATAATTGAAGTTGATTCTGATCACAAATTATTATTCACTTGTTTATAAATAACCTCACCTATATAGTTGTGGCTGTCCGATTAGCGCTCGCTTCTCACAAATGCAACCCGTGTTCGATCCTCACATTTGGAAGTATGTGAGATGGTATGGTGGTCACCAGATCAGACAGGTGACCAGATCAGACAGGTGTGTTTTCTCCGGGTACTCTGGTTTCCTCCGACATGAATGACCACAAATACTCAGTCATCCGCTCCAACAAGAGTGATTAATACAAGATGTTACAGCTTGTTTCCCAGTCATTGTTATATAAATAAAGTTTAAACTTAACCTCATACAGTTGTCACAGGTGAGCATTCCATTGGACATCATTGATATACCTCATCCCTCTCCCTTATGTCATAATGTTAATTGACGAAACTTCCAACATTTTAAAAATCATCTTTAATATCAGAAACCATAATTCTCTTCTCAGATAATGTGGCTAGTGGATATGTATACTAGCTGTGTTGCAACTATAACCATTCATTGGGCGACCACACCTGTTTTGTTAAACTAGCATTAAATAGAATACAAATAGTGTAAAGCATTGTTTATTTTAATGTTGCCCTTATTGAAAGGGCCAGTCATTTCTTGCGAGGTTCAAACTTTCAACCTCCTGCTACATATGTGGACGCCTTAACCACTATGCCACGGAGAATATGCGAACGTTCCAGATACTGTGTTTGTATAACCCTTTGAACTCTGGTGAGCACACTGAGGCCTTCAAAAGTTCATAGTGCTCTTGTTTAAATTAACTTGCATCCTAGAAATTACTAACTAATACGAAATGTCAATAATACATTCAGGCTTTTGATGATAATTTACTTTTGTTTCAGATTGAACGGTTGATCCTAGGCAGACAGGTTCTGACATTGTCTTCGGTACTACATGGAAATGTTGGGACGCAATGGAATATACGTATGGAAATGTTGAGACGCAATGGAACAAACTAATAACCAATCTTAAAGAAATGAATTGCTGTATAATCATCTGGAATAAAAGTGCATTAAATGACAATTGTTCTCTTTTATTTCTTTGTTTCAAATAAAGTTTTAGTTTGAGGGGGAGATAAGTTAGTCAGTAATCCTCAAATCATGTTGGCTCATCACAGTTTGTTCTGTCCGTTTTTCTTCACACTGCATAGTGTCTGGATATGATTGGCATTATCGCATATATATCCATACTACTTCGGTTCTTTCACAGCATAATGTGTCCAGTTGTTGCTATATTCTACATAGCCTGTAAATAAAATACAATATCAATAATACTGGTACTAAACATAACTAGAGACAGTTTACCCTGACAAACCAGACAATGGTTAAAATTATCGTCAAACTACTGATCTGGTTTTGTACGAAGCAACTGTTGTGTAAATGAGTTATCACACAAAAGTAAGCTGGCCTAGTTTTACACAATGATCCCATTTTAACTCGGAAGTTTATATGAAGCTATTGACAGAGTGCTACATCCACTATCTGTCTGCAACACCCACTATATCTCCATAGATGAGTATCTAAGGTAGTCGGTCACCTGCTTCTCAACTATATAGGTTCAAATTCCACTGATGGTGTCCAATTATATCAGGTTGGTGGTTTTACAAGGTGCATGAAATACTGCTCAGAGGGCACCTGGATATATAAGCTGTTCTGCTGTCGGTAATATACAAATTTCAGAATGACCATAAAGTCTAGATAGGCCTGTAAACAGTGTTTTACAAAATGTCACAAATACATCTATAAAACATGAAAAAGTTGGCAGTTTCTTACGGAGGTCGTGCACCCAAGTACTGGTTAACTGCTGGAGCCTGCCCAGGAAAGGTGTTGTTAGGTAAACTGCCCGCCAGCGATATAGCCCAAAATGGTGCTGATGCAGGTGTAAAACCCGAAATATAACATCTATAAAACTAGAGAATAGCACTTGGATTGCTGGTATTTGACAAAAGATTAGCATGACCCCGATTCAACATTGAAAGGTCAAACACATGGTATTGTTTATTTGACAGTTCATACGAGGTTTCCTACTATAGAAATCAATTGGAGTGGACTCGTCGCTGATCACACAGACATTTGACCGAATTCACACACAATCGTACACCAGCAAACATCCACAAAGTCTATCAACATATTTTTGAGATACCCTGTCCCCAGACAGACGTAGCTATAAACATTAGCACCCATTCCTATCGCATGGTTAATTATTTATTGATGGAAAAAATATTATTACATTCTTCAAGTAATATGAACATTTCTTTAGGTGGTGGCATATTCACGACCTTTTCAGGAGGGTTATATAGTGTCCAAAGTATCGATATATAGTCGATAGAATAAACTATTACATGGTAATTCAGGCATTATAAATTTATACCTGTTTATATAATAAATTAAATAAGGTGTGAGAATCTGGTCTATTAAAATAAAATAATTAATATGCGACACAACTGCTTTAGTGTAGATTCAATGTATTAATGAAGTTACCTTATGAATGATCTCTCTGTTATTCAATACTGTGGTGTTTGCGTCCTCGTTCATCTTGTGGACACTCGACAGTACCCCGATGTCTTCAATAATACACAGTTCTGATCCAATTCTGCAACAAGAATGACCCATAACAATTCTTAATTTTAGCTGGGTGAATATCTTATCTAGTTTATTCAAATTGCTTGATTGCAAAACAAGTTATTTCATCATTAGTTTAATTGATATCGCTGCCTCATCCCCTTAATGGAACACATGGGAAGAGGCAGTGTTGATTTAAACGGCTTCACTACATACATCA
>CM026386.1:21792892-21897729 GCA_014843695.1 Archivesica marissinica | reverse complement strand
TTTTACAAAATGTCACAAATACATCTATAAAACATGAAAAAGTTGGCAGTTTCTTACGGAGGTCGTGCAACCAAGTACTGGTTAACTGCTGGAGCCTGCCCAGGAAAGGTGTTGTTAGGTAAACTGCCCGCCAGCGATATAGCCCAAAATGGTGCTGATGCAGGTGTAAAAACCGAAATATAACATCTATAAAACTAGAGAATAGCACTTGGATTGCTGGTATTTGACAAAAGATTAGCATGACCCCGATTCAACATTGAAAGGTCAAACACATGGTATTGTTTATTTGACAGTTCATACGAGGTTTTCTACTATAGAAATCAATTGGAGTGGACTCGTCGCTGATCACACAGACATTTGACCGAATTCACACACAATCGTACAGCTACAAACGTCCACAAAGTCTATCAACATATTTTTGAGATTCCCTGTCCCCAGACAGACGTAGCTATAAACATTAGCACCCATTCCTATCGCATGGTTAATTATTTATTGATGGAAAAAATATTATTACATTCTTCAAGTAATATGAACATTTCTTTAGGTGGTGGCATATTCACGACCTTTTCAGGAGGGTTATATAGTGTCCAAAGTATCGATATATAGTCGATAGAATAAACTATTACATGGTAATTCAGGCATTATAAATTTATACCTGTTTATATAATAAATTAAATAAGGTGTGAGAATCTGGTCTATTAAAATAAAATAATTAATATGCGACACAACTGCTTTAGTGTAGATTCAATGTATTAATGAAGTTACCTTATGAATGATCTCTCTGTTATTCAATACTGTGGTGTTTGCGTCCTCGTTCATCTTGTGGACACTCGACAGTACCCCGATGTCTTCAATAATACACAGTTCTGATCCAATTCTGCAACAAGAATGACCCATAACAATTCTTAATTTTAGCTGGGTGAATATCTTATCTAGTTTATTCAAATTGCTTGATTGCAAAACAAGTTATTTCATCATTAGTTTAATTGATATCGCTGCCTCATCCCCTTAATGGAACACATGGGAAGAGGCAGTGTTGATTTAAACGGCTTCACTACATACATCATCACTATGGTTCTGGAGGGCACAAACTCGCCCAATTATGGTATATTATTAAAACCTTTCAAATTAAAGGTTATTGCATACATGTGGGTATGCAAACTCACAACATGAAATGGGTGTTAATTAGATTCCTGGCAAAAAGAACAACAAATGCCTAGCAGACCATCTGTTAACCCTTTCCTTTATAGAGATTTAGGTTAATATACTATTATATCTCCATACAAACGACAGCCATTTAGCTATCATGCAGTGGATAAGAAGCCACCATATATATCCAACCTCCATAGATATTACTGGGACTACATGATATTCTGGCCTTTATTATGAACATTGGTTTGGCTACTACATTGTCAATGTATGTCGCATTGGTAATGGCATCAAGAGGTGCTTCTATGAGGGAATGGGTTAAGGTACAAATATGTAATTTGCAGTTGTCCCTAAACAAAGACCCCCCTGTTCAAGCAGGTTGTCAACCCTGTCCCACCTTCGCCATTTTAGAAAGGTGTATGGAAGTGGAGTAACATGTAGATGTGTTGCCAGAAATAAACCCACCAAAAATGCAAACTGGTTTTGACGCCACGGGGCTATTTTTTTCGAATAGCCTTTAATGCATGAGAATCGGTAATAGAAATGTATGCAATGATTCGTAATAATTATGTATCAATCTTTCTTATGGCACAGTCTTTGATATTGCTAAACACCATTTTCCACTTGTCTCCTGCATGTATATATTCCATTTAGAATTAATAGCATATTAACTGTAAAAACAAATACATTCATTGTTACTTTGAATATCAAAAGTATTATAAGCACAACCAATTTGGTATTTACGAACATATATAGTCGATAAAGTAACTGTCTTCCTTCTCAAATATGTCTTGGTTGTATACCCCGTGGGGAGCCCCATACATTATAACGATTGTTTGTAAACAAGTATGTCCAGTTTGTCCACTGACATATACCATAGTATGTTGATTTTAACCGCTATAATGACAACTACTGGTAGTTATAAGATACATCGTTAGTGCTCAAAACTAAATAATTCTTACAAAATAAAACGTAGCAACAAACCTTGCGTTTAGTAGATAATACGCGATGGAATTGGTGAATTTCAATGTCTTTCTAAATCCTCCACATTTGCCCCACGTTGTCTGTTTTAATTGAATTACTTGATATGTCGATTCATAACCACTGTTGTATAGGTTCATGCAAGGGGTTTGACATTAATGGGACATACGTACACTTCTGTCATGTTCAACGTGCTTTTCTACATCCGCTATTTCACGCATGCGCGTTGTGCGTGTTTACATTTTGGTTTGTTGATAAACAGTGCGTGTTGATGTAAACAAATTCGCGTATACGACGGTTTAAATTTATTGGGATTTTATCGTTTCTGAGCGACTATTTCGATTTTTGTAAACACACACCCATTAGTATTTACATTTTACACAAAACATCCTTTATTACGATGTAATGTTGCTTTAATATTGTTTAAATATCCCATTTCGATATACGAGACGACCATGAAACTGAAAAGCAATTTTTTTGATTTTTTCTAATCTTACTATGATGACTACAACACAACCCACTGCTAAGATTCGCTGTTACTGGAGATCCTCCGAGATGTGTGCATCACCTCTAAATCTAATATCCCTGCGTGAAGAGTGTTCGCCCAGAACAGGTTTTCGCCTAACTGTGGGAATAGCAAGTCGCGAGAGATCACGCAATATTTCACGCTCCAGTTACCGGAATTATAAATAAACATACCTTGTGCACTTCCAATATATTTCTAACTGATCATAGAGATCAGACAGGTAAATAAGCGGTGAAAACTTTAAACCTACCCCAGTTTTCACTGTATCTGTTTTATGTCGCCATATAAATATAATTTTTTAAAGAAATTAGCATTTTTTCTCTAAAATGACATATTCATCGTTTGCCATGCCAATATAGTTACGAATAAAAATGTCATTATAGTCGCACTGCTCCGTGTTTATGAGTTTCGTCCGTTATTACACACAAGGGGTCCTTATGAATAATATCGATTTTCACCGTTTTTCGCCTTCAGATCCATGTGTTGTCACAGAGGTTCTCCAACTGATATACATGGTTGTGTAATTAAACCTAGTTATTCTCTGTTAGGCACCGTGTGATGTGTTCGATGGATGTGTCTATTTACGGTTCTGCACCTAGTCAGAGTAATTGACCTTTCTGCAAACTCTACTTAGGCACGCCCCCCCCCCCCATAGTTACAGGTGCTCGCTGTAACCACGCGAGACAAGCTATCTAACAAAATGGCGTCTAACGCAGACCTGCATCGAGTTAATCTAGATAAAATTCCGTCGAATTTCTCGGTTTTATTTCACCCAGATAAGAATATCTCGTTGAAAGCAAGAAGGCAAGGGTTTTAGGTGAATTCAGGTGGTTTCGTATAATCCCTTGTTCGTCTAATGGTAGTTTCGTATACTAGTGCATTCGTATGATGATGATATACGTTTATTTACCCTCGCCACCGGTAAACCATATGGGCGAGCTTTCTAAGACGATTATTCTCTTTGATGCTTATGATGACATCCTCAGATGGCTCCTTCCTTCTTTCTGTGCCAGGGTGACAAGTCCTGGTCTATAAGCGATCCTTTTCAGGGCCACATCCTCCACGATTAGTCGGCTCACAGCAGCAAAATGGCTCGGTTGTTCCGTCGTTGTCCACCCCGTTGACGCATCCGGGGTCGAGTTCGCATCCCTCCGTCTCCAACCGCTCGCCCGTTGTTGGAGACAGATAAAAGAGTTCGAGGCGACGAGTGCGCCATCCACGCGAAACGACTGCCGTCTTCTCCTACCCAGTCACTCGTCGCCTCTTCAACGCCCCAGTGTCAGCTGTCGTTGATCCAGGTAAGTGTATGACACTCAAAAAGAGTCGATGCGGGTCCTCGTCCGTATGCGTCAGCGGCGTGGATTGGTCACTTCGGAACAGGTGATCCAATTTCCTGCTGTGAGCTGTGCCTTGTTCCCGACGTGCACGGTGTGGAGGTACGAACAAGTGCATTCGTATAATGATGATGATATACGTTTATTTACCCTCGCCACCGGTAAACCATATGGGCGAGCTTTCTAAGACGATTATTCTCTGTGATGCTTATGATGACATCCTCAGATGGCTCCTTCCTTCTTTCTGTGCCAGGGTGACAAGTCCTGGTCTATAAGCGATCCTTTTCAGGCTGTGCCTTGTTCCCGACGTGCACGGTGTGGAGGTACGAACAAGTGCATTCGTATAATCACAGGTTCGTATTATATATAGTACTGCACTATACAGGCCCATTATAATAATGCTATTATTAGCTATTTAGGTAATTAGACACAATTATGAATGGGACTATGTAGCCGTGTGTTTGCCATACCAGGAGTGATTATCTATCTAGGTTTCAGGCCACTAATCAAGATTAATTAAAGTGAATGGGGGAGAATAAATAAATAATTCCGCATTTTCGATGATTCCAACGGTGGCACTTATCGCAGATAAGAGCATGCATACGGCTGGAAACGTGACGAGAGCAAAAATGGCATGGAAAAATAGACGCCATGGTTATAATGAAATTTATGTGAAGAGCATGATATTTATACATGATTCAAGGGCTTGGACATATGGCTCAGCTCTAAAGCTGATAAAACACGGGCATACAAGCCAGCATCACAAATGTTTGAGCCGACCAATCAAGGTGTGAAAAATAATATATTCTCCAGTAATTGATTAATTTGTCAACAGCCCATCTCATAATAGACGTAGGTGTGAAGGTTATTTCTCTAAAGTACAGCTATATTGTTCGTGGAAAATGCCTGCGCAGTCAACGGAAGAGTGAACAACCACATCGTGTCAACTTTGACATCAAAAGAAATGAAATATGCCACCGTCTTGAGAGACTCGACCCTATGCCTCCTAGAAGACTCGAACATTAGGCCCAAAAACTGAACACCAGTACGTTCACTGAGCTAATATGGGAATCCCACAGCTCTGCACATGCATGGGTACTATTACTACTATCTGATCCCTAGTCCACCATCCACGACAATATGTATGAACCACATGTATAATTTTAATCACCATTATACTCACATATCTCTTGTGAACGGTAGATCTATTAATGCAGAATATATTTTTTCGAAATATTTTAGTATGCATAAATAAATTAATTTCAACTTACTTTTGTGCAAATATATCTGTTTGCATTAATTTTGGATGTATTCAGCTGGTCGTCCACACAACTTAATCCACCTTAGAGACATTTTTTCAAGATTTGTCTTAGGTTTTGGAAATGGCACGAATTTAACGTCACCTATCAATCGATCTGGATATCTACTATCACTATCATTTTTCAAAAAATAATTTCAGATCACGATCACTCGTTATCAGATTTGATTAAAATGTTACTACATAACTCGTTTGTCTAACAGAACGATAAAACAATGACTCGGTGTAGTAATCAACACTATAATTATGTGCACACATTTTATAATTGACCAATTAGCACAATCGGTGCTAAATTCCGATGTGCAATACTTTGATCTTGATAATAAATAGCAGTAGGCCCTTATCGGGTATTATAAGTCGGCGGTCTCTGTGGTGTACCGTTAGTCGGTAAGTTGTTGATTACTCCCAATAAACAGTGTTGACACGCTTAAATTTGATTGCTGTGTTTGTGAGAAAAGAATGACTATATGGGGTCAGTCGGTGTTTTTATAGATGCATTGTTTTTAAAGCAGCTGTCTGGTATTTTGTGGTTCATATACACACTTAGATTTGTCCAAGGATTTTGAAATGGGTTGAATTTAACGTCGATCACCAGGATATCGACTAATTTTGTACTATAACTAACCCACACACCAAAGCTACACATTTTCAACATCATTAAAACAATTTTAAACCCGTATTTTCGATCAAATTCACGCCTTTTCAAATGTGTCTACTCGTTACTAGTGTGTCTAATATGCATTGTTTGTCTAACAAGATGGCGGCGATAAACCGTTGCCGGGGGTGTGCGCGAATGGTGCGATGCGATTGGCTAACGCCAGCTGTCAATCAAAATCGGCAGAAAGGTCAATTAGGAGGGATGACGACTTCTTATGCCCCGTGTGTTTGTCTAAGTTAAACTAAATGTTTAAGTGTTTTAGATACAGTATATAGACAAAATGCTGTCCAATAAATGAATTTTGAGTGAAAATGATAAATTAAGCCTGTTATTAAAGTAAGTCTTCCTTAGTTATATTGTTTTGTTAAAAAAGAACTGTTGCTTACATACTAATGTTCGCGCTGTACGCAATTTCCACAGTTAGGTGAAAACATGTAAATAGCTATGTATCTAGTTGGGTAATTTACATATTATGTCGGCAAATAGCTATGTATGTAGATGGGTAATTTACATAGTTATGTCGATAAATAGCTATTACGTATCTAGTTGGGTAATTTACATATTGATGTAGGTAAATAGCTATGTAATCTAGATGGGTAATTTACATATTGATGTCGGTAAATAGCTATATATATTCTGTATCTAGATGGATAATTTACATATGTATGTCGGTAAATAGCTATTCTGTATCTAGATAGGTAATTTACATATTTATGTCGGTAAATAGCTATTCTGTATATAGATGGGTAATTTACATATTTATGTCGGTAAATAGCTATGTATCTAGTTGGGTAATTTACATATTTATGTCGGTAAATAGCTATTCTGTATCTAGATGGGTAATTTACATATTTATGTCGGTAAATAGCTATTCTGTATATAGATGGGTAATTTACATAGTTATGTCGATAAGTAGCTTCTGTATCTAGTTGGGTAATTTACATATTTATGTCGACAAATAGCTATGTATGTAGATGGGTAATTTACATAGTTATGTCGATAAATAGCTATTACGTATCTAGTTACATATTGATGTCAGTAAATAGCTATGTATCTAGATGGGTAATTTACATATTTATGTCGGTAAATAGCTATTCTGTATCTAGATGGATAATTTACACATGTCTGTAAATAGCTATGTAATCTAGATGGGTAATTTACATATTTATGTCGGTAAATAGCTATTCTGTATATAGATGGGTAATTTACATAGTTATGTCGATAAGTAGCTTCTGTATCTAGTTGGGTAATTTACATATTTATGTCGACAAATAGCTATGTATGTAGATGGGTAATTTACATAGTTATGTCGATAAATAGCTATTACGTATCTAGTTACATATTGATGTCAGTAAATAGCTATGTATCTAGATGGGTAATTTACATATTTATGTCGGTAAATAGCTATTCTGTATCTAGATGGATAATTTACACATGTCTGTAAATAGCTATGTAATCTAGATGGGTAATTTACATATTTATGTCGGTAAATAGCTATTCTGTATATAGATGGGTAATTTACATAGTTATGTCGATAAGTAGCTTCTGTATCTAGTTGGGTAATTTACATATTTATGTCGACAAATAGCTATGTATGTAGATGGGTAATTTACATAGTTATGTCGATAAATAGCTATTACGTATCTAGTTACATATTGATGTCAGTAAATAGCTATGTATCTAGATGGGTAATTTACATATTTATGTCGGTAAATAGCTATTCTGTATCTAGATGGATAATTTACACATGTCTGTAAATAGCTATGTAATCTAGATGGGTAATTTACATATTTATGTCGGTAAATAGCTATTCTGTATCTAGATGGATAATTTACATATTTATGTCGGTAAATAGCTATTCAGTATCTAGATGGGTAATTTACATATTTATGTCGGTAAATAGCTATTCTGTATATAGATGGGTAATTTACATATTGATGTCAGTAAATAGCTATGTATCTAGATGGGTAATTTACCTATTTATGTCGGTAAATAGCTATAATGCTAATGTTATTTGTTTTGTAAAAACCCCTACAATAAATGCACGCGCGCGCACGCACGCACGCACGCACGACACACACACACACACTATTCATGTTTCTATTTTTAGGTCATCAGGAGTGTCCAGCAATTAGGTGTCGGCAGGAGTGTCCAGCAATTAGGGGGTCGGCAGGAGTGTCCAGCAATTAGGGGTCGGCAGGAGTGTCCAGCAATTAGGGGTCGGCAGGAGTGTCCAGTAATTAGGGGTCGGCAGGATGATGATCAATGACCAGCTGATTCTCGAGGAGAACTATGATGAGAATTATGTTCCACCCGACGACGATATCTCTGAGTACGCTCAGTGTATCGGTATAGAACCCGATAAGGAATATTATCTGCTCTGGATTGCAAGAGAAGGCATAACAGCTCCTCTTCCGGAAAATTGGAAACCCTGGTGAGTATATATATACTAGGGCTCACGCTGTCCCTAAAACAATATTTTTTTTTTTTAAATTTCATACAAAATTGTGTCCAGTAAGATACACTGGCCCATTATAAAGCACCCCTTCTATTCAAACCTATGATGGTACAGGATCGATACTGCACCAGGGATCATGCTAAACGGCGATGTGAGTGAAATAGTCCGTGACATTTAAAAAAAATTTTTTTTACTATTTTCGTACAGTTTTGTCCAATAAGATACACTGGCCCATTATAAAGCACTCCTTCTATTCAGATGGTGTATTTAACGGTCATACTGTGATATTTACCCATATTTTGTTGAAATTTATTAAATAACACCATTTAAGGACGTGATCACACGCTTTCTCACTTCGCTCCCAATAATTCTGACCTAGAATGAACCCTGTATGTATGTAACTTATATATATATATATATGGTCCGCTTCCGTAGTCGAGTGGTTACGGTCGCTGACTAGTGTACCACTCTAACCTATCATCACTGCTGGTCACGGGTTCGAGTCCCGCTCAGGCTGTTTCCCATTTATATGATGAAAAAGTTGGCAGTTTCTTACGGAGGTTTGTGCCCCAAGAACTGGTTAACTGCTTGAGCCTGCCCAGGAAAGGTGTTGTTACGTAAACTGCCCGCCGGCGATATAGCCCAAAATGGTGCTGATGCAGGCGTAAAATCCGAACAAATTTCTATATAATAAATACTTAGAGAAGTAACCCATATTAAGTAATTAACTGACTAGAGAATGGGCAGAATTCACATTATGATCATAATATTTAGCCCAATGCTGAGAGTATTGTTAACTTCATGCATGTCGGACACTAATTGTCAGGGATGTGACAAAAGCGGTCAAGACCAGATACCGGTATGTTGATTATAATGCATCAGTTGTTCATGTACTTAGTACTTACACATTTTGCATGAATATTGTCTATATTTCAGGGTTCACTCAAGGTCAGAATTTTTGGGAGAAGTGAGAAAGCGTGTGATCGCTTCCTTAAATGATGTTCTTTAATATACTTCTCCAAAATAGGGTTAAAATGCACATTACAACCGTTAAATACAACATTTGAATAGAAGGAGTGCTTTATAATAGGCCAGTGTATCTTACTAGACAAAGTTTCGTTTGAAAATCGTAAAAAAAAACAAAAAGATATTTTTACAGACAGACCCATTCCAGAGTCTCCTCTAATTCTTTTACATGCACGGTGTACAGCACCGACACAAGACCTCGGTTTAACGTCCCATCTGAAAGACTGTTAATTTTATTAGTGTCAGACGGGGGATCGAACCATTATTATAAATCAATCAGCTATTTATACTACGAATACCATACAAATTGTCCTATCATCACGCTTCCCGTGAAGTATATGAATGCTAACTGATTCCGTCTGCACTGAAACTCCGGCGGATACCCAGGCTCCGTCAAGTCTAACAATAACTGATACATCGCAATTAGCGACAATTTCCATGTTATACACAATCAGTATATATTTTCTTGCAGCCAAGATACAGATGGTGACATTTACTATTTCAATTTTGCCACGGGCGACAGTATTTGGGATCATCCCTGTGATGATTTCTACAAGAAGATGGTTGCCGAGGAACGAAGAAAGTTTGCACTCGCACAAGAACAATGTAATAGTTAGTTTAAACTTTGTTTATTTTACAACGATTGCGAAGCAAGTTTTAACAACTTATATTATATTAATCACTCTCGTTGGCGCTGATGAAAGCGTTAATGTGGTCATTCATGTGGGAGGAAACCGGAGTACCCAGAGAAAAACCCACCTGTCCGATCTGGCGACCACCATACCATCTCACATACTTCCCAGTCCGAGGATCTAACCCCGGGATTCATTGGTGAGAAACGAGCGCGCTAACCACTGCGCTAATCGGACAGCATGAGGGTATAGGTGAAGGGTTCTCTTTGGCTTTAGCTATCAGTCGACCTATCTTAGCTCGATTGTGAAACAAGTTCTTGCAACTTATATTAATCACTCTCGAGACCTCACTCCTGAGGGAATCCATCGTCACGAAAGAGCGAAAAGAGGCATGTGGAATTTAAATGCCTTGTCTAAGGGCACAATCGTAACTGCTCCAGTAAGTAAGTAAGCTTACAAAACTGATGGAATCCATTGTCACGAAGGAGCGAGAATAGGCATGTGGAATTTAAATGCCTTGCCTAAGGGCACAATCGTAACTGCTCCAGTAAGTAAGTAAGCTTACAAAACTGTCTTGATTCCAGCACTAGCGTATCTATATAATTATATTGCAGGCCTCCTCAAAAAGAAAGGCAAGCCGGGAAAAGATGATGTCAAAAAGAAAGAAGACAAGCTCACACATGATAAGGTACACCACACATGCTATCATGGATCTATGATTGGCAGCTAGAACAATGTGTGCTGGAAGAGTGGAATCGTGTACTGCAACGCACCTGCAGAAATTATGTGGTGTCCATGCGTAGCCGTTGTAGAGCTGTCATTGCTGCTAATGGTGGCCATATTAGTCATTAATACATGAACGAGTAAACTGTTGATTACATAAATGATATCAGATGAGGTACTTGTGCGTATTTGTGTGTGTTTTACCGTTCATACGTTTTATCAGGTACGTTATACCTTAACGTTTTTCTTTGGAAAACCTGTTGGGTTTTCTCAATAGACATTTGCTCTGTAGGTATTTTAAGTTTTACTCACTGTTATTTTGTTACTATAAAATTGGTAACATTCGGCTACTTTGTTGCTTATTACGTTGTTTTACAGTTGATTTTGTATCATAAATGAAAATACACCTGAAGTTTCTGCCGTTGTCACCACTTTCGAATAAGCACTGCTGCATAAAATTATGTAGATTCAAACATAACAAGAAAAGCTATGACGACTATTGTTGCCATTTCAATACTCATCTGCTATAAATAACGATGTAGGGGTTAGAGAATGGAGGTATATATTAGCAAGACATCTCAACCCCCCATATTTAAAAGTCGCCATCGCATAAATGCATTTGGGCGACTAAGTTTTCTAAAACGTTTAAAATAAACATCATCTAAAAGTGATGAGCCTGACCCTCTCAATATCAAATCTTTCAGATGGGACTATAAACGAGAGACTCGCCTCGTTGCTTTACAACAGGCATATAAAACAACCAACATGCGGACACTATTTAGGTGGATCTGTAGTCCAGTGGTAACACGCTGGACTGATAATCTGATACAATATTTTAGTATGTCCGCCTCCGTGGTAGAGCGGTTACGGTCGCTGACTTGTATGCCACTGTAACCTATCATCACTGAAGGTCACGAGTTTGAGCCCCACTCAGGCCTGGGCTCTTTATATGAAAAAGTTGGCAGTTTCTTATGAAGGTGGGTGCACCAAGTACTGGTTAACCGCTGGAGCCTACTCAGGAAAGGTGTTGTTAGGTAAACTGCCCGTCGACGATATAGCCTAGTCCTTATTAATAATGTCATAGACATACCTAATTAATTTTACAGTTCTTTCATCGAGCTGGACATAGGTATCCACTTCCTATAAAATACTTACATCAAATAAAGTGTCCAGTTCATTCATAATATGATACAGAAAAGGTTATAGATATATTTTATATTTCTTGTGAAGTATAAATTGTATTATAAATTTTTAAAACTGTAAAATTTATTCAGCATTATTTTTAGTAATATATCTTAAATAACAAAAGTAACTACACTATTTACTACTCACCAAAGCTCTTTTAAGTGCTCCTGGTTGCCTGTAATACAAAATAAAAGATATTCATTTTAATGGCTCTTTGTATTTTCATATTGTAAAGAGAAGTTGTCATGTTATAAAGAGAAGTTGTCAGTTACTTGTAGAAGTGTACAGGTATAGTACTGGTAAACCAATAAGAGTGACTAATACGGGAATTGTGTGTCCTGGTTAAATGAATGTAGTGTATGGCTGAAATAATGTTCAAAATGTGAATACACAAAACCAGTAGTATTCAATACCGGACACAATGGTATTGAAAAGTATTTTTGATATATTTCTTGTTAAATCTAGTTAGTAAAATTGTGATATTTACTGTTAACCCATACCTCAATATTAGAATAATAATAGTTTTGATATATTTCCTGTTACACCTAGCTAGTAAAATTGTGATATTTACTGTTAACTCTTACATATAGTTAATACATTTGTTATTTACATTGTATTGTGTTGTCTCAGTTTTAATACCTTTTCAAACTTGGGGGGGGGATATACCGTGATCTGGCTATGTTGAGTAGCTCTGCTTGATTCTTTAACATTGTCAGCTGCTGCAATACGAATAAAGTGGAGAAAATGAAAATTGTAGATGCAAACATTGAAATGCAAATGTTTTAGCATGAATAACGCTAGAGAAAATGTTTAGCACAAATATCATAACATTAGAATCAACCTGGGTGTTGCTCATGCACATTCTCCCAACATTAGTTATATATATATATGGTGACATATTATTTTGTCTTAGTAAATAATTACCTGGCGTTGCAATTGCTCTGGATATTGCTTCATATCATCCGTCTGCCTTTGTCTTAGGCAATGTATTTCATTGTTGGCTTGATCCAACTTCTCCTTTGTTTCCTTAAGCTGAAGATAAATGTGAGAAGCAATTGGAATCTAGGATCATGAATATACAAAACTGAAAGAAAGATATATATGCTTGTCTCGGCAGTATTGGATATATACAAGGATGACGGACTAGATTTATTACAAGCACAGGGAGAGATTTGATTAACAGTAACATGTTTAACAAACTTGAGAAAACAAAATGAGTACCTGACTTTCCATCTCTCGCATCTTTTCTGCGAAGGTTGTAGCCGAATTCCTATAATCAAATAAGGATCCAACTAGAACATGTATAGCATTGGAATTCATTTTTAAGGATTTTAAGTGTGTGAATACGGAGAGGGTAATCTTAGTAATGTAAGAAATGTGTTGTTTATGAAACGCAACTCGAAACTTTAAATGCATTACTGGAGAAGCAAAGCCTATTTGAATATTTTAATTAAAACATAGTTTGTCTATTACATTAACAGTTGAGGTGTAAATATTTGTTGAGACTCCAGCAGAGATCTTAATGATAAAGTCTTCATATATCATATGTCCAGCGATAACTCGATGAAGTTTTGAATAGCGATCATATACTTCTATTGAAATGTTGATGTGGTAGGTAATGCAGAATTTACCTCAGATAATACACCGATTTAAATTATTAACTACATCCCTCTTTTTTAATCCCACCAAGTCATATCATCAACCACTAAGATACCCTTTGCGGAACACTCGCAGACATTCAGACATCAGCAAACCCACATTCCGGGGCACGATGTATTTAATAAGAAGAATAACTCTTCTAGACGTATGATAACGGTTATTTCCCTTGATATATACTGCTTTCAGTTGATTAAATAAATCACTTTGGCTAAAACAATCGGCTTGGCTAAAAAAATCGGTTTGGATCACTCCATTTACTACTACTAGTTTGTTCCACAATACAGGGATATCCCTGTGATAGTTTGTTCCACCATACAGGGAGATTCCTGTGATAGTTCCTTACACCATACAGGGATATCCCTGTGATAGTTTGTTCCACCATACAGGGAGTTTCCTGTGATAGTTCCTTACACCATACAGGGAGATCCCTGTGATAGTTCGTTCCACCATACAGGGAGATTCCTGAGATAGTTCCTTCCACCATACAGGGAGATTCCTGTGATAGTTCCTTCCACCATACAGGGAGAATCCTGTGATAGTTCCTTCCACCATACAGGGAGATTCCTGTGATAGTTCCTTCCACCATACAGGGAGAACCCTGTCATAGTTCCTTCCACCATACAGGGATATTCCTGTGATAGTTTGTTCCACCATACTTTGAAACATCTAAAATGCGAACATGTGTGCCAAGTTATTTCAAAATGTTCACATGCGTGACAAAGCTACAGCTCAGCTCCGATTAGCACATTTTTAGCACGCTCACTTCTCACCAATGCAACCCGGGTTCGATCCTCGGACCGGGAAGTATGTGAGATGGTACGTGGACGCCAGATCGGACAGGTGGGTTTTCTCCGGGTACTCCGGTTTCCTCCCACACGAATGACCACATATATATACGCTTTCATCCTCGCCAAAGAGAGTGATTAATATAAGTTGTTAGAACTCGCTTCACAATCGTTGTAAAATAAATAAAGTTTAAACAAAATTGTGACAGGCAGTAGGGGACTAAAAAGGAACCGAGAGGAACGTGAAGACGATATACACAACCAGACGTTGTGCTGTGCCGTCTTGTGAAGTTTCAAATTGTATCTGTATCTTCATGAAAATCCAACTAAGGGTTTAGAAGATCTTGCCGAGACAAACGACCAGATATATGTGAGATTGTATGACAAGTTCGAAAAACACAATTCTTACCAAACGTCAAGTTCACTGTTATGGTGGGACTTTTCTGGAGCAGGCAACTACCCCTAGAAACAGTATGCAATCTATCAAAGTCTTATATATATTTTATGTTTTTAGTTCTTCTCAAATATTACATTCGTGCTGACATTAATCTGATGTATACACGTACTGGTGCGATGGAAGTACAATAAAGAATAAAGTTTATTTACTGGTGCATGTGGTCTAAAAGTTTATATATGTATAGTGCAGTTTAAATGACATATTTTCCTGGGCAGACTTAGTCGACTTAAGCGGTTAACCGGTAGCCTACTAAGCAATGTGTGCGAGGTGGCTTGCTCAATGACACTACATATATATACGTGGCCTGACCGAGTATCGAACCTGGGACCGTTTGATTCCAAGTCCAACGCACCTGGGACAGTTTGATTCCATGTCCAACGCTCTTATCACTGGACCACACACGATAGATACATCCGTCAAAGAGTTGTTTTGAAATTGGCTGTTGGGCAATAATAAAAAGAATATATACCAGCCACAGTCAGGCTATGAAAACCATTATCCTCATCACATATTGCCCCAATATACCGAACGTTGGAATCGCTAGCTAAAAGTATCTTCGTCTTATTACCACATTTTCTAGAAAGAAAAGCAATTGGTCCCTCAACAGAACATCCTGAAAGCATAAATTGAAAGGGCCTCTCGGCATGCAAAGCCATATCTTTCAACAAGTGTAAAAACACGCAAAACGTATGATCTACTGAACGGTAAAACCAAAATCGATAACGTGCGTATACTGTCACACCGAACTGTCCGAGGAAAGAACTATCCGAAATCTGAACAATAATTTGAATAAAACTAAAAGCATCAAACTATATAAATAGCACGCGATTTTACCGAAAGAACGAGCGAATTACACGGATCAAAATAGTGTTTGCCGAAAAAACGAAATGAAATAAAGGAGTTGTCGTCGTTATAGCAGTTTCTAAAACCACGAGCAATGTTTGCGTCTGCGCACGCATGCGCCATGCAGTACTTTCCTTATAAGGGCATATTTTGATAAAGGACAGCCGTAGACCATACGGTCTCTGCTGGTGTCATTGAAAGGTTGCCCAACAAACACCTCTACCACCTGTTAGAAGCAAACATTAGACGAAGTTACACACTTTAAATCAATCTTATAAAAAAAAATCAAATCCATTCAATGATAAATGAACTAATCTAACTAGTAAGCATGATCAGTAAATGTATCCAGCATGATTATGTATTGCGCCAGTATGATGCCGGAGATGAGGCCTATAATGCTTTTATCCTGGAGAGGATAATTGGTTCAGTCAACCTATGGGGATCCAACCATCAAGCCCTAAGTACTTAGATGGAGCTCAATGTCGAACATTATACGTACTAAGATGGGAGATATGATTGTTGAGCTGAAGGAGAACCGATCATTGTTTGCCCCCGCATGGCTTATACTTGTCACACGTTCCAGTCCAGACAAGTACAAGAATCCAGTACCATATATTAACTCTTCTTCCCCCATGAACAATCCGTCTTTGTAATGGCCTCCCCTAATATACACAGTGCAGCCCCAGTTTAACTGCTGACCACTGTATCACTCATTGCAATGTTTCACACTCGAGTATAAAGTGCTGCAATGTTTCAAATGCTGCTTCTGAGAGCTTACACGTTGGATCTATTACATGCTGTTCAAAGGTCACTTGTGTATATTGTAGTATACAATTATATGTCCCCGTTAGTAGTTTCATTTTCACTGGAATTCTTGTCATTTCTCTCGTATAACACCCCTTTGTTTGTAGTATCGGATGAGATGTAAAGCCCCTCTGCAATTTACACTGCGACTCATTAATCTTGGGTTTGATTCTAGTATTGATGATTGAGTCAATTAACTTACAGATCACTGTTTTTTTGACATAACAGGAAGATAGATAGATAGAATTGTGATTTCTCTATACTACTTGGCATCAGTTGTTGTGCCATTGTACTTGAAGATTAGAAATAATAAACCACATTTAAGAACATCTGGTATATTCCCTTCTGAAAATATTGTACTTATTAGTTCATGAAATGATTTCATTAGTTGTTCCCCACCTTATGTTATATGTTCAATCATTATTCCATAACTGTCTGCTTATTGCTTCTGTCTGTATCTGTATGTTACGTAGTAGATCCCAATACTGGTATTTCACTATGGGGAGGGGTGCGCGCTTAGTAGCAGCTCTGGAGGCCTGTCTTGAAGGCCTCGACTGTCTGGGCGCTAATAGTGCACTCGTCCAGTTGGTTCCATTTGACCACTGTTCTTATGAAAAAGGAGTTTTTGTATTGTTCACTGTTAGCCCTATTCACAACAAAACAGTTTGAGTTGTTTGTGACCTGATTTTCAAGAATGTTGCTTACTTCAAAGTTTGTATACTTAACGGGTTTAACCCTGCGTTTTGGTTTAATTCTGACTAAGTAGTCACAGGTGTCTACTGCCGGTACCATACCCCCCACTATCTTGAACAGGTAGGTTAGCCTGTTGAATTCACGGCGCTGTTGGAGGCTTGGCAGGTTGTGCTCTTGTAACATCCTGGTGACACACCCCTCGTCTCGAGACTTGTAGTCCTTCGTTATGAAGCGTGCGGCCTGTCGTTGAATCTTCTCGATGGCGTTGATATCTTTGGAAAGATAGGGGTCCCAAATAGTGGATCCGTATTCCAGGCTTGATCGTACGAGGGAGATGTAGGCAAGTTTCCTGCATTCCATAGGACAGTTTCGAAGGTTACGGCGTAAGAAGCCTAGTGTGGAATTGGCTTTCTTGCAAATGTTGGATATGTGGATGCCCCATTGAAGATCTTCGGATATGGTGACACCGAGGTAAGGATTACAAGGTACTTGTTGAAGAAAGACGTTGTTGAGTTGATAGAACTTGGATGATTTGTTCCGGATGCTGAGGATGTAACACTTTTTTGCGTTGAAGCGCATTCCCCATGTGGCTGCCCATTTTTCTAATTCATGTAAGTCGTTTTGCAGTATGATGTGATCCCTGGCTGACCGGATAGTTCTGTATAAAAGACAGTCGTCGGCGAAGAGGCGGACTTGGGAGGATACACACTCGGGTAGATCGTTTATGTGGCACAGGAAGAGAAGAGGTCCCAATACTGTGCCCTGGGGAACACCGGACTCAACCCTGACGCTCTTGGAGTGTTCGCCTTCGCAGACTACATCCATCATCCTCTCTGTCAGGAAGGATGACAGCCAGTCGTTAAGTTCTCCTCGGATACCATAGCAGTCTAGTTTGTGTAGTAGCTTTTTATGTGGAACGGTAATAAAGGCTTTACTGAAGTCGAGTATGGCCACATCTACTTGTTGTTTGCTGTCAAAGGACTTTAGTAGATCATGGAGAGTTACTAAGAGTTGAGATTCTGTAGAGAAACCGGATCGAAAGCCATGGTTAAGGTTGGTTAGTATCTTGTGCTTGTCGAAGAATTTCATGATGTGGCTACAGATGATATGTTCAAGTATCTTGCATGGTACGGAGGTGAGAGAGACTGGTCTGTAATTTTCTGCTTGGTGTCTGTCGCCCTTCTTGAACACTGGGGAGATGAATGCATTCCGCCAGTCGGATGGAAGTTTACCTGTATCTATGGAGTGTTGGAAGATGTCTCTTAGACCGGGTGAGAGTTCCTTAGCGCAGGTCTTCAGTACAATATTTGGGATGCAGTCTGGGCCCATCGCTTTTTCAGTGTTGATGTTTTCGAGTTGTTTTTGGACTCCTTTCGTGCTAATATGTAAATTTTGGATGTTCGGTAGGTTCTTCTTAGTATTGACGGTGGGTTTAGATGAATCAGATTCTCTTGTGAAAACTGATTGAAATTGTTCAACCAGGATGTCAGCTTTGGCTTTGGAGTCTGTAATTAGGTTGCCTTTTTGTTTCAGTGGAGCTGTGCCGATGTTGTCTTGTTTCTTTGCCTCTTTCATCTCTTCAATTGTTACTGGAGATATATATATATATCGCATTTTTTGCCACACATTGATTTATTCATAATTCATATTAAACCATTTCATGACAGTTCTGGGTCGTTTTTGAGGCTAGCCAAGTTTTCAAAGTGATTTTTAAAACCTACTAGGAAAATAATTTTTAGCTTACCTGCAAATCCACTTTCTTCTAATTTCTCAGTCGTTGGATTCGGTTCATGGAGTTTTCAAAATGGCGACCACTTGTTGACAGTTGCATACCAGCATTTCATTTGGTATTATCGCTGTCTTTCGCACAAAAACACACAAATAAGTAGGTAAATGCAAATCAAAATAATCATATGTTACTTAGCGACAGTTAATTTAGAACTAGCTAGCACACTACTTAGTGTTTATGATGATCAATGCAGCGAAACAAGTCTGGGCAAATCTGGAAATAATTAAGTTTGTTAAATATTGTTTAAATATCCCATTTCGATATACGAGACGACCATGAAACTGAAATGCAATTTTTTGATTTTTTCTAATCTTACTATGATGACTACAACACAACCCACTGATAGGATTCGCTGTTACTGCAGATCCTGACATGTCTGCATCACCTCTAATATTTAGACTTGAAAAAATACCTAACATTCCTTAAATAATAGTTACCGATTGCCTACTAGCCTGGCGCCTGTCATACGAGTATAGGATTCGGAATGTACTGATGTTCATAAAAAAGAGGTGTCTCATAAGTCAGAAATGGCTGCCCCTTTAAATAGGGACACTATAATAAAGCACGTATACTCGCCACTGCCGAGGCCAAGTTGAATAAGTCTGGTCTAAGATGCTTATGGTGACACCAGGAGGAGTCATCTTCTTCCTTCACAGGGTGACAAATCCCGTTGCTTCTTTCGAACGGGTCATGTTTAGGGCAACACCCCTCACTGTTGGTCATAACGCAGCAGCATATAAACGGATCTGACAGTTAGACATCTGGTCATCTCGGTTGCTCCAGGGTCTGTCCATACCTCTACCACCACCGTAAAACAGTGGTGGTGAAACGTGTATCCCTTGTTGCAAGGTCGACATTCACAAGATCCCAATATCCTACGCTGCTGCGAGATCCCCCCCGACCACTACATACCCGCCTGGGGAGGTCAGCCGGGAACCAGCCGGTATTAATTTATATTATGCTCATAGTCGTAATATTTCCTCACTTGACTTGAATTCTCTTCCTGTGAGATAACCAGGAGGAACAGTTACTAAGTTAGTACTTTAGGATTGTTGTCTGTAAACAAGAGGTAAAATTCTTCAATGTGCAATTCTAATTAATTTCTATTCAAACATTTGTTACATGTGATGATGTATCTAGTTGGGTAATTTACATATTTATGTTGGTAAATAGCTATGTATCTAGTTGGGTAATTTACATATTTATGTCGGTAAATAGCTATGTATCTAGTTGGGTAATTTACATATTTATGTCGGTAAATAGCTATGTATCTAGTTGGGTAATTTACATATTTATGTCGGTAAATAGCTATGTATGTAGATGGGTAATTTACATATTTATGTCGGTAAATAGCTATGTATCTAGATGGGTAATTTACATATTTATGTCAGTAAATAGCTATAATGCTAATGTTATTTGTTTTGTAAAAACTCCGACAATAAATAAAGTTTGAATTGAGGGTAACGGAGGTGTTTCATTGGTTTGCCAACATTGGATATAATATAATACACACAAACATTGCAATATACATTGTACTACAATTCATGTTTCTATTTTCAGGATGAACTAGATATAGACCGAAATGTTGTCATGTAGAGAAGTTACTCAACAGACATATTAGACCCAGCTGGTGAGCCCAGACTTCCACATCACCCCATGCTGGTCAGCTTGATTAGGAAAGGAGTGTCCAGCAATTAGGGGGTCGGCAGGAGTGTCCAGCAATTAGGGGTCGGCAGGAGTGTCCAGCAATTAGGGGTCGGTAGGAGTGTCCAGAAATTAGGGGTCGGTAGGAGAGTCCAGCAATTAGGGGTCGGCAGGAGTGTCCAGCAATTAGGGGTCGGCAGGAGTGTCCAGCAATTAGGGGTCGGCAGGAGTGTCCAGCAATTAGGGGTCAGAAGGAGTGTCCAGCAATTAGGGGGTCGGCAGGAGTGTCCAGCAATTAGGGGTCGGCAGGAGTGTCCAGCAATTAGGGGTCGGCAGGAGTGTCCAGCAATTAGGGGTCGGCAGGAGTGTCCAGTAATTAGGGGTCGGCAGGATGATGATCAATGACCAGCTGATTCTCGAGGAGGACTATGATGAGAATTATGTTCCACCTGACGACGAGATCTCTGAGTACGCTCAGTGTATCGGTATAGAACCCGATAAGGAACATTATCTGCTCTGGATTGCAAGAGAAGGCATAAATGCTCCTCTCCCGGAAAATTGGAAACCCTGGTGAGTATATATATACCAGGGCTCACTCTGTGCTCCCTAAAAAATATTTATTTTTTAAATATTTTCATACAAAATGTTGTCCAGTATATATACACCACAGGGATTCGGCACGTTTGGGGGTACTAGTATATATATTTAAGTACAGGGATTCTACTCTGTGGGATGTCAGATTTCGCATCGATCAGTAAAATGGCCCTATCTGAAACAATTTTGTACAAAGCTGTCCAAATATAACGCCTATCCCGAGTCTTTATATTGTTCTTCAAATAAAACACAACTTTAAGCTGCATGCATGTATACTTTGCAAACAATTGCCACAAACATTGGCCATAGCAGGTCACATTTCCATACAAGGACACGGGTTCTGTCAGCAACAAAAAAAATCTTCGACGGGAGAGTTTTAACTGTGAATAACATTATCAATAAAATGTGTTTCCACTAATGTGTAGGTTTATTCGGCAAAAAGGTTTCGTAGCATTTTCAATTTGTTTTGAAAATTTCTAAAGCGGCGCAATTCGCGTTGAAACGAGCATTCTGATTGGATTATTAGAATGTAACAAGATGTTTTTTTATATATGAAGAATAATCATAATCCAATCAGAACGCTCGTTTCAACGCGAATTGCGCCGCTTTAGAAATGTTTCCCTAAACATTTTTATTTTTAATATTTTCATACAGTTTTGTCCAATAAGATACACTGGCCCATTATAAAGTACTCCGTCTATTCAAATGTTGTATTTAATGGTCATACTGTGATATTTAATCATATTTTGTTGAAATTTATTAAATAACACCATTTAAGGACGTGATCGCGCACTTTCTCACTTCTCTCCCAATAATTCTGACCTAGAATGAACCCTGTATATATGTAACTTATATATATGGTCCGCTTCCGTAGTCGAGTGGATACGGTCGCTGACTAGTGTACCACTCTAACCTATCATCACTGATGGTCACTGGTTCGAGCCCCTCTCAGGCCGTTTCTCATTTATATGAAGAAAAAGTTGGCAATTTCTTACGGAGGTTGGTGCACCAAGAACTGGTTAACTGCTTGAGCCTGCCCAGGAAAGGTGTTGTTAGGTAAACTGCCCATCGGCGATATAGCCCAAAATTGTGCTGTTGCAGGCGTAAAACCCGAACAAATTTCTATATAATAAATACTTAGAGAAGTAACCCATATTAAGTAATTAACTGACCAGAGAATGGGCAGAATTCACATTATGATCATAATATTTAGCCTGATTCTGAGAGTTAGCTTCATGCATGTCAGACACTAATTATCAGGGATGTGAGAAAAGCGCACACGGCCAGATGCCAGTATGCATCTGTCTCCGTGGCCTAGTGGTTAAGGTGTCCGCCTACAGAGCGGGAGGTCGAAGGTTCGAATCTCGTCAGGTGTTTGTTCTGATATGGCCGGTTGGTGAGCCGCCAGCTAGTTAAATAATGGTTATCGATTGCGTACCAGCCTGGCATACAAGCATAGGATTCGGGAAGTACTGATGTTCATAAAAAAAGGGTGTCTCATAAGTCAGAAATGGCTGGCCCTATAAATAGGGGTGACACTATAATAAACAAACACTTTACTTTACGTACTTAATACTTTCACATTTTGCATGAATGCAATCATATTTTCTTTCTTTTCCAAATTTTATTTCCTGATCAATATACATATACATACTATTTACACATATTGAAAACATGTACCTGTAATGAAAAACAAAACAACAATATATCAGTTTGAATATACAAAGTTCTAACAACCGACAGTATTAACACAAACCATGCATGATATTTCCATGTTATACACAATCAGTGTATATTTTCTTGCAGCCAAGATCCAAATGGTGACATTTACTATTTCAATTTTGCCACGGGCGACAGTATTTGGGATCATCCCTGTGATGATTTCTACAAGAAGATGGTTGCCGAGGAACGAAGAAAGTTTGCACTCGCACAAAAACAAGGTAATAGTTAGTTTAAACTTTTGTTTATTTTACAACGATTGCGAAGCAAGGTCTAACAACTTATATTTATCACTCTCGTTGGCGCGGATGAAAGCGTAAATGTGGTCATTCATGTGGGAGGAAACCGGAGTACCCGTAGAAAAACCCACCTGTTCGATCTGGCGACCACCGTACCATCTCACATACTTCCCGGTCGGAGGATCTAACCCCGGGATGCATTGGTGAGAAACGAGCGCGCTAACCACTGCACTAATCGGACAACCTGAGGTGAAGGATGCTCTGGCTTTAGCTATCAGTCAACCTATCAGTATGCTTAAAAATTACATGCCTGTTGTTTCCAGTCAGAAATTAACCCTACCAGTTTAGTTTATACAAATTTATCTTAGCTCGATTGTGAAAACAAGTTCTTGCAACTTATATTAATCACTCTCGAGACCTCACTCCTGATGGAATCCATCTCCACGAAGGAGCGAGAAGAGGCATGTGGAATTTAAATGCCTTGCCTAAGGGCACAATCGTAACTGCTCCAGTAAGTAAGTAAGTAAGTTTAGTTTATACAAATTTATTTTAGCTCGATTGCGAAACAAGTTATGTCAACTTATATTAATCACTCTCGAGACCTCATTCCTGATGGAATCCATCGCCATGAGGGAGAGAGAAGAGGCAACGTGGAATTTAAATGCCTTGCCTAAGGGCACAATCGTAACGGCTCCAGTGGGGCTCGAACTCAGGACCTTTCGCACCTGAATCGAGCGCACATCCACTGCGCTATCACGACTTTAAGTAAGTAAGTAAGTAAGCTTACTTACAAAACCGTCTTCCAGCATAAAAATACAATGCCATAATTGTATAAAAGTGCTTGCAGATTTGCTCCCTTTAACCCTTTCAACACCACAGACCTCTAAATAGGCTTACAAAAAGTGTAGATCCAGATGAGCCGACTCGTGACGAGCCGTCTCATCAGGATCTGCACTTTTATTGCCAGTGATATGACTATTTTTAGACATAATTACCCATTTTGATAAATGAACTTGTCCAAATGTGATTTTCTGATTCATTTATTGGTTTATGAATATCATGGACCAGTCCATGTGAGTTACTTGGTGTTGAATGTGTTAAATACTGTCTGGAGCACTAGCATATCTATATAATTATATTGCAGGCCTCGTCAAAAAGAAAGGCAAGCCGGGAAAAGATGATGTCAAAAAGAAAAAAGACAAGCTCACACCTGATAAGGTACACCACACATGCTATCATAAATTCTGTACGAGATACATACAACTGTACTCGGACTATAAAACTCGACGATAAATAATCGTAAAAATTATAAACTCGCACTTTAAGATGGATCTTCTCAATCTGAAATGAGTTAATTTCTGTAACCAATTATTCCAATATAATGCTCCCGAAGAAATTTACTTCGGGTGCATATAGTTTTCGCAATGTCCGTCCATCTGAGTCAATATTTCCTGTCTGTGCTGTAACTTCTTCGGCTATTGAGATATTTAAAAAGTAATGTGCCTCAAGTGTTCGCCATATAGAGGTGATGTATCATACACATGGTCTGTAGCTTCAAGGTCACACTTCCGAGGGGGCGGGGTAGGTGTCATTCATCACTTACTGTGATATTTCCTGTTTCTATTCTAGATACATAATTAACAACAGTTAGTTATGCACTGTTATGGCGTTACTTAGTACATATCTATGTTTAGACACTAATTTTGTAGGTTTAAAAATAATATCATTCCAGCCTCATAACCTCAAAGGGTGTAACAAAAGCATAGACGTTTACAGCTCTTAGTCTATCTGGGAACTGAACTTGTCAATAGCATTTTAGCAAATCAAATTTATTGTTGTTCATCAGTGCATTTTTGTTATGATTTGACATAATTTACTGTGCTTAATTTGTTTGGTCTTTCCATTTTCAAAATACAACTGATTTAAGACCTAAGTTTTGGGGTCGTATTATAGTCGAGTTAGGTGAGTAAATACGGTACATAGTTACAACAACAACAACAACAACAGTTTATTGCGTAAAACATCTATAAGACGTTTAAAGCAAATACAATAATTACACATTGTAGTGGGTACACAAAAGTAATTACCAAGAGGTCTCTTTAATAAAATATTGTGAAAAGATAGCAATTCGAATTACAAGGATCTGTTCTGCATAAATATGCTTACGGTGGGTTGTATGTATTGTTGTATGTATTAATATGATTATTTAAATATTAAAATGTATTAATGTCCACTCCTACTGATTAATGCATAATATATAAACTTAGAAGTATTAAGAATACAACGTTTTGACTGTTCTGACATGATATGTTCAAACTTATTAATGTTGGGCCAATGGTTATAATACGGTTTAAGATACTTGGTAAGTAATTCCCTATATTTTGGGCATACTAACAGGAAGTGGTATTCGTTTTCTAAGACATTCATGTTACAATTCAGACAGTGTCTATCTTCTCGTCTAATGTTATTATATCTGCCGGTTACATTATAGTTGCAGTATAATATGGGCACTAGATTTAATCATGCTTTTGTCTTGCACAATCGAGTGGAAATTATGCTGTGAATTGTGTTGAGCATAATGAGATGACATGTATAGTACTTTTTTAAATTGGCTCCAGTGTTTTTCAATTGGCTACAGAAGTGGCGCAGACAAACATTCAGACATAGGGAACCCTGAGTAATTGTACGACTGCCCACTCTACCGCTGTGTATTTCATCTCAGATTGGGTTGTGATTCTAGGAATGTTAAATGTATTTTTTTCTGCAGCAACTTGGACCTTTGAAAGCGGAGCAAAGCCTTGGGACTCCCACCATGCACAAACAGCTGGTAGTGGACCAAAACAATAAGTCAGGGGGTCAAATGGGGATGTCTGGTGGACAGATGGGCATGTCAGGGGGACAGATGGGGATGTCTGGTGGACAGATGGGCATGTCAGGGGGACAGATGGGCATGTCTGGAGGTCAGATGGGACAACTTGCACCGTTGCGGAGCTCAGTAGGGGTCAGTGGACCAGTAAGTATATATATATCGCATTTTAGAGCGTAATATAGCTTTAATTTTCGGTTAATAGTTATTTTTAAATACTGCAGAAATTAGTTTTGTACATAATAGCATTTACAAAATTTAATTTCAAACTTGTTTTTTCCCAAAATTATATGATCTCGAGATAATAATGTTAAATAATAATACTATAATTCATATACAAATTTATCTTAGTGTAATCTTTAGTAAACCACCATTAACTCAGTTATTGGTGTTTTTGGTAAAAAATTCAAAAAGAAAAATTCCCATAAACATATGGTAATTTCACAAAAGCAGGTTCGTTTGTGGCCCATTTATTTAAATTTACTTTAGCTCGATTGCGAAACAAGTTCTTACAACTTATATTAATCACTCTCGAGACCTCATTCCTGATGGAATCCATGGCCACGAGGGAGAGAGAAGAGGCAAAGTGGAATTTAAATGCCTTGCCTAAGGACACAATCGTAACAGCTCCGACGGGGCTCAAACTCCGGGCATTTTGCACCTGAAGCGAATGCGCTATCACGACTTCCATTTTACATACATGTGTAATGTAACCACAGACATGCGCATGTGGTATAATTTTTGACACGTTCAGGGATCATTCTATAGGGCGATGTGGGCGAAATTGTCGCTCTAGGGACCCTGACTTCGCCCTCTGGGGGCCACTCTTCTCTCTAAAAAAATAAAATATTTTTTGGTTTTTACGATTTTCAAACAAAATTCTGTCAAGTAAGATACACTGGCCCATTATAAAGCACTCCTTCTATTCAGATGTTGTATTTAATGGTTGTACTGTGCATTTTAACACCTATTTTGCAGAAGTATATTAAAGAACACCATTTAAGGAAGCGATCAAGCGCTTTCTCACTTCTCCCAAAAATTCTGACCTAGAATGAACCCTGCAAGTTTATACCAGTATCTTTAGTTGAGATGGAGAGATTTATGTGTTGTAATATTTTATATTAGGTGTCACCACATTCTGTAAGTCTTATTGCCTGCCTGCCTGCGCAGACTAGCTGCATAGGATCATACTCCTTGCAATACTGACTGTATACAGATATATACCCACTACTAAACCTGCCTGATCTACATCATTACGCACAGCATGTTTCCTTATATACTGTGTATCATTGTGGTGTGACATTTTCGGATGCTGGTAGGATATTGTGCCTTATTAGCTAACATACTACAGTCAAACCTGTGTTAGTGGTCACCTCTATTAAGCAGCCAACCTGTATTAAGCAGCCAGTTTCCAGAATCCCAATATGTAGGTTTATTATACATTTGACCTCTATTAAGCAGCCACCTGTGCTACGCAGCCACTTTCTGAGATTCACTTGATTGACTGCTGTAGACAGGTTTGATTGTACATTTGACCTCTATTAAGCAGCCACCTGTGCTACACAGCCACTCTTTGAGATTCCCTTGATTGGCTGTTGTAGACAGGTTTTATTATATATTTGACCTCTATTAAGCAGCCACCTGTGCTACTCAGCCACTTTCTGAGATTCCCTTGATTGGCTGCTGAAGACAGGTTTGACTGTATATAAATGTTAATTCATTATTTTTGGACTGTTTTTGTCATTCCTGAGCCAGGCGGGCAACAGTTCCATGATATGAGGTCCATAGTTTTGAATGTAGCCCTCCTGTACCGTACCCGAGATTCCGATTAATAGCGGAGACCATGTTTTAAATGTTAGACAGATTGAAAACAAACAGGTGCCGCAAAACCCAGATCATTCCGCAGACGAATGCTGTCAAAATGGTCAGATTTGGTGAAATTACGTACGAAGAACGTTCATTACTAAGACTATTATAAATGCTCCCAAAACATTAAACGATAAGATGGTGTTTTACGTTTATTTATCGTCGCTACCGGTTGCCCATATGAGCGACGCCTCCTGAAGAGATTAGTTATTTTAGATTTTTGGAGGATAATGCAATGATACAGAGAGAGACCCATTCCAGAGTCTCCTCTGGTTCTTTTACGTGCATGGTGTAAAGCACCGACACAAGACCTTGGTTTAACGTCCCATCTGAAAGACTGTTAATTTTATTAGGGTCAGATGGGGGATCGAACCTGCGATCCCTGGATTACCAGTCCAGCGTGTTACCACTGGACTACATATCCGTCTGTGTAAAAAATAAGAATTGCAAAATAGTATTTATATAGTATGTCAGGCAATAAAACAATTATTTCATCAAACAGTCAAAAACTTTGCCCTAATGTATTGGGGATGTCTTTGAAACTGTTGCCCTAGGCCGCTATTGCAGTTGATAAGTTGTTTGCTTTGTCCGAGTCATGGCTACCCAACTCCACCCTGCTTTTCCCTATCACAGTCTGTCATCCTGGGTAATGGGGCGTGTGTGTTTTACGTTTATTTATCGTCGCTACCGGTTGCCCATATGAGCGACGCCTCCTGAAGAGATTAGTCATTTTAGATTTTTTGAAGGATAGTGCAATGATACAGACAGAGACCCATTCCAGAGTTTGCTCTGGTTCTTTTAAGTGCACGGTGTACAGCACCGACACGAGACCTTGGTTTAAAGTCCCATCTGAAAGACTGTTAATTTTATACGGTCAGACGGGGAATCGAACCTGCGATCCCTGGCTTACCAGTCCAGTGTGTTACACACACACACAATGAACCAGAATGTACCTGAAGCAGTAATGGTGGAAAAACACAATGCTCCGTATCGCATTAAACACAGTTAGTTAGATGTTATTTCGTAGATAATATTTCATATGCACATATTGTTATATATTATTGGCGTAACATGCATGATAATGTAGAAGCTATGCACCGTGTACTATATATGCATGCACATTATACTCGTACAATTTGGTGCATATACAGAGTGGAAGCTATGTACCGTGTACTATATATGCATACACGTTATACTCGTACAATTTGGTGCATATACAGAGTGGAAGCTATGCCCCGTGTACTATATATGCATGCACATTATACTCGTACAATTTGGTGCATATACAGAGTGGAAGCTATGCACCGTGTACTATATATGCATGCACGTTATACTCGTACAATTTGGTGCATATACAGAGTGGAAGCTATGCCCCGTGTACTATATATGCATGCACATTATACTTGTACAATTTGGTGCATATACAGAGTGAAAGCTATGCACCGTGTACTATATATGCATGTACATTATACTTGTACAATTTGGTGCATATACAGAGTGGAAGCTATGCACCGTGTACTATATATGCATGCACATTATACTCGTACAATTTGGTGCATATACAGAGTGGAAGCTATGCACCGTGTACTATATATGCATGTACATTATACTCGTACAATTTGGTGCATATACAGAGTGGAAGCTATGCACAGTGTACTATACATGCATGCACGTTATACTCGTACAATTTGGTGCATATACAGAGTGGGCGGGGCTCGTATTAACATAAATCTATTGTGATTTTATGGCATTAAGGTTGTAAAACAACAAATAAATTGCCTATTAAATACATAGTAAAAAGTAAAAACATACAGTCTGTTCATTTATATTTCCAATCTTTCATTTCTTCTGATACCACATCCACTGTGAAGAGGTATTCAAATGAAACTGTAAAAGAGCAAAACTTTTCCAATTATAATGTTTTCCATATCCAGTGCTCACCGGTGAATAACATCACTGTGCTTACACACTGTATTCCTCTGCCAAATAATACAGTATACCAACCTTCAGTTAGCAATGGCCGGTTTCCTCCCACACGAATGACCACAGATACGCTCTCATCTGCGCCAACGAGAGTGATTAATATAAGTTGTTAAAGCTTGTTTCGCAATAATTTTAAAATAAATAAAGTTTAAACTTAAACCTAAACTTATAATTCCAAATTATTTAAATATAGTACTTTAACAAATCTTAGTCAAATATACCTTTGGAATAGGAATATTGCATGGTTTGATTTAACCATATTTTATAATTCGTAGTCTTGGTGTAGCAGATTGAACTTTATCGCTATCCCTCATGGATACGTAGTCTTGGTTTGGCAGATTGAACTTTATCGTTAACCATCATGGATACGTAGTGTTGGTACGGCAGATTGAACTTTATCGCCAACCCTCATGGATACGTAGTCTTCGTGTGGCAGATTGAACTTTATCGTTAACCCTCATGGATACGTAGTCTTGGTGTGGCAGCTTGAACTTTATCGCTAACCCTCATGGATACGTAGTCTTCGTGTGGCAGCTTGAACTTTATTGCTAACCCTCATGGATACGTAGTCTTCGTGTGGCAGATTGAACTTTATCGTTAACCATCATGGATACGTAGTGTTGGTACGGCAGATTGAACTTTATCGCTAACCCTCATGGATACGTAGTCTTCGTGTGGCAGCTTGAACTTTATCGTTAACCCTCATGGATGCGTAGTCTTGGTGTGGCAGATTGAACTTTATCGTTAACCCTCATGGATACGTAGTCTTCGTGTGGCAGCGTGAACTTTATCGTTAACCCTCATGGATACGTAGTCTTCGTGTGGCAGCTTGAACTTTATTGCTAACCCTCATGGATACGTAGTGTTGGTGTGGCAGAATCGCTAACCCTCATGGATACGTAGTCTTGGTACGGCAGATTGAACTTTATCGCTAACCCTAATGGATACGTAGTCTTGGTGTGGCAGATTGAACTTTATCGCTAACCCTCATGGATAACTTGGAGGCTACTGTATATACATGCGCAAGAAATCCATTTACCTATAGTAACCCATGGATAATCCAGTCTGCATATCTACCTCACCTCCACCTCACCTCACCCCCACAATTATTTTTTTTCTTCAAGTAGAGATACGAAAGTTTTGTTGATTTTGATTTAGCCATATTTTATTGCATATGTAATACATTCGACAATACAATATTACATACGAGCATGAATCAGATGTGAAATAAGTTAACAGATTGCATGATTTGTGTGATCTATTGTGTTTATTAAGCATGCATGTACAGATGCGCGTTGTGCAAGGTACCATCCGCGAATACAGTCTGGATGATGACTCTATGTGGTAAAATGGATGCAGTGTCCGCTTTCTAACCGAGTGGTTTTGAGTTTGAGCACAGCCAGAACCACGGTTGTGATGTCCTTTAGCTAGACACCTAAATCCACACTGCTTCTTCTCTCTCTCTTTCATTGGGATGGATTCCATCAGGAGTTAGATCTAAATTATTTTTATATAAACTAGCCTGGCTCCCTGTGCCTGGCTCCCTAGTGTATTCCACATACTTTGTATTAACTAGCCTGGCTCCCTGTACCTGGCTCCCTAGTGTATTCCACATACTTTGTATAAACTAGCCTGGCTCCCTGTGCCTGGATCCCTAGTGTATCGCACATACTGTGTATGAACTAGCCTGGCTCCCTGTACCTGGGCCCCTAGTGTATCCCATACTTTGTATAAACTAGCCTGGCTCCCTGTATCTGGGCCCCTAGTGTATCCCATACTTTGTATAAACTAGCCGGGCTTCCCGTACCTGGGTCCCTAGTGTATCCCACATACTTTGTATAAACTAGCCTGGCTCCCTGTACCTGGCTCCCTAGTGTATCCCACATACTTTGTATAAACTAGCCTGGTTCCCTGTACCTGGGTCCCTAGTGTATCCCACATACTTTGTATAAACTATCCTGGCTCCCTGTACCTGGGTCCCTAGTGTATCCCATACTTTGTATACACTAGCCTGGCTCCATGTGCCTGGATCCCTAGTATATCCCATACTTTGTATAAACTAGCCTGGCTCCCTGTACCTGTCTCCCTAGTGTATCCCACATACTTTGTATAAACTAGCCTGCCTCCCTGTACCTGGCTCCCTAGTGTATCCCACATGTTTGTATAAACTAGCCTATCTCCCTGTGCCTGGCTCCCTAGTGTATCCCACATACTTTGTATAAACTAGCCTGGCTCCCTGTACCTGGGTCACTAGTGTATCCCACATGTTTGTATAAACTAGCCAGGGTCCCTAGTGTATCCCACATACTTTGTATAAACTAGCCTGGGTCCCTGTACCTGGGTCCCTAGTGTATTCCACATACTTTGTATAAACTAGCCTGGCTCCCTGTGCCTGGCTCCCTAGTGTATCCCACATACTTTGTATAAACTAGCCTGGGTCCCTGTACCTGGGTCCCTAGTGTATTCCACATACTTTGTATAAACTAGCCTGGCTCCCTGTACCTGGCTCCCTAGTGTATCCCACATACTTTGTATAAACTAGCCTGGCTCCCTGTGCCTGGGTCCCTAGTGTATCCCACATACTTTGTATAAACTAGCTTGGCTCTCTGTACCTGGCTCCCTAGTGTATCCCACATACTTTGTATAAACTAGCCTGGCTCCCTGTACCTGGCTCCCTAGTGTATCCCACATACTTTGTATAAACTAGCCTGGCTCCCTGTACCTGGCTCCCTAGTGTATCCCACATACTTTGTATAAACTAGCCTGGCTCCCTGTGCCTGGGTCACTAGTGTATCACACATACTTTGTATAAACTAGCCTGGCTCCCTGTGCCTGGGTCCCTAGTGTATCCCACATACTTTGTATAAACTAGCCTGGGTCCCTGTACCTGGGTCCCTAGTGTATCCCACATACTTTGTATAGACTAGCCTGGGTCCCTGTACCTGGGTCCCTAGTGTATCCCACATACTTTGTATAAACTAGCCTGGCTCCCTGTACCTGGCTCCCTAGTGTATCCCACATACTTTGTATAAACTAGCCTGGCTCCTGTGCCTGGTCCCTAGTGTATCCCACATACTTTGTATAAACTAGCTTGGCTCTCTGTACTGGCTCCCTAGTGTATCCCACATACTTTGTATAAACTAGCCTGGCTCCCTGTGCCTGGGTCACTAGTGTATCCCACATACTTTGTATAAACTAGCCTGGCTCCCTATACCTGTCTCCCTAGTGTATCCCACATACTTTGTATAAACTAGCCTGGCTTCCTGTACCTGACTCCCTAGTGTATTCCACATACTTTGTATAAACTAGCCTGGCTCCCTGTACCTGGCTCCCTAGTGTATCCCACATACTTTGTATATACTAGCCTGGCTCCCTGTACCTGGCTCCCTAGTGTATCCCATACTTGTATAAACTAGCCTGGCTCCCTGTACCTGGGTCCCTAGTGTATCCCACATACTTTGTATAAACTAGCCTGGCTCCCTGTACCTGGGTCCCTAGTGTATCCCACAGACTTTGTATAAACTAGCCTGGCTCCCTAGTGTATCCCACATACTTTATATAAACTAGCCTGGCTCCCTGTGCCTGGGTCCCTAGTGTATCCCACATACTTTGTATAAACTAGCCTGGCTCCCTGTACCTGGCTCCCTAGTGTACCCCACAGACTTTATATAAACTCGCCTGGCTCCCTGTACCTGGCTCCCTAGTGTATCTCACATGACTGTTTTCAGTGTAATAATCTTGTGGTTTCAGATCCGCTCCAGTTTAAACACGACAACAGGCTCCCTGAACAAGTCGGGTCAGGGTATCGGTGCCAGCGTGAACGTGTCGTCCCACATGACCAGCAGCATGTCTCTACCGGTCTACTCGACGGAATATGAAGATGAGGTATGACCTTTATAGCAAACATATGCATGTGTGTGTTATTGAAAGATACATTAAAAATCACTTAAATTGTCCCATTGGTTGTCAATGGTAAATTGACAGACTCGGAATCAGAGCTTCTATTGTCCCATTGGTTGTCCATGGTAAATTGACATCTGCCGGAATCAGAGCTTCTATTGTCCCATTGGTTGTCCATGGTAAATTGACATCTGCCGGAATCAGAGCTTCTATTGTCCCATTGGTTGTCCATGGTAAATTGACATCTGCCGGAATCAGAGCTTCTATTGTCCCATTGGTTGTCCATGGTAAATTGACATCTGCCGGAATCAGGGCTTCTATTGTCCCATTGGTTGTCCATGGTAAATTGACATCTGCCGGAATCAGGGCTTCTATTGTCCCATTGGTTGTCCATGGTACATTGACATCTGCCGGAATCAGAGCTTCTATAGCTGCCTGTCTGTCTCTTCTGAGCTGATTTTTTGCTGTTAATTAAATTGATCAATTTAAATTATCAATACTATCCGAAATTGGTCATATAACCATTAAAACATGTTATGTAGCCCACTGTTCCCATCAACTCGAAGAAGCTATTACACCTCTGTTAAGCACAATCAACTTTGTATAGCAACATACTGTTTTAAATGCTATTCATGCAGTCTAAATGCATTAATATCATATTACTTGCCTGAGATGACGATGATATGTAACGCATCAGGGGTAGCTAAATCCATTGGCCGTCCGTCCGTCCAGGAGATATGAATGCATCAGGGGTAGCCAAATCCATTGGCCGTCCGTCCGTTCAGGAGATATGAATGCATCAGGGGTAGCCAAATCCATTGGCCGTCCGTCCAGGAGATAGGAACGCATCAAAGGTAGCCAAATCCATTGGCCATCCGTCCAGGAGATAGGAACGCATCAGGGGTAGCCAAATCTATTGGCTGTCCGTCCAGGAGATAGGAACGCATCAGGGGTAGCCAAATCTATTGGCCGTCTGTCCAGGAGATATGAACGCATCAGGGGTAGCCAAATCTATTGGTCGTCTGTCCAGGACAAGTGCTAATGACTGCCGGACAAGCATGGGTTTCTTGTTGGCAGCCCTTTCGGGTAATTGCTTTGAAAATTGTATTTGTTTTACACTTCAATATGAGAATGTTTACGGCACGGCTTTGAAGTTGCTAATGAATGTCATATATCCAATTAACTAATAAAATCCGATGATTTGCGACCTGCTTCACTTATCCTTGTTAATTGCCACTATGGTCCGATAATCCGAAGCCATAAATTAATCCGAGACAGATGTTTTCACTTAGGCATTATATTGACTTCCTCCATGATTTAATACTGTCAGTTGACTGGTACACTAATAAACGCATAATATTACAACAATTATTATTGTGGATAGTAAGCCTGTCTATAAGGGAAGTAACTGCTACGGAGCTTTTTAAGGTACATGTGCGTGTCTAAAAATAGATGTGGAATTTATAAGATAAGTTGTGATTTTTCACCTGCAATTAATTTTCCTTCTAGGCAAGTCGCCGCAAGTGTTAAATAATTTTACTTGCTAAGTTATAAATCTGAAGATTTGGCTTCCCCTGCAAGTTGGCATGAACCGTACCAAACAATATTTATCCATATATGTTTGATAGACTGTAAAGTTAATTTAATAGCATTGTTCAATGCATTTTATTCCTTTCAACATCATGACAAATGTTTAAAGCGACACTACATCGGTGAAAATGCCTGCGGAATGTAATTTGCTATCATATGGTACAATTCTTTTCCAAATATTTATCTCAAAAACTGAGTATTTCAACAAATAAACGTCGTATACACGGTTTGTTGACATAAAAAAAGTGTAAATAGTAATACAGCTCGTGTATCCTGAATAACACGATTTATTGTACAGATTTACCATTATATCTCACATTTGTGCCTATGCATATTTATTTGTAGACTAATCTTAGTTAAATTATCACTAAACTACATTATCTCGTGTTTAGTATTGACTCAAAATGACAAACAAACGTCAATTCAGGAGCGCGGATGACCGTTATATGAAATCCTACTTTCACTTTTGAAGTTTGTCGACCACAAAAACACTGTTTATTGATTCAATGTTAGTGTTCAAAAATATTGAGAAGAATTCGTTGTAGCAATTCATTTATACGTGAACAAATGCTACCACTGTAACCTATCATCACTGATGGTCACGGGTTCAAGCCCCGCTCAGGCCGTGTCTCATTTATATGAAAAAGTTGGCAGTTTCTTACGGAGGTTGGTGCACCCAAGTACTGGTTAACCGCTGGAGCCTGCCCAGGAAAGGTGTTGTTAAGTAAACTGCCCGCCGGCGATATAGCACAAAATGATGCTGATGCAGGCGTAAAACCCGAAATATAACATATAATATAACATAACGTGAACAAATGCATTTTATTTGCTTTTTGCCTATATGTCGCTTTAACCTAATATCTTTCAGCCAGTTTGACTGTTTTATGGGGCTCCGTTTTTATGTTTTGCAATGATAGGTTATTCCTGTATTACAGCATGATGACAGACCTCACAGCAGACAACACAGTCTGGATGGTGAAGTCCATGACTTCGCAGCTCTCGGATACGAGGTATGTACTAGATGACCTAGAACTACTCAAGCTCTTAGCACCCAGCATCCTATTGAATCTGTGCCATCTCTTTTCCTTTTTCATAATCTCTTTATGAAAATGATTATTGTTCTGGAAAGACATACTAGGGCTACATCTAGACATTCAAATATGGAGAAATTTCAGGGTAATTTAGGGAGGAGTTTTGGGTAGATTAGGGAGAAGTTTCAGGTTAGTTAGGGGGGAGTTTTGGGTAAAGTAGGGAGAAATTTCAGGTAAAGTAGGGAGGAGTGTCTGGTAAAGTAGGGAGGAGTGTCTGGTAAAGTAGGGAGGAGTTTCAGGTAAATTAGGGAGGAGTTTTGGGTAAATTAGGGAGGAGTGTCTGGTAAAGTAGGGAGGAGTTTCGGGTAAATTAGGGAGGAGTTTTGGGTAAATTAGTAAGGAGTTTCGGGTAAATTAGTGAGGAGTTTCAGGTATAGTAGGGAGGAGTTTCGGGTAAATTAGGGAGGAGTTTCGGGTAAATTAGGGAGGAGTTTCAGGTACATTAGGGAGGAGTTTCGGAGTTTAACCAAATGCTCACTATATACTCCTTCATTTGGAAATAGGGAGATCTAGACAATTAAGGGTGGCTACATCTTCCAAGTCACCCTTCAGGTCAAGCCCTGATTTATATGAGAAGTGATTTGAGATGTGTTTCAGAAGAGAGGTAATTTTCAAGTGGAGACGTGAAAGCAAATGTATCAACCTAGATAGGTGCCATACAACCTGTACTGACAGCATTATATATCATGTTACTGTTTGTTTCTAGGACTCGGAGCACGACAGCGACAGTGAAGATTATGGAAGAGATGTCGTAAGTTACATTTATGTTTATGACCACATTCACGGAAATTCTTGAATAAAATTATACAAGATTCCCGCTGTCGGTCGCCAGTGGCGCCAATTGCGACAAAAACAAATATTTGCATTCAATTTTGTGAATTGGCGAAAATATTTGGTGTAACATTTCTTTTTTTTCCTTTTCTTTTTTTGGCACAGCATGACTTCAAATATTTATCTGTGAACTATATAGCTTTTAGTTGGCTCCAAGTGTTTCATTTTGGGTCCAGTGTTTTTTCAATTGGAGAAGTGGCGCAGACAAAATCCAGACAGAGGAAACCCTGAATATAGCGTCTCAAAATATTCCATAAGTGTACAAGGGGTTAAAGAATTGTTTCATAATTCACCCTGTAGAACTAGCTGCCTGAAAAATTCACCCAGCCGTATATACATTTAATTAGGAAATAGTATTTGTCTTGTGTCTTGTTGTGTGTGTGTTTTACGATTATTTATCGTCGCTACCGGTTGCCCATATGAGCGACGCCTCCTGAAGAGATTAGTTATTTTAGATTTTGGAGGATAGTGCAATGATACCATTCCAGAGTCTCCTCTGGTTCTTTTACGTGCACAGCGTAAAGCACCAACACGAGACCTTGGTTTAATCTTAAAACACACACGAAAACGAAAGCTGTATAATTGAAAAGATGGGTGGGGTAACCATGATCTCCGTGTTCCAGATTAAGTGACAGATTGGGTGACACGACACAGTACCCTTCAAGTTACACCTATCTAGTGTCCTGATCAGGTTGGTATGCATTAGATACAGGATTTGTTATGAACCTGTCACAGCCAATGATATATGACTAGATATAGTGTCCTGTGCACGGCTACATACATAATGTTTTACAGGACTTTGGTATAGACAAGAACCTGTCGGAGAGGATTATGGATATTGAGAATGACCCGGCTTTGAGAGGTTCCCTGGAGAAGGTATAATCTTACCGCCTATAAACAATAATGTAACACTTAAATACTGCAACAATTATTAAAGTTTTGGGATAAAAATGTGTTTTGGAATGGATAATGTATTTTATTCTAAAATTTGTGTCGAAAATATGGGGGGGGGGTTTCCCTGGACGAGTGGCTAACATCATGGACTTCAAATCACTTGCCCCCTTAATGCTGTATGTTCGAATTCCGCTGTGGGTGTGGAATTCTTTCATGTGAGGAAGCTATCCAGCTGGCTTGTGGTAAGTTGGTGGTTCTACCTGGGTGTCAATCCGTGCCTGCAATACTGCTCCAAGGGTCTTCCTCCACCATTAATACCTGGAGAGTTGCCGTATGACCTAAGCTGTTGGTGGGACTTAAACCCAAAAAACAAATATGTATCTAATTCATAGATACTTTTGCTGTTGTTTTTTACTTTCCGAATAAGGTAGTTTTATTAAATGGCTGCCTCCGTGGTTGAGTGGTTAAGGGCACTGACTTGTATACCACTATTACCTATCATCACTGATTGTCAATGGTTCGAGCCCCACTCGGGCCGTGTCTATTTATATGAAAATATTGGCAGTTTCTTACGTTGGTTGGTGCACCAAGTACTGGTTACCACTGGAGCCTGCCCAGGAAAGCTGTAGTTAGGTAAACTACCTGTTGTCGATATAGCCCAAAATGGTGCTGATGGAGGCGTAAAATCCAAACAAATAAACATTGATCTACCATAAACAGCCATGCAAGTTGAACAGCCACATTCTGTTGTGTCCGGAACTTTCTGAATATATTTGGTTTAACCCATTCAACACCAAGTAACTGACATGGACTGGTCCATGATATTTTTAGACCAATAAATTAATAACAAAATTACATTTGGATCAGTTCATTTATCAAAATGGGTTTTATTTTCTTCTAAAAATAGTTATATTACTTGAAAAAAGTGCAGATCCTGATGAGACGGCTCGTGACGAGCCGGCTCATCTGGATCTACACTTTTTTGTAAGCCAATTTAGAGATCTGTGGTGTTGAAAGGGTTAAACAGTATTTATTCCAATAAATGTACATGTATAACACAAAAAATGTTACAAATTACATAAATTGTGAATGGGATGGATGGGAAAACAAGTTTTGAATATATTTGAAATACAGATTGTAGATTGGTGAAACTATCAATAGACAAGAACAGTACTCTTGGTGATATTTTTCTTGATCTCATAGGATTTTGATGTCACCCTGTCGACAGCCCGGGGTGAGGAAGTCGGCAAGATGAGCCCCCTGGAGGACGACAGAAAAAGACGAGCGGAGGTGGCAGCAAGTGCCGCAGAGAAGTAAGTGTGATATGTGTTCTACAGCTGCACACATTCCTGTTTCTGTGAAACTATTACTGGATTAGTGATTGCTCGTACTGCATGTAGCACAATATGGCACCCAGGGCTTGGGCTAGACCTATACAATATGGAGAAGTTTAGGGGTACACAAGGGAGAAGTAAAGGTAGATGAGGGAGAAGTTTATGGTACAAAAGGGGGAGATTAAAGTAGACAAGGGAGAAGTTTACTGTAGAGAAGGGTCAAGTTTAAGGTAGACAAGGAACACGTTTAAGGATCACAAGGGAGAAGTTTTAAGGAACACAAAGGACAAGTTAAGGAACTCAAGGGACAAGTTAAGGTAAACAAGGGACAAGTTAAGGTACACAAGGGACACGTTAAGGTACACAAGGGGCAAGTTAAGGTACACAAGGGGCAAGTTAAGGTACACAAGTGACAAGTTAAGGTACGCAAGGGGCAAGTTAAGGTACACAAGTGACAAGTTAAGGTACACAAGGGGCAAGTATAATACACAAGGGACAAGTTAAGGTACACAAGGAACAAGTATAATACACAAGGGGCAAGTTAAGGTACACAAGTGACAAGTTAAGGTACACAAGTGACAAGTTAAGGTAAACAAGGGACAAGTATAACACACAAGGGGCAAGTTATGGTACACAAGGGACAAGTTAAGGTAAACAAGGGACAAGTATAATACACAAGGGACAAGTTTTTATAAGTACTTGCTTGTTTACTGTACACAAGATAGAAGATCATTGACTCGGCTGAGTGTCCGCTGTATATTCTATGTCACGGCTTCTGCTTCTGGCTGTGTGTCTTATCCTGGACGGATTTCTGGCTTAGACGCCCTAATCTAAAAATCTAAAACTTCTCCCTACGCGCAAAATAGGGAGCAGCCAATAAGAGGGAGATTACACCTCCGAAATCACCCACTAGCTCAAGCCCTGGCACGGTAGTTCTGTCAGATTTGTTCTGAATGTAATAATTAGTGTACTTATAGTGACCTATATTGAGATAACTCCATTCATACACATAACTCTACAATCTAATATTCAATTCATGTACAGGTGCGAAAGGTCCGGAGTTAGAGCTCCGCTGGAGCCGTTACGATTGTGCCCCGAGGCAAGGCATTTAAATTCCACGTTGCCTCTTCTCTTTCCCTCGTGGCGATGGATTCCATCAGGAATGATGTCTCGAGAGTGATTAATATAAGTTGTAGGAACTTGTTTCGCAATCGAGCTAAAGTTAAATTTGTATAAAGTAATTCATGTACATTCATTTACCCTAATCGTGGTGATTATTCCTTCTTTGGTTTTGTGAGAATAAATCAAGAATTCCCTCTTTGTTATCTAGAAACAGGGCTCATACTACTTAACAATACGACATACATTAACCCTTTCCCTCATAGAAGCACCTCTTGAGGCCATTAACAATATGACATACATTAACCCTTTCCCTCATAGAAGCACCTCTTGAGGCCATTAACAATACGACATACATTAACCCTTTCCCTCATAGAAGCACCTCTTGAGGCCATTAACAATATGACATACATTAACCCTTTCCCTCATAGAAGCACCTCTTGAGGCCATTAACAATATGACATATATTAACCCTTTCCCTCATAGAAGCACCTCTTGAGGCCATTAACAATATGACATACATTAACCCTTTCCCTCATAGAAGCACCTCTTGAGGCCATTAACAATACGACATACATTAACCCTTTCCCTCATAGAAGCACCTCTTGAGGCCATTAACAATATGACATACATTAACCCTTTCCCTCATAGAAGCACCTCTTGAGGCCATTAACAATATGACATATATTAACCCTTTCCCTCATAGAAGCACCTCTTGAGGCCATTAACAATATGACATACATTAACCCTTTCCCTCATAGAAGCACCTCTTGAGGCCATTAACAATATGACATACATTAACCCTCTCCCTCATAGAAGCACCTTTTGAGGCCATTAACAATACGACATACATTAACCCTTTCCCTCATAGAAGCACCTCTTGAGGCCATTAACAATACAACATACATTAACCCTTTCCCTCATAGAAGCACATCTTGAGGCCATTAACAATACGACATACATTAACCCTTTCCCTCATAGAAGCACCTCTTGAGGCTATTAACAATACGACACACATTAACCCTTTCCCTCATAGAAGCACCTCTTGAGGCCATTAACAATACAACATACATTAACCCTTTCCCTCATAGAAGCACATCTTGAGGCCATTAACAATACGACCTACATTAACCCTTTCCCTCATAGAAGCACCTCTTGAGGCCATTAACAATACGACATACATTAACCCTTTCCCTCATAGAAGCACCTCTTGAGGCCATTAACAATACGACATACATTAACCCTTTCCCTCATAGAAGCACCTCTTGAGGCCATTAACAATATGACATATATTAACCCTTTCCCTCATAGAAGCACCTCTTGAGGCCATTAACAATATGACATACATTAACCCTTTCCCTCATAGAAGCACCTCTTGAGGCCATTAACAATACGACATACATTAACCCTTATCCTCATAGAAGCACCTCTTGAGGCCATTAACAATACGACATGCATTAACCCTTTCCCTCATAGAAGCACCTCTTGAGGCCATTAACAATATGACATACATTAACCCTTTCCCTCATAGAAGCACCTCTTGAGGCCATTAACAATACAACATACATTAACCCTTTCCCTCATAGAAGCACCTCTTGACGCCATTACCAATATGACATACATTAACCCTCTCCCTCATAGAAGCACCTCTTGAGGCCATTAACAATACGACATACATTAACCCTTTCCCTCATAGAAGCACCTCTTGAGGCCATTAACAATACAACATACATTAACCCTTTCCCTCATAGAAGCACATCTTGAGGCCATTAACAATACGACATACATTAACCCTTTCCCTCATAGAAGCACCTCTTGAGGCTATTAACAATACGACACACATTAACCCTTTCCCTCATAGAAGCACCTCTTGAGGCCATTAACAATACAACATACATTAACCCTTTCCCTCATAGAAGCACATCTTGAGGCCATTAACAATACGACCTACATTAACCCTTTCCCTCATAGAAGCACCTCTTGAGGCCATTAACAATACGACATACATTAACCCTTTCCCTCATAGAAGCACATATTGAGGCCATTAACAATACGACATACATTAACCCTTTCCCTCATAGAAGCACATTTGACGCCATTACCAATACGACATACATTGACAATGTAGTAGCCAAACCAATGTTCATAATAAAGGCTAGAATCTCATGTAGTCCCAGTATTATCTATGGAGGTGGGATAGATATGGCGACTACTTATACACTGCATGATAGCTAAATGGCTGCCGCTTGTATGGAGATGCATGTATAATAGTATATTAACCTAAATCTCTATGTAGCCTCAGCAATATCTATGGAGGTGGGATAGATATGGCGACTACTTATCCACTGCATGATTGTATGGAGATATAATCATATATTAACCTAAATCTCTATGTAGCCTCAGCAATATTTATGGAGGTGGGATAGATATGGCGACTACTTATACACTGCATGACAGCTAAATGGCTGCCGCTTGTATGGAGATATAATAGTATATTAACCTAAATCTCTATGTAGTCTCAGCAATATCTATGGAGGTGGGATAGATATGGCGACTACTTATCCACTGCATGATTGTATGGACAGATAATAGTATATTAACCTAAATCTCAACGAAGGAAAGGGTTAAAGGGCGCACTCACGTGGTTTCTCACTTCCGACTCAGGGATGGTCCTGAGAGATGACAACTATATAGGTTGATACTGTGATGTATATAATACTTATGTGGTGAATCCTGTCCATGTGTCTAACGGTGTTGCACTGGTCAGCTAATGTGGTGAATCCTGTCCATGTGATTAATGGTGTTGCACTGGTCAGCTAATGTGGTGAATCCTGTCCATGTGTCTAACGGTGTTGCACTGGTCAGCTAATGTGGTGAATCCTGTCCATGTGTCTAACGGTGTTGCACTGGTCAGCTAATGTGGTGAATCCTGTCCATGTGTCTAACGGTGTTGCACTGGTCAGCTAATGTGGTGATTCCTGTCCATGTGTTTAATGGTGTTGCACTGGTCAGCTAATGTGGTGAATCCTGTCTATGTGTTTAACGGTGTTGCACTGGTCAGCTAATGTGGTGAATCCTGTCCATGTGTTTAACGGTGTTGCACTGGTCAGCTAATGTAGTGAATCCTGTCTATGTGTTTAACGGTGTTGCACTGGTCAGCTAATGTGGTGAATCCTGTCCATGTGTTTAACGGTGTTGCACTGGTCAGCTAATGTAGTGAATCCTGTCCATGTGTTTAACGGTGTTGCACTGGTCAGCTAATGTAGTGAATCCTGTCTATGTGTTTAACGGTGTTGCACTGGTCAGCTAATGTGTATGTTTCATACTAATCTTCTACAATCTCTCATATACTGAGCCTGAAGTCTTATAGTGTATATACTCAGCCTGAAGTCGTGTATCGTATATACTCAGCCTGAAGTCTTGTAGTGTATATACTCAGCCTGAAGTCTTGTAGCATATATACTCAGCCTGAAGTCGTGTACCGTATATACTCAGCCTGAAGTCTAGTAGTGTATATACTGAGCCTGAAGTCTTATAGTGTATATACTCAGCCTGAAGTCGTGTATCGTATATACTCAGCCTGAAGTCTTGTAGTGTATATACTCAGCCTGAAGTCTTGTAGCATATATACTCAGCCTGAAGTCGTGTACCGTATATACTCAGCCTGAAGTCTAGTAGTGTATATACTGAGCCTGAAGTCTTATAGTGTATATACTCAACCTGAAGTCTTGTAGCATATATACTGAGCCTGAAGTCTTATAGTGTATATACTCAGCCTGAAGTCTTGTAGTGTATATACTCAACCTGAAGTCTCATAGCGTATATACTGAGCCTGAAGTCTTATAGTGTATATACTCAACCTGAAGTCTCGTAGCGTATATACTGAGCCTGAAGTCTTATAGTGTATATACTATTTACTCCACCTGAAGTCTTGTAGCGTATATACTGAGCCTGAAGTCTTATAGTGTATATACTCAACCTGAAGTCTTGTAGCGTATATACTGAGCCTGAAGTCTTATAGTGTATATACTCAACCTGAAGTCTTGTAGCGTATATACTGAGCCTGAAGTCTTATAGTGTATATACTCAGCCTGAAGTCTCCTAGTGTATATACTCAGCCTGAAGTCTTGTAGCGTATATACTCAGCCTGAAGTCTTGTACTGTATATACTCAGCCTGAAGTATTGTAGCGTATATACTCAGCCTGAAGTATTGTACTGTATATACTCAGCCTGAAGTCTCGTAGCATATATACGCAGCCTGAAGTCTTGTACTGTATATACTCAGCCTGAAGTCTTGTAGCATATATACTCAGCCTGAAGTCTTGTACTGTATATACTCAGCCTGAAGTCTTGTAGCGTATATACGCAGCCTGAAGTCTTGTACTGTATATACTCAGCCTGAAGTCTTGTAGCATATATACGCAGCCTGAAGTCTTGTACTGTATATACTCAGCCTGAAGTCTTGTAGCGTATAGACACAGCCTGAAGTCTTGTACTGTATATACGCAGCCTGAAGTCCTGTATCGTATATCATCAGCCTGAAGTCTTGTACTGTATATACTCAGCCTGAAGTCTTGTAGCGTATATACTCAGCCTGAAGTCTTATAGTGTATATACTCAACCTGAAGTCTCGTAGCGTATATACTGAGCCTGAAGTCTTATAGTGTATATACTCAGCCTGAAGTCTTGTACCGTATATACTCAGCCTGAAGTCTTGTAGTGTATATACTCAACCTGAAGTCTCGTAGCGTATATACTGAGCCTGAAGTCTTATAGTGTATATACTCAACCTGAAGTCTCGTAGCGTATATACTGAGCCTGAAGTCTTATAGTGTATATACTCCACCTGAAGTCTTGTAGCATATATACTGAGCCTGAAGTCTTATAGTGTATATACTCAACCTGAAGTCTTGTAGCGTATATACTGGGCCTGAAGTCTTATAGTGTATATACTCAACCTGAAGTATTGTAGCGTATATACTGAGCCTGAAGTCTTATAGTGTATATACTCAGCCTGAAGTATCCTAGTGTATATACTCAGCCTGAAGTCTTGTAGTGTATATACTCAGCCTGAAGTCTTGTACTGTATATACTCAGCCTGAAGTCTTGTAGCATATATACTCAGCCTGAAGTCTTGTACTGTATATACTCAGCCTGAAGTCTCGTAGCGTATATACGCAGCCTGAAGTCTTGTACTGTATATACTAAGCCTGAAGTCTTGTAGCATATATACTCAGCCTGAAGTCTTGTACTGTATATACTCAGCCTGAAGTCTTGTAGCGTATATACGCAGCCTGAAGTCTTGTACTGTATATACTCAGCCTGAAGTCTTGTAGCGTATATACGCAGCCTGAAGTCTTGTACTGTATATACGCAGCCTGAAGTCCTGTATCATATATACTCAGCCTGAAGTCTTGTACTGTATATACTCAGCCTGAAGTCTTGTAGCGTATATACTGAGCCTGAAGTCTTATAGTGTATATACTCAACCTGAAGTCTCGTAGCGTATATACTGAGCCTGAAGTATTATAGTGTATATACTCCACCTGAAGTCTTGTAGCGTATATACTGAGCCTGAAGTCTTATAGTGTATATACTCAACCTGAAGTCTCGTAGCGTATATACTGAGCCTGAAGTCTTATAGTGTATATACTCCACCTGAAGTCTTGTAGCGTATATACTGAGCCTGAAGTCTTATAGTGTATATACTCAACCTGAAGTCTTGTAGCGTATATACTGAGCCTGAAGTCTTATAGTGTATATACTCAGCCTGAAGTCTCCTAGTGTATATACTCAGCCTGAAGTCTTGTAGCGTATATACTCAGCCTGAAGTCTTGTACTGTATATACTCAGCCTGAAGTCTTGTAGCATATATACTCAGCCTGAAGTCTTGTACTGTATATACTCAGCCTGAAGTCTCGTAGCGTATATACGCAGCCTGAAGTCGTGTACTGTATATACTCAGCCTGAAGTCTTGTAGCATATATACTCAGCCTGAAGTCTTGTACTGTATATACTCAGCCTGAAGTCTTGTAGTGTATATACGCAGCCTGAAGTCTTGTACTGTATATACTCAGCCTGAAGTCTTGTAGCATATATACTCAGCCTGAAGTATTGTACTGTATATACTCAGCCTGAAGTCTTGTAGCATATATACTCAGCCTGAAGTCTTGTAGCGTATATACTCAGCCTGAAGTCTTGTAGCATATATACTCAGCCTGAAGTCTTGTAGCGTATATACTCAACCTGAAGTCTCGTAGCGTATATACTCAGCCTGAAGTCTTGTAGCATATATACTCAGCCTGAAGTCTTGTAGCATATATACTCAACCTGAAGTCTTGTAGCATATATACTCAGCCTGAAGTCTTGTAGCATATATACTCAGCCTGAAGTCTTGTAGCATATATACTCAGCCTGAAGTCTTGTACTGTATATACTCAGCCTGAAGTCTTGTAGCATATATACTCAGCCTGAAGTCTTGTACTGTATATACTCAGCCTGAAGTCTTGTAGCGTATATACTCAGCCTGAAGTCTTGTACTGTATATACTCAGCCTGAAGTCTCGTAGCGTATATACGCAGCCTGAAGTCTTGTACTGTATATACTCAGCCTGAAGTCTTGTAGCATATATACTCAGCCTGAAGTCTTGTACTGTATATACTCAGCCTGAAGTCTTGTAGTGTATATATGCAGCCTGAAGTCTTGTACTGTATATACTCAGCCTGAAGTCTTGTAGCATATATACGCAGCCTGAAGTCTTGTACTGTATATACTCAGCCTGAAGTCTTGTAGCATATATACTCAGCCTGAAGTCTTGTAGCATATATACTCAGCCTGAAGTCTTGTAGCATATATACTCAGCCTGAAGTCTTGTAGCATATATACTCAGCCTGAAGTCTTGTAGCGTATATACTCAGCCTGAAGTCTTGTAGCATATATACTCAGCCTGAAGTCTTGTAGTGTATATACTCAGCCTGAAGTCTTGTACTGTATATACTCAGCATGAAGTCTTGTAGTGTATATACTCAACCTGAAGTCTCATAGCGTATATACTGAGCCTGAAGTCTTATAGTGTATATACTCAACCTGAAGTCTTGTAGCGTATATACTCAGCCTGAAGTCTTATAGTGTATATACTCAGCCTGAAGTCTCCTAGTGTATATACTCAGCCTGAAGTCTTGTAGCGTATATACTCAGCCTGAAGTCTTGTACTGTATATACTCAGCCTGAAGTATTGTAGCGTATATACTCAGCCTGAAGTATTGTACTGTATATACTCAGCCTGAAGTCTCGTAGCATATATACGCAGCCTGAAGTCTTGTACTGTATATACTCAGCCTGAAGTCTTGTAGCATATATACTCAGCCTGAAGTCTTGTACTGTATATACTCAGCCTGAAGTCTTGTAGCGTATATACGCAGCCTGAAGTCTTGTACTGTATATACTCAGCCTGAAGTCTTGTAGCATATATACGCAGCCTGAAGTCTTGTACTGTATATACTCAGCCTGAAGTCTTGTAGCGTATAGACACAGCCTGAAGTCTTGTACTGTATATACGCAGCCTGAAGTCCTGTATCGTATATCATCAGCCTGAAGTCTTGTACTGTATATACTCAGCCTGAAGTCTTGTAGCGTATATACTCAGCCTGAAGTCTTATAGTGTATATACTCAACCTGAAGTCTCGTAGCGTATATACTGAGCCTGAAGTCTTATAGTGTATATACTCAGCCTGAAGTCTTGTACCGTATATACTCAGCCTGAAGTCTTGTAGTGTATATACTCAACCTGAAGTCTCGTAGCGTATATACTGAGCCTGAAGTCTTATAGTGTATATACTCAACCTGAAGTCTCGTAGCGTATATACTGAGCCTGAAGTCTTATAGTGTATATACTCCACCTGAAGTCTTGTAGCATATATACTGAGCCTGAAGTCTTATAGTGTATATACTCAACCTGAAGTCTTGTAGCGTATATACTGGGCCTGAAGTCTTATAGTGTATATACTCAACCTGAAGTATTGTAGCGTATATACTGAGCCTGAAGTCTTATAGTGTATATACTCAGCCTGAAGTATCCTAGTGTATATACTCAGCCTGAAGTCTTGTAGTGTATATACTCAGCCTGAAGTCTTGTACTGTATATACTCAGCCTGAAGTCTTGTAGCATATATACTCAGCCTGAAGTCTTGTACTGTATATACTCAGCCTGAAGTCTCGTAGCGTATATACGCAGCCTGAAGTCTTGTACTGTATATACTAAGCCTGCAGTCTTGTAGCATATACACTCAGCCTGAAGTCTTGTACTGTATATACTCAGCCTGAAGTCTTGTAGCGTATATACGCAGCCTGAAGTCTTGTACTGTATATACTCAGCCTGAAGTCTTGTAGCGTATATACGCAGCCTGAAGTCTTGTACTGTATATACGCAGCCTGAAGTCCTGTATCATATATACTCAGCCTGAAGTCTTGTACTGTATATACTCAGCCTGAAGTCTTGTAGCGTATATACTGAGCCTGAAGTCTTATAGTGTATATACTCAACCTGAAGTCTCGTAGCGTATATACTGAGCCTGAAGTCTTATAGTGTATATACTCCACCTGAAGTCTTGTAGCGTATATACTGAGCCTGAAGTCTTATAGTGTATATACTCAACCTGAAGTCTCGTAACGTATATACTGAGCCTGAAGTCTTATAGTGTATATACTCCACCTGAAGTCTTGTAGCGTATATACTGAGCCTGAAGTCTTATAGTGTATATACTCAACCTGAAGTCTTGTAGCGTATATACTGAGCCTGAAGTCTTATAGTGTATATACTCAGCCTGAAGTCTCCTAGTGTATATACTCAGCCTGAAGTCTTGTAGCGTATATACTCAGCCTGAAGTCTTGTACTGTATATACTCAGCCTGAAGTCTTGTAGCATATATACTCAGCCTGAAGTCTTGTACTGTATATACTCAGCCTGAAGTCTCGTAGCGTATATACGCAGCCTGAAGTCGTGTACTGTATATACTCAGCCTGAAGTCTTGTAGCATATATACTCAGCCTGAAGTCTTGTACTGTATATACTCAGCCTGAAGTCTTGTAGTGTATATACGCAGCCTGAAGTCTTGTACTGTATATACTCAGCCTGAAGTCTTGTAGCATATATACTCAGCCTGAAGTATTGTACTGTATATACTCAGCCTGAAGTCTTGTAGCATATATACTCAGCCTGAAGTCTTGTAGCGTATATACTCAGCCTGAAGTCTTGTAGCATATATACTCAGCCTGAAGTCTTGTAGCGTATATACTCAACCTGAAGTCTCGTAGCGTATATACTCAGCCTGAAGTCTTGTAGCATATATACTCAGCCTGAAGTCTTGTAGCATATATACTCAACCTGAAGTCTTGTAGCATATATACTCAGCCTGAAGTCTTGTAGCATATATACTCAGCCTGAAGTCTTGTAGCATATATACTCAGCCTGAAGTCTTGTACTGTATATACTCAGCCTGAAGTCTTGTAGCATATATACTCAGCCTGAAGTCTTGTACTGTATATACTCAGCCTGAAGTCTTGTAGCTTATATACTCAGCCTGAAGTCTTGTACTGTATATACTCAGCCTGAAGTCTTGTAGTGTATATATGCAGCCTGAAGTCTTGTACTGTATATACTCAGCCTGAAGTCTTGTAGCATATATACTCAGCCTGAAGTCTTGTACTGTATATACTCAGCCTGAAGTCTTGTAGCATATATACTCAGCCTGAAGTCTTGTACTGTATATACTCAGCCTGAAGTCTTGTAGCATATATACTCAGCCTGAAATGAAGTCTTGTAGCGTATATACTCAGCCTGAAGTCTTGTAGCATATATACTCAGCCTGAAGTCTTGTAGCGTATATACTCAGCCTGAAGTCTTGTAGCATATATACTCAGCCTGAAGTCTTGTAGTGTATATACTCAGCCTGAAGTCTTGTACTGTATATACTCAGCATGAAGTCTTGTAGTGTATATACTCAACCTGAAGTCTCATAGCGTATATACTGAGCCTGAAGTCTTATAGTGTATATACTCAACCTGAAGTCTCGTAGCGTAGTGTATATACTCCACCTGAAGTCTTGTAGTGTATATACTGAGCCTGAAGTCTTATAGTGTATACTCAACCTGAAGTCTTGTAGCGTATATACTGAGCCTGAAGTCTTATAGTGTATATACTCAACCTGAAGTCTTGTACGTATATACTGAGCCTGAAGTCTTATAGTGTATATACTCAGCCTGAAGTCTCCTAGTGTATATACTCAGCCTGAAGTCTTGTAGCGTATATACTCAGCCTGAAGTATTGTACTGTATATACTCAGCCTGAAGTCATGTAGCGTATATACACAGCCTGAAGTCTTGTACTGTATATACGCAGCCTGAAGTCCTGTATCGTATATACTCAGCCTGAAGTCTTGTACTGTATATACTCAGCCTGAAGTCTTGTAGCATATATACTGAGCCTGAAGTCTTATAGTGTATATACTCAACCTGAAGTCTCGTAGCGTATATACTGAGCCTGAAGTCTTATAGTGTATATACTCCACCTGAAGTCTTGTAGCGTATATACTGAGCCTGAAGTCTTATAGTGTATATACTCAACCTGAAGTCTTGTAGCGTATATACTGAGCCTGAAGTCTTATAGTGTATATACTCCACCTGAAGTCTTGTAGTGTATATACTGAGCCTGAAGTCTTATAGTGTATATACTCAACCTGAAGTCTTGTAGCGTATATACTGAGCCTGAAGTCTTATAGTGTATATACTCAACCTGAAGTCTTGTAGCGTATATACTCAGCCTGAAGTCTTATAGTGTATATACTCAGCCTGAAGTCTCCTAGTGTATATACTCAGCCTGAAGTCTTGTAGCGTATATACTCAGCCTGACGTCTTGTACTGTATATACTCAGCCTGAAGTCTTGTAGCGTATATACTCAGCCTGAAGTCTTGTACTGTATATACTCAGCCTGAAGTCTCATAGCGTATATATGCAGCCTGAAGTCTTGTACTGTATATACTCAGCCTGAAGTCTTGTAGCATATATACGCAGCCTGAAGTCTTGTACTGTATATACTCAGCCTGAAGTATTGTACTGTATATACTCAGCCTGAAGTCTTGTAGCATATATACTCAGCCTGAAGTCTTGTAGCGTATATACTCAGCCTGAAGTCTTGTAGCATATATACTCAGCCTGAAGTCTTGTAGCGTATATACTCAACCTGAAGTCTCGTAGCGTATATACTCAGCCTGAAGTCTTGTAGCATATATACTCAACCTGAAGTCTCGTAGCATATATACTCAACCTGAAGTCTTGTAGCATATATACTTAGCCTGAAGTCTTGTAGCATATATACTCAGCCTGAAGTCTTGTAGCGTATATACTCAGCCTGAAGTCTTGTACTGTATATACTCAGCCTGAAGTCTTGTAGCATATATACTCAGCCTGAAGTCTTGTACTGTATATACTCAGCCTGAAGTCTTGTAGCGTATATATGCAGCCTGAAGTCTTGTACTGTATATACTCAGCCTGAAGTCTTGTAGCATATATACGCAGCCTGAAGTCTTGTACTGTATATACTCAGCCTGAAGTCTTGTAGCATATATACTCAGCCTGAAGTCTTGTACTGTATATACTCAGCCTGAAGTATTGTAGCATATATACTCAGCCTGAAGTCTTGTAGCATATATACTCAGCCTGAAGTCTTGTAGCATATATACTCAGCCTGAAGTCTTGTAGCGTATATACTCAGCCTGAAGTCTTGTAGCATATATACTCAGCCTGAAGTCTTGTAGTGTATATACTCAGCCTGAAGTCTTGTACTGTATATACTCAGCATGAAGTCTTGTAGCATATATACTCAGCCTGAAGTCTTGTACTGTATATACTCAGCCTGAAGTCTTGTAGCATATATACTCAGCCATAATTCCTATACCATATATACTCAACCATAAGTATCGTAATGTATATATTCACCCATAAGCTTACCTTAAGCTAAAGGAACAAAGTATTATACAATGATAACAATACAGAACTGGTTCAGTTTTCAAAATAAAACCAACCTAACAGGAAAAAACAATTTGTATATTACTTGTGCGACTTGGGGGGTATAAGTCTAGGGGCAGTGTTAGAGCACTATTCCGAAACATATAAGGTTGACTTATGGCTGAGTATATATGGTATAAATGTATAATAACCAGTAAGAAGAACAATGGTTTTGTACAGTGTGCCTGGTCGGTAGTTAAATGTTGCATGTTGGATGGAATAATAACATTTTGACCGGTACATATGCTACATTGGTTCATCTGTTACTGCTTTTCATACCTTAGAGATCGAATCTTCTAGCTTTAATGTGGTGAAGGAGAACGCCAAACGCATTTCCTAGATGTGCTTCATGAAAGGAAATGTACAACCCAGGGTTCATTCTAGGTCAGAATTTTTGGGAGAAGTGAGAAAGCTTGTGATCGCTTCCTTAAATGGATTTCTTTAATATACTTCTGCAAAATAGGGTTAAAATACACAGTATGACCATTAAATACAACATTTGAATAGAAGGAGTGCTTTATAATGGGCCAGTTTGAAAATCGTAAAAACCCAAAAATAATTTTTTTTTTAAGGAGAAGTCAGGGTCCCTAGGGCGACAATTTCGCCCACATCGCCCTCTAAAATGATCCCTGATAACCACCGACCTTCCACATACCATCTATATACAGTCAAACCTGTGTTAGTGGTCACCTCCATTATACAGTCAAACCTGTGTTAGTGGTCACCTCCATTATACAGTCAAACCTGTGTTAGTGGTCACCTCCATTATACAGTCAAACCTGTGTTAGTGGTCACCTCCATTATACAGTCAAATAATACAGGTTTGACTGTAGCTTTCTCTCATGAATAAAACATCTACGCCCATTGTGCAATTTGAATCTATGGTTGTGAGATTGTCAAATGATAGGAGGTTAATGACCATATCTTAACTTGATAAATAATTGAACAGTGACTACACCTACGGTCCGTTCCTCATTCCTGTTATGTAGATTAGTCATGGTCAGCAGATTACCACTGTATATTTTGGTCAGCAGATGACCACTGTATATTTTGGTCAGCAGATGACCACTGTATATTTTGGTCAGCAGATTACCACTATATATTTTGGTCAGCAGATTACCACTATATATTTTGGTCAGCAGATGACCACTGTATATTTTGGTCAGCAGATGACCACTGTATATTTTGGTCAGCAGATGACCACTGTATATTTTGGTCAGCAGATGACCACTGTATATTTTGGTCAGCAGATGACCACTGTATAATTTGGTCAGCAGATTACCACTGTATATTTTGGTCAGCAGATGACCACTGTATAATTTGGTCAGCAGATTACCACTGTATATTTTGGTCAGCAGATTACCACTGTATATTTTGGTCAGCAGATTACCACTGTATATTTTGGTCAGCAGATGACCACTGTATATTTTGGTCAGCAGATTACCATTGTATATTTTGGTCAGCAGATGAGCATTGGATATTTTGGTCAGCAGATTACCACTGTATATTTTGGTCAGCAGATTACCATTGTATATTTTGGTGTAGTCCGCCTTCCGTGGTCGAGTGGTTACGGTCACTGACTTGTATACCACTGTATCCTATCATCACTGATGGTCACGGGTTCGAGCCCCGCTCAGGTCGTGTCTCATTTATATGAAAAAGTTGGCAGTTTCTTACGGAGGTCGGTGCACCCAAGTACTGGTTAACCGTTGGAGCCTGCCCAGGAAAGGTGTTGTTAGGTAAACTGCCCGCCGGCGATATAGCCCGAAATGGTGCTGATGCAGGCGTAAAACCCGAAATATAACATAACATAACATATTTTGGTGTCAGTTGATAAAATGTTAAGATCGTGATTCTCTCGTATGCTGCCATAATTCTAGGAAAATCATCCATCCATGTCCTATTAATAACTAGGCGGGATTACCTCGCTAAGGAGGTAACGGTTGTTTATTTGGGTTGCTGCAACTAAAGGCATTTATAGATAACATATAAGCTGTTTTTATCAGCAAACTTTATTAACAATAACAATACCTATACTTATATTGTATTTTCTGCAAGTGGGAGTGGGTGGAGTGGTTAAGTTTGTTGACTTCAAATCACTTGCCCCTTACTGCATCTGGTTCAAAACCCACGGGGGTAGCTCTGTGGTTCTGCCCGTCTGTGCATGCAGTACTAACCGGAGGGGCACCCAAGCTTCCTCCACCAATAATAGCGGGAGAGTTCACCATATGACCTAAGCTGTTGAGTGCGGCTTTGAACCACAAAAACAAACAAACAAATATTACTCACAAACAGCAAAATAATGTTAACAAGTTACTAATGCTAAGTCTACCCTGTTCTAAGTTCAAAGTTCAAGTCATATGACCTAATTTCACCTACACACATTAAACCCAGAAAACAAACCAACCAATGTATGTTCTGGTAGTGTTAATAAGCTTGTATGTGGGAAATAATAGCCTTTTGAACTGTTATAATCCTAGCCCTCTCACGCTCAGGTCAAAGTCGTGATAGCGCAGTGGATGCGCGTTCGCTTCAGGTGCGAAAGGTCCAGAGTTCGAGCCCCACTGGAGCCATTACGATTGTGCTCTTAGGCAAGGCATTTAAATTCCACATTGCTTCTTCTCTCTCCCTCATGGTGATGAATTTCATCAGGAATGAGGTCTGGAGAGGGATTAAACAAATGTTGTAAAAACTTGTTTCGCAATCAGCCTACAAAAAACAAAAACAAAATTTGTATAAACAAAAGTCTTAATTGTTTGGAATGCTTTTTTAACAGGCGAATATTTGGAGGAGAGACTTACGACGACTTACAGTAGGTTATAGAGTGCATTTCCCTCGTCTAACACTGCTTCTTGTAACTGTTACGCTCTCTAACACCTCACCTAACACCTCATCTTCTGTTTGTTTGTGTTATAAAGCACATTTTCTTTGTTTGAGCTTAAGCACACTGCTTGTTGTTGTTGTAACTAATCTGTAACGTGCGTGTGTGTGTATGCGTGTGCGCGCGAATGTGTGCGTGCGTGCGTGCGTGCGTGCGTGCGTGCGTGCGTGCGTGCGTGTGTGTTTGCTTTACAACATGTATGCTATATCGAGTGTATTACGGGCAAGGTCTTATTTTTATTTAGCTTTATTTAACATCGCTACTGGTTACCCATTTGAGCAACAACGCCTCTCCTAGGCCGGCTCCAGCGGTTAACCAATACTTTGTGCACCAACCTCCATAAAAAACTAGTTCATATAGAGACACAGTCTGAGAGAAAGGCAAGATAGAGCAGTGTAGTACCTTTTATTAGTCCCCTACTGTTCTATTAGAATGATTAGTCCCCTACTGTTCTATTAGAATGATTAGTCCCCTACTGTTCTATTGGAATGATTAGTCCCCTACGGTTCTAGTAGAATGATTAGTCCCCTACTGTTCTATTGGAATGATTAGTCCCCTACGGTTCTAGTAGAATGATTAGTCCCCTACTGTTCTATTGGAATGATTAGTCCCCTACTGTTCTATTGGAATGATTAGTCCCCTACTGTTCTAGTAGAATGATTAGTCCCCTACTGTTCTAGTAGAATGATTAGTCCCCTACTGTTCTATTGGAATGATTAGTCCCCTACTGTTCTATTGGAATGATTAGTCCCCTACTGTTCTAGTAGAATGATTAGTCCCCTACTGTTCTATTGGAATGATTAGTCCCCTACTGTTCTATTGAATGATTAGTCCCCTACTGTTCTATTGAATGATTAGTCCCTACGGTTCTAGTAGAATGATTAGTCCCCTACGGTTCTAGTAGAAGATTAGTCCCCTACTGTTCTATTGGAATGATTAGTCCCCTACGGTTCTATTGGAATGATTAGTCCCCTACGGTTCTAGTAGAATGATTAGTCCCCTACGGTTCTATTGGAATGATTAGTCCCCTACGGTTCTAGTAGAATGATTAGTCCCCTACTGTTCTATTGGAATGATTAGTCCCCTACGGTTCTAGTAGAATGATTAGTCCCCTACTGTTCTATTAGAATGATTGAACAGTTTTAGTGGCACTATAGGCTTGGTCAATGGCCGTCATTCCATTTCATGCCCGTAGCCACACTGAGGCACACCGAGGCGGCTTCCTCGGTTAAAATTTCCAATGCAAAAAAGACATAAATGAAAAATTAAATAAACACAATGCAAACAATCTCCCTTTGCTGTATAAAATGTTGACTGCTAGAGAGCTGAATGGTCGGTACATAATTATACGTCTAAACTCATTAAATCAGAAAACGCAGGAAATCGCTTCTATGCCCCAACAATTTTAAGGGGGAACATGCCCCCGAGCCCCCCTAGATTGCCTCGGTTGAAATTTGCCTCTGGCTACGGTACTGCATTTATATGGTAGTTATGTGTGACTGTCTGGACTATATATTTGGTGCCCAGTTGCTCATGCAGCGAATTTAAAACAAATTATCAGAAATTATCAAATTAATGTTTAGATCGATTGCAAAACAAGTTCTTACTACATTATTTTTATCATTCTCGAGCCCTCAATCCTGGTGGAATCCATCGCCATGAGGGAGAGAGAAGAGGCAATGTGGAATTTAAGTGCCTTGCCTTAGGGCACAATCGTAACTGCTTATGCTGATTGCGAACTCCGGGCCTCTCATACCTGAAGTGAACGCGCTACCACTGCGATATCACGACTCCCACATTCTGACCCATGACTTTTAGGTCATACTTTCAGATCAAAGTTGCCATGTTGTAAAGCACCGACACAAGATCTCGGTTTAAAGTCATATCTGAAGGACTGTTCATTTTATTAGGGTCAGACGGTGGATCGAACGATAAATAAATGTAAAACACACGCAAGATTATTTTAGTAGTCTTATACCCAAACGTCATTATCACATTTTCGTAATGCTTACGAATCACCAAATGAATCACAGATGTCCCGTTACTTTTGCATTTTCGCAAGTTTTGATTAGTTTCTTTGCTAGTAAATCAGATGCCTTTTATCTATGAGAAAATAATCTCTTTTCCTGGGAATGAATTGTTGCACAAATGATCACCATTATCAGATGGTGTATCATGGGCAAGAAAGCAAAGTGGGTTTATTAGGGGGTGAGGGTATCGCAAACATATTAGATGTCCTTACTGTCGATTTCGGCCTGTACCAATTTCGTCTTAACTATTAGAAGCCCTGATCCAGACCCATAACTTCTATGTCAATGTCACTATTAGAGGTTGAAGTTGCCATGTCCATCTATATATAGTCGCTATAGTCGTGTTCTATGTGGTTTGCCTTTTACCTTGTCGTTTGTATATTGATTATAAATGAAATAACTTGAAACAAAAGCTCAGCATAATAAGACATATACAGTCAAACATGTCTTAAGCGGCCAGCCAAGGGAGTGGTAAAAAGTGGCTGCTTAATAGAGGTTAAATGCTGAACCAATCCCACAGTGGGAGGTTGGTTACTGGCTGCTTAATAGAGGTTGGCTGCTTAATAGAGGTTGGCTGCTTAATATAGATGACAGCTAACACAGGTTTGACTGTACTGTCACTCACAAGAACCATGGTTTGAAGGTTAAGGTCACATTTAAGAGGTCAATGTGGCTCTGTGTCCCCCAATATATGTGATCTTGATAGTCATACCCGAAGTATGTCTTTATCGTCCATGGAGGGATTTTAAAAATAACGTTGCACAAATAATAAGATGCGCCACACGCAAGACACAGACGTGTAGTTGAAGGTCAAGGTCACACTTTTGAGGGTGAACGATTGAGAATGAATGGGGCTGGAGGTTACATGGGTAGGTGGGATAGACTGGAGTCTTTGTTCTGATGTAAGTTGTATGTTATTTTTCGAATAATGTAGGGATTTGAGCTTGATGTTGAAGCGGTGTATTATGTTATTTCTATCCCAGAGTTTGAACCCCACTGGAGCCGTTACGATTGTGCCCTTAGGCAAGGCATTTAAATTCCACATTGCCTCTTCCATCAGGAATGAGGTCTCGAGAGTGATTAATATATGTTGTAAGAACTTGTTTATCAAATCTAAAATAAATTTGTATTAACTAATGCCATATTGTTCGGAGTTGAATACAAGTCAAACCTGTGTTAGTGGTCACCTCCATTAAGCAGCCAACCTGTATTAAGCAGCCAGTTTCCAGATTCCCAATCGGTTGTTTTATTATATATTTGTCCTCTATTAAGCAGTCACCTGTGCTAAGCAGCCATTTTCTCTGACTCCCTTGGCTGGCTGCATAAGGACATGTTTGACTGTACATATTTGATGCATGTTTACATTTCATTTCTAGATACACATCATGCTTGTACATCTTAGATCTATCTCGTTTTGTTTCAATTTAAAACGTGCGTACGGTTTAGCGAAGAATGTTGTTTCTACCTGACAAAAGGGATAGACATTCAAACCTGTCTTGAGCGGCCAGCCAAGGGGGTGATGGAAATTGGCTGCTTAGCAGAGGTTCCTGCTTAATAGAGGCTAAATGTTGAACCAATACCGACACTGGGAATATGCACACTGGCTACAGGTTGGCTGCTTCCGGGGCGATTTGAATGAAATGCAGGGATCCCTCTGTGTGAATGTTTGTATGCGCCACATCTGTCGCCAATTGAAAAACACTGGAGCCAATTTAAAAATCTTGGAGCCAACCAAAAAAAAAAGAAAAAAAGGATGGCGCCAAATATTTTCGCCAATTCACAATATTTAGCGCCAATATTTGTTTTTTGTTGCAATTGGCGACCGACAGCGGGAACCCTGCAAATGTCGAGCGCAACTTTCTAGGAATGCTAAGAAAAACATTACACAATTGTTATCTGCTCATTTCGTCAACCAGTTACATAGAAATTACCAGTGGTATAACTGATTTTATGTTGAATTTGTTGCAGACGTCCGGATGAGGTACATATGGAGGAGCAGAAATTACTGACTGCCAATGATAGAGCACTGATGGAGACGAGAGAGAGAATGAATAGAGAACTGGAGAGAGCAAAACTAGATTTCTTAGAGGTAATACATACGCTTAATGAGGTAAATCATCCATCTAGTTAGGTAATACATACGCTTAATGAGGTAAATCAGCCATTTAGTGAGGCAATACATCCATTTAGCGAGGCAATACATCCATTTAGCGAGTCAATACATCACATCCATTTAGCGAGGCAATACATCCATTTAGCGAGGTAATACATCCATTTAGCGAGGCAATACATCCATTTAGCGAGGTAATACATCCATTTAGAGAGGCAATACATCCATTTAGCGAGGTAATACATCCATTTAGCGAGGTAATACATCCATTTAGCGAGGTAATACATCCATTTAGAGAGGTAATACATCACATCCATTTAGCGAGGCAATACATCCTTTAGCGAGGCAATACATCACATCCATTTAGCGAGGCAATACATCACATCCATTTACGAGGTAATACATCCATTTAGCGAGGTAATACATCCATTTAGCGAGGCAATACATCCATTTAGCGAGGCATACATCACATCCATTTAGAGAGGTAATACATCCATTTAGCGAGGCAATACATCCATTAGCGAGGTAATACATCCATTTAGCGAGGCAATACATCACATCCATTTAGCGAGGCAATACATCACATCCATTAGCGAGTAATACATCCATTTAGCGAGGTAATACATCCATTTAGCGAGGCAATACATCCATTTAGCGAGGCAACATACATCTATTTAGAGAGGTAATACATCCATTTAGCGAGGCAATACATCCATTTAGCGAGGCAATACATCACATCCATTTAGAGAGGTAATACATCCATTTAGCGAGGTAATACATCCATTTAGCGAGGTAATACATCCATTAGCGAGGTAATACATCCATTTAGCGAGGTAATACATCCATTTAGAGAGGTAATGCATCCATTTAGCGAGGTAATACATCCATTTAGCGAGGCAATACATCCATTTAGAGAGGTAATACATCCATTTAGAGAGGTATACATCACATCCATTAGCGAGGTAATACATCCATTTAGCGAGGTAATACATCCATTTAGAGAGGTAATACATCCATTTAGCGAGGTAATACATCCATTTAGCGAGGCAATACATCCATTTAGAGAGGTAATACATCCATTTAGAGAGGTAACACTTTCATTTAGAGAGATAATACATCCATTTAGCGAGGCAATACATCCATTTAGAGAGGTAATACATCCATTTAGAGAGGCAATACATCCATTTAGCGAGGTAATACATCCATTTAGAGAGGTAATACATCCATTTAGCGAGGTAATACATCCATTTAGAGAGGTAATACATCCATTTAGCGAGGTAATACATCCATTTAGAGAGGTAACACTTTCATTTAGAGAGGTAATACATCAAATCCATTTAGCGAGGTAATACATCCATTTAGAGAGGTAATACATCCATTTAGAGAGGTAATACATCCATTTAGCGAGGTAATACATTCATTTAGCGAGCAATACATCCATTAGCGAGGCAATACATCCATTTAGAGAGGTAATACATCCATTTAGCGAGGTAATACATCCATTTAGAGAGGTAATACATCCATTTAGAGAGGTAACACTTTCATTTAGAGAGATAATACATCCATTTAGAGATGTAATGTGTGTGTGTGGGGGGGGGGGTGGATACCTGTAATAGTATATTGCAACAAGTTTGAAAGAGAGCAGGTCAATGGCACACTTGTCATCCAGAAATGTTTGAGCACCAGTATATGCACCATGATATATAGATTATAAACGAGGTCGTGGCAATTCTTGACCTTCCTTTGTTCTCCCTCTGGGGTTTTCTAATTTGTCCATGTTAGAAAGCCATCCAGCTCTCCTACGGAGCGTGGGATCTAGCTGGGTACCAGTCTGTACCTGAAGTACTGTTCGGAGCGAATCCGAGCGTCTGCCTCCAACAATAATAGCTGGAGAGTCGCCATATGACATACGTTATTTGTGCGACTTAAACCCCCAAATAAAAAAACAATTGACCTTCCTTTGCAGATTGGATATTCTTTGAAACTTTGAAAATTAATTTATGCAAATTTGGGATTCGAGGTTCTCTCCCTTGCAGATTGGATATTCTTTGAAACTTTGAAAATTAATTATGCAAATTTGGGATTCGAGGTTCTCTCCCTTGTTATGATGGATTCCATGAGGAATGAGGTTTCTAGAGTGATTGATCCGATGATGCAGGCAGTTTACCTAGCCACACCTTTCCCGGGCAGTATATTATATAAACCTGTAGTTATGATTATGCCCTTACAGACGGATCTGTAGTCCAGTGGTAACACGTTGGACTGGTAATCCAGGGATCTCAGGTTCGATCCCCCATCTGACCCAGATGGGACTTTAACCTGAGGTCTCGTGTCGGTGCTTTATACAGTGCACGTAAAAGAACCAGAGGAGACTCTGGAATGGGTCTCTGTTTGTATCATTTGCACTATCCTCCAAAAATCTAAAATGACTAATCTCTTCAGGAGGCGTCGCTCATATGGTCAACCGGTAGCGACGATAAATAAACGTAAAACACAGATTGTGCCCTTCCAATGCACTTCCACATTGCTTCTCTCTCTCCTCTTTTTCTCTCCTCTCCCCTCTCCTCTCCTCTCCCCTCTCCTCTCTCCCTCTTATGGTGATGGATTCCAACAGGAATGGGGTCTTCAGAATGATTAATCTAATGTTGTAAGAACTTGTTTAATTATGGCGGCCGTTTTCTAATGTTGGTAAGACTGGAATCTGTTTCAAACCATTCACAAACATTTTATTTATATGCCAAGTGAATTTGATATTCAATAAAATATTATTAATTAAGCTAAAAAAGCAAAAAAAAAAAACTTTTTCAATTAAGCTAAAATAAATTTGTATAAATCCCAAGTGAATTTGATATTCAATAAAATATTATTAAGCTAAAAAAAGCAAAAAAAAAAAACTTTTTCAATTAAGCTAAAATAAATTTGTATAAATCCCAAGTGAATTTGATATTCAATAAAATATTATTACCGTAAGCTAAAAAAAACAAAAAAATATGTTTCTCAATTAACCCTTGCAACCCCACAGGGGCCTCTAAATAGGCTTACAAAAAGTGTAGATCCAGATGAGCCGGCTCGTGACGAGCCGTCTCATCAGGATCTGCACTTTTTTGCCAGTAATAATTATTACTATTTTTAGATAAAATTACCCATTTTGATAAATGAACTGATCCAAATGTAATTTTGTTATTAATTTATTGGTCTAAAAATATCATGGACCAGTCCATGTCAGTTACTTGGGGTTGAAAGGGTTAAGCTAACATAAATTTGTATAAATCACTTTGCACAGGACAAAGAGAGCAGACTAACAAAGTTGAAGAACCAGATCAAGCGTGAGATTGAGGAGGAGGAAGCGAGGATGAGGCAGGAGAAACATGGCATGATTAAGTAAGTATGCATCCTCCGTCACGTAGCAGAGCGGCGGTGGATCTACCTACAGTCAAGTGTTTGAGTTATAATCCAGCTTGAGTGATTTTGTTTTTTGTGAATGTTTTCTAAGCTGCAAATTGGCTTGTTGCACTATGTATTCTGGTGAGCACTAGAATTCTGTCAATAATAAATGTTAACATACCTGTTTTGGCCTGAATAAATGTTCGAACTACATGTCGGAGCTCATTCTAGAGGGCGTCTTGAGCGAAATAGTCGCGCTAGGGATCATGACTTTGTCCCATGTGGCCCCACTTCACCCTAAAAAAATAATTATGTTTTACAATTTTCATACATAATTATGTCCCGTAAGATACACTGTCCCAATATAATATTATAAAGCACACCTTCCATTCAAATGTTGTATTTAATGGTCATAAATTCAACACAATCTCACTTCTCCCAAAAATTCTGACTTAGAATCAGCCCCACTTAGAATTGGCCCTGAATATGGGCGATTTATCAGTAACTATTGATGTACCACAATTTGTCTGTAATCTAACTATAACCATGATGCATTGTGGTACATTGTATACTATATACTTATATTGCTTGTTTCCGGACATCAGTCCTGTATGAACAGTTTTAGACATGTTGAACATTTGTCTTCGAGTTGATAGTTATGGAACCCGAACAGGTTATAGAGAAGCTTTTAAGGTAGCTATCAAACCATCAAAGTGTTCTATAGTTTCTATTTAATTGTGGTGGTGTCATATTTTTTGTTCACCCTCTTAACCCTTTCAACACTACATGCCTCTAAATAGACTTACAAAAAGTGTAGATCCAGATGAGCCGGCTCGTGACGAGCCGTCTCATCAGGATCTGCACTTTTTTCCAGTAATAATTATTACTATTTTTAGATAAATTTACCAATTTTGATATATGAACTGGTCCAAAGGTAATTTTCTTATTAATTTATTGGTCTAAAAATATCATGCACGAGTCCATGTCAGTTACTTGGGGTTGAATGGGTTAAATCATATAATTAATATACAAATATAATACAAATTTAGTCTGCTTAGCAAAATAAATTAATTATATTTTTAATATAATTTTTTTTTAATCACATTTTTGTGTAATCAGTTTATTTTTGGCAGAGATATCAAATGTAATATTTGCCATATATGTGTTATTAGCTCACCTGAGCAAATCTCGTGTGAGGTATTGTTACCGTCTCGGGCAAGGTATTGTTACCGCAATGTGTCTGTCCGTCATTGTCCGTGAACATTTTCTCTTTCTCTTCTCCTCAGTAACCATTTGGTCTATTGTCACAATTTATGGTCATGATACTTGGGTAGGTGGTGATTACATAATTGTTAAAATCACCTCATTACGTAATCCAAGATGGCCACTGTCTAAAAATAGCACACATTCTTAAACATTCTTCTCACTAAAATTGACGTGGCCCAAGATGTTCAAGTAGAATATAATATGGTCATGTCAGATATCAAATCGAAGGTATCGACGAGGCGATCACTCTAGTGCAAAATCCGATGATTTCATCATCCAAGGTGGCCATTGAAAGGTCAAGAGATCATTCTTCTATTATAGATTTCAAAATTCTTCTTCACCCAAACCGCTCAGATTTGTTAAAACGAAGTTCTTTTAAAAATAACACAAATTCTTCAAACATCTTCTCATGAACCACCGATCGGATTTTGGCAACATTGGGTAGGAAAGATCGATGTACAGTACTCTTTCAAAGTTGTTAAAATGGTGACCACGGAGCAAAAAATACAAGGTCATCGTGGCCCTCTTTCATATATAAACATAACATCTAGGGAACTGTGCTTAAGATAATTTAATATCTTCCTCCAAACAGAAATGATAAAACATCAAAGTCCGCCTCCGTGGTCAAGTGGTTAAGGTTGCTGACTTGTATACCACTGTAACCTATCATCACTGATGGACCATCAGTGATGGTCACGGGTTCGAGCCCCGCTCAGGCCGTGTCTCATTTATATGAAAAAGTTGGCAGTTTCTTACGGAAGTTGGTGCACCCAAGTACTGGTTAACCGCTGGAGCCTGCCCAGGAAAGGTGTTGTTAGGTAAACTGCCCGCCGGCGATATAGCCCAAAATGGTGCTGATGCAAGCGTAAAACCGGAAATATAACATAAAACATCAAATATTTTGAAAGCATTTTCACAGACTGAACATTATGTAATTATAGCTTTTAACATTGCAAGTGAAACAAGTTGATACGCTCGCCCACATGGTTCGCTGGAGTCGAGGGTAAATAAGCTAAATCATCATCAATACAGGTCACAATCTCAAATTCAATTATTAACCCATCCATTGCCTGCTGAGTAAATCAAATCATATTTACAAACGTAATGCTGCAGTTGATCTGGATCTATGTTGTTTGCTATTCAGCCAAGTGTTTAGCTCCACTCTCCGAATAGCAAACAGCAAAGAGCCTGATCAGACAGCACGTTCTGGGCATGCCGTCTGATCTGGCTCTATGCTCTTTGCAAAAGTTATATTATCTGCCGCTAGCAGGCAAATGGTTAATGTGTCATGTGTTTGGACGCAAACCTACCTACTTCAAACATGAATACGACACCAAAATACTTCAAACATGAATATGACACCAAAATACTTCAAACATGAATACGACACCAAAATACTTCAAACATGAATACGACACCAAAATACTTCAAGCATGAATATGACACCAAAATACTTCAAACATGAATACGACACCAAAATACTTCAAACATGAATACGACACCAAAATACTTCAAACATGAATACGACACCAAAATACTTCAAACATGAATACGACACCAAAATACTTCAAACATGAATACGACACCAAAATACTTCAAACATGAATACGACACCAAAATACGTCAAACATGAATACGACACCAAAAATACTTCAAACATGAATACGACAACAACATACTTCAAACATGAATACGACACCAAAATACTTCAAATATGAATACAACACCAAAATACTTCAAATACGAATAAGACATTTTTGAGAACGATGAGTGTTGACTAAGGGATTTAGAAACTTGGAACATATTATTTATATTACATAAACAAAATCGTAATTGGTTTAATAGTTACCATAAGAATTTTATAATCTTCCTCCGGTTTCTAGGCAGCATTTAGACATTACCACGATTCATTGAATGAAACTACACGTTTGTTTCCCTGGGAATGGTTGCACTTCTGAGATGGCAATGGATCAGAGATAGATCAGATATCTGTGATTGGATCAGAGATTGTTCAGATTTCTGTGTATTGGATCAGAGATAGATCAGATTTCTGTGATTGGATCAGAGATAGATCAGATTTCTGTGATTGGATCAGAGATAGATCAGATATCTGTGATTGGATCAGAGATAGATATATCAGATATCTGTGATTGGATCAGAGATAGATCAGATTTCTGTGATTGGATCAGAGATAGATCAGATTTCTGTGATTGGATCAGAGATTGTTCAGATTTCTGTGATTGGATCAGAGATAGATCAGATTTCTGTGATTGGATCAGAGATAGATCAGATTTCTGTGATTGGATCAGAGATAGATCAGATTTCTGTGATTGGATCAGAGATTGGTCAGATTTCTGTGATTGGATCAGAGATTGGTCAGATTTCTGTGATTGGATCAGAGATTGGTCAGATTTCTGTGATTGGATCAGAGATTGGTCAGATTTCTGTGATTGGATCAGAGATTGGTCAGATTTCTGTGATTGGATCAGAGATTGGTCAGATTTCTGTGATTGGATCAGAGATTGGTCAGATTTCTGTGATTGGATCAGAGATAGATCAGATTTCTGTGATTGGATCAGAGATTGTTCGTATTTCTGTGATTGGATCAGAGATAGATCAGATTTCTGTGATTGGATCAGAGATTGGTCAGATTTCTGTGATTGGATCAGAGATTGGTCAGATTTCTGTGATTGGATCAGAGATAGATCAGATTTCTGTGATTGGATCAGAGATTGTTCGTATTTCTGTGATTGGATCAGAGATAGATCAGATTTCTGTGATTGGATCAGAGATTGTTCAGATTTCTGTGATTGGATCAGAGATAGATCAGATTTCTGTGATTGGATCAGAGATAGATCAGATTTCTGTGATTGGATCAGAGATAGATCAGATTTCTGTGATTGGATCAGATTTGTGGATAGGTTTTCTTGACTAGTACTACATAACAAGTAGCTGTGGATAGTTTTTCTTGACAAGTCCAACATGACAAGTAGATGTGGATAGTTTTTCTTGACAAGTCCAACATGACAAGTAGCTGTGGATAGTTTTTCTTGACAAGTCCAACATGACAAGTAGCTGTGGATAGTTTTTCTTGACAAGTCCAACATGACAAGTAGATGTGGATAGACTCTAGTCCTATATGACAAGTAGCTGTGGATAGTTTTTCTTGACTCTAGTCCTACATGACAAGTAGCTGTGGATAGTTTTTCTTGACTCTAGTCCAACATGACAAGTAGCTGTGGATAGACTCTAGTCCTACATGATAAGTAGCTGTGGATAGTTTTTCTTGACTAGTCCTACATGACAAGTAGCTGTGGATAGTTTTTCTTGACTAGTCCTACATGACAAGCAGATATGGATAGTTTTTCTCGACTCTAGTCCTACATGACAAGTAGCTGTGGATAGTTTTTCTTGACTAGTCCTACATGACAAGTAGCTGTGGATAGTTTTTCTTGACTAGTCCTACATGACAAGTAGCTGTGGATAGTTTTTCTTGACTAGTCCTACATGACGAGTAGCTGTGAAACAATTCTTTAACCTTGCACTGGTTTGGCAGATCAAGATCAAATTGCTGTGGAGTTAAATTTGCATGCACTATATTCATATGCTTTTATTGGCTTCATATTAACACATATTTAGTGTATTTGCTTGTGTTATTACCTCCCTTTGCCACCGTAACAGAGCCCTCCAAAGTGAAGAGGTAGATAAAGGGACATCACTCCTGCAGTCTGAGCATGCGGATAATTTAGAAAAACTTAAAGAAGAACTTGCTGAAAAACAAAAATCGGAAGAGGATGCCTTGCGGTAAACTTGTGATTCTATGTGATCTTATAACTAACATAGCTTAAGCTTACTCAGCATCATAGAGATCTCAGTCATTACTCTACAGAACAATGTACAGTCAAACCTGATTTAAGCAGCCAGCCAAGGGAGTAGAGAAAAGTAGCTGGTCAACAGAGGTGGCTGCTTAATAGAGATAACTTTTTTTTTTGCAAAGCAAGTTTTAACAACTTATATTAATCACTTTCGTTGGCGCGGATGAAAGCGTAAATGTGGTCATTCGTGTGGGAGGAAACCGGAGTACCCGGAGATAACCCACCTGTCCGATCTGGCGACCACCATACCATCTCACATACTTCCCGATCCTCGGATCGAACCCAGGTTGCATTGGTGAGAAGGGAACACGCGCTAATCGGACAGCCATTAAATGTTTAATAAATTAGCATGCAGTGAGTCTTGTAAATGGTTGCTTGATACAGGTTGACTGCTTACTACAGGTTGACTGCTTAATACAGGTTGACTGCTTAACACAGGTTGACTGCTTAACACAGGTTGACTGCTTAACTGCATAACACAGGTTGACTGCTTACTACAGGTTGACTGCTTAACACAGGTTGACTGCTTACTACAGGTTGACTGCTTAACACAGGTTGACTGCTTAACACAGGTTGACTGCTTAACACAGGTTGACTGCTTACTACAGGTTGACTGCTTGCTACAGGTTGACTGCTTAACACAGGTTGACTGCTTACTACAGGTTGACTGCTTACTACAGGTTGACTGCTTACTACAGGTTGACTGCTTACTACAGGTTGACTGCTTACTACAGGTTGACTGCAGGTTGACTGCTTACTACATGTTGGCTGCTTACTACAGGTTGAATGCTTACTACAGGTTGACTGCTTACTACAGGTTGACTGCAGGTTGACTGCTTACTACATGTTGGCTGCTTACTACATGTTGGCTGCTTACTACATGTTGACTGCTTACAGGTTGACTGCTTACTACAGGTTGACTGCTTAATACATGTTGGCTGCTTACTACAGGTTGGCTGCTTACTACAGGTTGACTGCTTACTACAGGTTGACTGCTTAATACCGGTTGACTACAGGTTGACTGCTTACTACAGGTTGACTGCTTACTACAGGTTGACTGCTTACTACAGGTTGACTGCTTGATACAGGTTGACTGCTTACTACAGGTTGACTGCTTAATACCGGTTGACTACAGGTTGACTGCTTACTACAGGTTGACTGCTTACTACAGGTTGACTGCTTACTACAGGTTGACTGCTTACTGCATGTTGACTGCTTACTACAGGTTGACTGCTTAATAAAGGTTGGCTGCTTACTACAGGTTGACTGCTTAATACAGGTTGACTGCTTAATACAGGTTGACTGCAGGTTGACTGCTTACTACAGGTTGACTGCTTACTACAGGTTGACTGCTTACTACATGTTGACTGCTTGATACAGGTTGACTGCTTACTACAGGTTGACTGCTTAATACAGGTTGACTGCAGGTTGACTGCTTACTACATGTTGACTGCTTAATAAAGGTTGGCTGCTTACTACAGGTTGACTGCTTACTACAGGTTGACTGCTTAATACAGATTGACTGCAGTTTGACTGCTTACTACAGGTTGACTGCTTAATAAAGGTTAACTGCTTAATAAAGGTTGACTGCTTAATGCAGGTATGACTGTACTATGTGCAATCATTGTAAAATAAATAACGTTTAAACAAAAACCATCTGAAGAATGTTGCTGTAGCACATCTCAGCGCCTTGTTTAAGTGGACATGTAATTTATCATTATCAAATAGTTTGTAAAAGTCATCAATGATAATTATATAGAATGCTAGTTTTGTACCAACGGATCTGTAGTCCAGTGGTAACACTGGTTCGCAGGTTCGATCCCCCGTCTGACCCTAATAAAATTAACAGTCTTTCAGATGGGACCTTAAACCGAGGTCTCGTGTCGGTGTTTTACACCGTGCACGTAAAAGAACCAGAGGAGACTCTGGAATGGATCTCTGTCTGTAACAGTATCATTGCACTATCCTCTAAAAATCTAAAATGACTAATCTTTTCAGGAGGCGTCGCTCATATGGGCAACCAATAGCGACAGTAAATAAACGTAAAACAAACACACATAGTTTTGTTTCGTCAAGTACTATTGACAACATTCAGATGCGTATCTACTATTAATTATTGCAATTTACTGGTCAGTTTTAGATTACAAAATCAAGGAATGTTGTCTATTTTATGTTTGCACAATTGAACTGTAAAACAGAAAGCCTTATAAGAATATAACCGATAGTTAAATTAGTATTCATAATAGTTAAATTAGTATTCATAATAGTTAAATTAATATTCATAATAGTTAAATTAGTTTCATAATAGTTAAATTAGTATTCATTTACCAATTAGCTGTATTACCATCTAGCTATATTTAGATTTGCATGGCTATATTTAGGCATGTGTTGACTATTTTTGACCTGTCTTGGCTATATATATAGACTTGGTGATTACAGGCGAGAGATGGAGTTGGCACTGGAGAAACTACGTCAGGAAGTCGCTTCACTGCAGAAGGAAGAGCAATCTAAACTGGAAGAGGAGAAGAGGAAGGCCTTGGATAGACTGAACAGATTGGTGAGTTATGACGTGGAATTAGATAGTAAGACTGAATAGATTGGAGAGTGATGACGTAGAATTAGATAGTAGATAGACGTAATAGATTGGTGAGTGATGACGTGGAATTAGATAGTAGATAGACTGAACAAATTGGTGAGTGATGACGTGGAATTAGATAGTAGATAGACGTAATAGATTGGAGAGTGATGACGTGGAATTAGATAGTAGATAGACGTAATAGATTGGAGAGTGATGACGTGGAATTAGATAGACTGAATAGATTGGTGAGTGATGACGTGGAATTAGATAGTAGATAGACGTAATAGATTGGTGAGTGATGACGTGGAATTAGATAGTAGATAGACTGAATAGATTGGTGAGTGATGACGTGGAATTAGATAGTAGATAGACGTAATAGATTGGAGAGTGATGACGTGGAATTAGATAGTAGATAGACGTAATAGATTGGAGAGTGATGACGTGGAATTAGATAGACTGAATAGATTGGTGAGTGATGACGTGGAATTAGATAGACTGAATAGATTGGTGAGTGATGACGTGGAATTAGATAGTAGATAGACGTAATAGATTGGAGAGTGATGACGTGGAATTAGATAGACTGAATAGATTGGTGAGTGATGACGTGGAATTAGATAGTAGATAGACGTAATAGATTGGTGAGTGATGATGTGGAATTAGATAGTAGATAGACTGAATAGATTGGAGAGTGATGACGTGAAATTAGATAGTAGATAGACGTAATAGATTGGTGAGTGATGACGTGGAATTAGATAGTAGATAGACGTAATAGATTGGTGAGTGATGATGTGGAATTAGATAGTAGATAGACTGAATAGATTGGTGAGTGATGATGTGGAATTAGATAGTAGATAGACGTAATAGATTGGTGAGTGATGACATGGAATTAGATAGTAGATAGACGTAATAGATTGGTGAGTGATGATGTGGAATTAGATAGTAGATAGACTGAATAGATTGGAGAGTGATGACGTGAAATTAGATAGTAGATAGACTGAATAGATTGGTGAGTGATGACGTGAAATTAGATAGTAGATAGACTGAATAGATTGGAGAGTGATGACGTGAAATTAGATAGTAGATAGACGTAATAGATTGGTGAGTGATGACGTGGAATTAGATAGTAGATAGACGTAATAGATTGGTGAGTGATGATGTGGAATTAGATAGTAGATAGACTGAATAGATTGGTGAGTGATGATGTGGAATTAGATAGTAGATAGACTGAATAGATTGGTGAGTGATGATGTGGAATTAGATAGTAGATAGACTGAATAGATTGGAGAGTGATGACGTGGAATTAGATAGTAGATAGACGTAATAGATTGGAGAGTGATGACGTGGAATTAGATAGTAGATAGACGTAATAGATTGGAGAGTGATGACGTGGAATTAGATAGTAGATAGACGTAATAGATTGGTGAGTTATGACGTGGAATTAGATAGTAGATAGACTGAATAGATTGGAGAGTGATGACGTGGAATTAGATAGTAGATAGACGTAATAGATTGGAGAGTGATGACGTGGAATTAGATAGACTGAATAGATTGGTGAGTGATGACGTGGAATTAGATAGACTGAATAGATTGGTGAGTGATGACGAGGAATTAGATAGTAGATAGACTGAATAGATTGGTGAGTGATGACGTGGAATTAGATAGACTGAATAGATTGGTGAGTGATGACGAGGAATTAGATAGTAGATAGACTGAATAGATTGGTGAGTGATGATGTGGAATTAGATAGTAGATAGACTGAATAGATTGGAGAGTGATGACGTGGAATTAGATATACTGAATAGATTGGTGAGTGATGATGTGGAATTAGATAGACTGAATAGATTGGTGAGTGATGACGTGGAATTAGATAGACTGAATATATTGGAGAGTGATGACGTGGAATTAGATAGTAGATAGACTGAATAGATTGGAGAGTGATGACGTGGAATTAGATAGTAGATAGACTGAATAGATTGGTGAGTGATGACGTGGAATTAGATAGTAGATAGACTGAATAGATTGGAGAGTGATGACGTGGAATTAGATAGTAGATAGACTGAAAAGATTGGAGAGTGATGACGTGGAATTAGATAGACTGAATAGATTGGTGAGTGATGACGTGGAATTAGATAGTAGATAGACTGAATAGATTGGAGAGTGATGACGTGGAATTAGATAGTAGATAGACTGAACAGATTGGAGAGTGATGACGTGGAATTAGATAGTAGATAGACTGAACAGATTGGAGAGTGATGACGTGGAATTAGATAGTAGATAGACTGAAAAGATTGGAGAGTGATGACGTGGAATTAGATAGTAGATAGACTGAAAAGATTGGAGAGTGATGACGTGGAATTAGATAGTAGATAGACTGAAAAGATTGGAGAGTGATGACGTGGAATTAGATGGTGGTGGTGTCATGAGGCAAGAGACGTATACCACAGTAGCTCTTCTCTCTCACCCCCTCTCTCTCTCTCTCTCTCTCATTGTGATGGATTCCATTGGCGATCATTCAAATTAACTGGGTTTGTAGTTTCAAAGTGTCATATTCTTTTGTATAAATTTGTAATCTTGAATTTCATACCACCGTTAACATTTGTATCATTATGGTAGTGCTATGTTATGTGGTATTTGCCCACTATGTTTGGTTTCCCGTTGTATGGCTCATATATATATATAAATTTGTGTTTTACGTTTATTTATCGTCGCTACCGGTTACCCATATGAGCGACGCCTCCTGAAGAGATTAGTCATTTTAGATTTTTGGTGGATAGTGCAATGATACAGACAGAGACCCATTCCAGAGTCTCATCTGGTTCTTTTACATGCACGGTGTACAGCACTGACACGAGACCTCGGTGTAACGTCCCATCTGAAAGACTGTTAATTTTATTAGGGTCATACAGGGGATCGAACCTGCGATCCGTGGATTACCAGTCCAGCGTTTTACCACTGGACTACAGATCCGTCTGTATGTATATATATATATGTAATATATGTATGTGTAATATATAGCATAGCCTAGCCTGTTTTAATCCATTCAACACCAAATAACTGACATGGACTGGTCCATGATATTTTTAGACCAATAAATTAATAACAAAATTACATTTGGATCAGTTCATTTATCAAAATGGGTAAAAAAAATTCTAAAAATAGTTATATTACTTGAAAACAGTGCAGATCCTGATGAGACGGCTCGTCACGAGCCGGCTCATCTGGATCTACACTTTTTTGTAAGCCAATTTAGAGGTCTGTGGTGTTGAAAGGGTTAAGTAACCAAGTTCATAGAATATACAGAGTGAATCATCAAATTTCATCTTTGCTTTATTTGCATATACCCATAAAAAGAACCAGGCAGGCAGTGGTCCAGTGTTTGACATGTTGAACTGCGAATCCAAGGATCGCAGGTTCGATCCCCCCATCTGACCCTAATAATATTAACAGTCTTTCAGATGAGACTTTAAATCGAGGTCTCGTGTCGGAGCTTTACACCATGCAACGTTAAAGAACCACATAATCTGTATCATTGCACTATCCTCCAAAATGTAAAATGACTAGTCTCTTGAGGAGGCGTAGCTCATATGGGTAACCGGTAGAGACGGTAAATATAACTTGAAAACACACACATAAAATATGATATTGTTTCAGGTCGAGGATGCTACGGAGGCGGAGAAGAATCGCTTAGAGCAGGAGAAGAAGCAGACAATAGAAACACTACAGGCCAAGCATAAACTAGAACTGGATAGACTCAAGGATGACCTGGACAGGAAGCAGAGAGAGAAGGTGCTCGAGATGAAAGACAGCTTAGGGGACAGCCATGATAAGGTATGAAAGTTAGGGGACAGCCATGATAAGGTATGAAAGTTAGGGGACAGTCATGATAAGGTATGAAAGTTAGGGGACAGTCATGATAAAGTATGAAAGTTAGGAGACAGTCATGATAAGGTATGAAAGTTCGGGGACAGCCATGATAAAGTATGAAAGTTAGGGGACAGTCATGATAAGGTATGAAAGTTAGGGGACAGCCATGATAAGGTATGAAAGTTAATGTAACGATATAAATATGTGGGATTTACCAATATCCTGACCACAATGAACTCCTTACATTTTTATGGCCCCAAAGAAACTTCTTCGGGTGCATATTTTTTCGCACTATCTGTGTGTCCGTCAGTCCGAGTCAATATGTCCTGTCCGGGCTGTAACTTCTTCGGCTATGAAAGGATTACAAAACTAATGTGCCACAAGTGTTCGCTATGTAGAGGCCATGTATAGTACACATGACCGTAGCTTCGTGGTCAAGGGCCACACTTCAAGGGCATTCATCACGTACTGTGATATTTCTTGTTGAAGAATAAAAATGGAATTAAAAAATGTATTCCATTGTTGCTTTAACATATAATTGTTAATTTATCTAAATTTATTTTAGCTTAATTGCGAAAGTTCTTACAACTTGTAGTAATCACTCTCGAGATCTCATTCCTGGTGTAATCCATCGCCACGAGGGAGAGAGAAGAGGCAATGTGGAGTATAAAAGCCACAAGGGCACAATCGTAATGGTTACAGCTGGGAGTGAACTCGGGGACCTTTCGTTCCTGAAGCGAACGCTCTACCACTGCGCTATCACGACTTCCACAAGCTATTGTTAATAGTCATTTGTAGTAATAAGCATTTCATACTGACGTAGGGTACATTTCATCGGTGATGAAAAACCACTTACTTAACAGCAGTTTTAGTGCATCTTATAGTCAGTCACCCGTTAGAATGTAATGTGTTAACCCATTTCATTCTGGATACCGTTCAAACAGTATTTGCAAAGAACATAAAGCCAGATCAGCTGCCACCGAACGTGCCGTCTGATCAGGCTCTATGCTGTTTGCTATTCACATGATCTTGCTAAGACACTTGGCTATGTAGCAAACAACATAGATCCTGATCAGCACGCAGCGTCACGCTGCAGCTGATCTGGATCTATGTTGCTTGCAAAGGCCTTTAAATGTATCCAGAATGAAATGGGTTAAGAAACGTAGCCACGTACAGTTAAATATGATGTGTTTAGGGCTGAATCGTGTAATTTAATGTGTTGTGTTTCGACACTGACCGTGTATTGCTGGACGTGATGTGTTTCACACTGACCGTGTATTGCTGGATGTGATGTGTTTCGACACTAACCGTGTATTGCTGGATGTGATGTGTTTCACACTAACCGTGTATTGCTGGATGTGATGTGTTTCACACTAACCGTGTATTGCTGGATGTGATGTGTTTCAGACTGACCGTGTATTGCTGGATGTGATGTGTTTCAGACTGACCGTGTATTGATGGACGTGATGTGTTTCAGACTGACCGTGTATTGATGGACGTGATGTGTTTCGACACTAACCGTGTATTGCTGGACATGATGTGTTTCAGACTGACCGTGTATTGCTGGACGTGATGTGTTCCAGACTGACCGTGTATTGCTGGACGTGATATGTTTCAGACTGACCGTGTATTGCTGGACGTGATGTGTTCCAGACTGACCGTGTATTGCTGGACGTGATGTGTTCCAGACTGACCGTGTATTGCTGGACATGATATGTTTCAGACTGACCGTGTATTGCTGGACGTGATGTGTTCCAGACTGACCGTGTATTGCTGGACGTGATGTGTTCCAGACTGACCGTGTATTGCTGGACGTGATATGTTCCAGACTGACCGTATATATGTTTATTGCAGGAACTGAGACATTTAAGAGAGGAGTTGCAGCATGTACAAGACCAGGAGAACCAGCTGATGGAGCAGGAGTTGGCAGGGGCCAGGAAACGCCAGGAGGCTGTAACTGACATGGAGAAAGGGGTAATGTACTGCAAGTCGGTTACTATTCATGAGAGCTCAGGTTTTAGTTTGACTCTTATTAAAAATCGACATAGTTACGTGGCATTGACTGTAACCATTTTCAAGGTCGAATACGTCATTTATCTCCTGACATAATCAGTGTTTACTTAAATATTTATAGGCCAAGCATGCAGCCATGAAAAAGGACACATTTTTATTTATTTTATTCCCCTGGTATATGTTTCTAGGGCTTTCTTCTATGTTATTGATATATTGCTGTTGGATTTGGGTATATACTTGCTGTAATTGCAAAGTGTTGTGGTATATTGCTTGTGGATTTGGGTATATACTTGCTGTAATTGCAAAGTATTGTGGTATATTGCTGTTGGATTTGGGTATATACTTGATGTAATTGCAAAGTGTTGTGGTATATTGCTTGTGGATTTGGGTATATACTTGCTGTAATTGCAAAGTGTTGTGGTATATTGCTTGTGGATTGGGGTATATACTTGCTGTAATTGCAAAGTGTTGTGGTATATTGCTTGTGGATTTGGGTATATACCTGATGTAATTGCAAAGTATTGTGGTATATTGCTTGTGGATTTGGGTATATACTTGCTGTAATTGCAAAGTATTGTGGTATATTGCTGTTGGATTTGGGTATATACTTGCTGTAATTGCAAAGTATTGCGGTATATTGCTGTTGGATTTGGGTATATACTTGCTGTAATTGCAAAGTATTGTGGTATATTGCTGTTGGATTTGGGTATATACTTGCTGTAATTGCAAAGTATTGTGGTATATTGCTTGTGGATTTGGGTATATACTTGATGTAATTGCAAAGTATTGTGGTATATTGCTGGTGGATTTGGGTATATACTTGATGTAATTGCAAAGTGTTGTGGTATATTGCTTGTGGATTTGGGTATATACTTGATGTAATTGCAAAGTATTGTGGTATATTGCTGGTGGATTTGGGTATATACTTGATGTAATTGCAAAGTGTTGTGGTATATTGCTGTTGGATTTGGGTATATACTTGCTGTAATTGCAAAGTATTGTGGTATATTGCTGTTGGATTTGGGTATATACTTGCTGTAATTGCAAAGTATTGTGGTATATTGCTTGTGGATTGGGGTATATACTTGCTGTAATTGCAAAGTGTTGTGGTATATTGCTTGTGGATTTGGGTATATACTTGATGTAATTGCAAAGTGTTGTGGTATATTGCTTGTGGATTTGGGTATATACTTGCTGTAATTGCAAAGTTTTGTGGTATATTGCTTGTGGATTTGGGTATATACTGGATATAATTGCAAATTGTTGTGGTATATTACTGGTGGATTTGGGTATATACTTGATGTAATTGCAAAGTGTTGTGGTATATTGCTTGTGGATTTGGGTATATACTTGCTGTAATTGCAAAGTGTTGTGGTATATTGCTTGTGGATTGGGGTATATACTTGCTGTAATTGCAAAGTGTTGTGGTATATTGCTTGTGGATTTGGGTATATACTTGCTGTAATTGCAAAGTGTTGTGGTATATTGCTTGTGGATTTGGGTATATACTTGCTGTAATTGCAAAGTGTTGTGGTATATTGCTTGTGGATTTGGGTATATACTTGCTGTAATTGCAAAGTGTTGTGGTATATTGCTTGTGGATTTGGGTATATACTTGCTGTAATTGCAAAGTGTTGTGGTATATTGCTTGTGGATTTGGGTATATACTTGCTGTAATTGCAAAGTGTTGTGGTATATTGCTTGTGGATTTGGGTATATACTTGCTGTAATTGCAAAGTGTTGTGGTATATTGCTTGTGGATTTGGGTATATACTTGCTGTAATTGCAAAGTGTTGTGGTATATTGCTTGTGGATTTGGGTATATACTTGCTGTAATTGCAAAGTGTTGTGGTATATTGCTTGTGGATTTGGGTATATACTTGATGTAATTGCAAAGTGTTGTGGTATATTGCTCCTGGATTGGGGTATATTCTTGCTGGAATTGCAAAGTGTTGGGTTATATTACGGATTGGGGTATATATATTTGGTAATGTGTTATATTGGGTATATACTAACTGTAATTAGAGGAAATCGTGAATGCGCAGTGGTAGCGCATTCTCTTCAGGTGTGAAAGGCCCGGAGTTCGAGCCCAGCTGTAGTATACAATTATGCCGTTTGGCAAGGCATTTCAATTCCACGTCGCCTCTTCTCACTCCCTCGTGATGATGGACTCCATCAGGAATGAGATCTCGAGAGTGATTAATATTAAGTTGTAGGAACTTGTTTCGCAATAATAAAATAAATTTATATAAACTAATGCGTCTGTAATTGTTAAGTGTTTGGTGTTATATTACAGCTAGATGAAGTGCTGGACGACAGGAGGAAGGAGTTGAGGGACCAACATCAGAAAGAACTCACAAGACTGAGGGATGAACATTCTGCTCAACTGAGGAAACTCAGGGATGAATATTCAGATAAGGTAAACCGCATTGTTTGTTTCGTGGTACCGTATGCACACTATTAAGTGTGACATGTATTCAGTAGTTGGTACCGTATGCACACTATTAAGTGTGACATGTATTCAGTAGTTGGTACCGTATGCATACTATTAAGTGTGACATGTATTCAGTAGTTGGTACCGTATGCATACTATTAAGTGTGACATGTATTCAGTAGTTGGTACCGTATGCACACTATTAAGTGTGACATGTATTCAGTAGTTGGTACTGTATGCATACTATTAAGTGTGACATGTATTCAGTATTTGGTACTGTATGCACACTATTAAGTGTGACAAGTATATAGTACTGTATGCACACTATTAAGTGTGACATGTATTCAGTATTGGTTTTTTTGTGTGTTTGTTGGTTGTTGTTTTGTGTGTGTTTGTGTTGGTGTTGTTTGTGTGTGTTTGTTTTGGTACTGTATGCACACTATTAAGTGTGACAGTATATAGTACTGTATGCACACTATTAAGTGTGACATGTATTCAGTAGTTGGTACTATGCATACTATTAAGTGTGACATGTATTCAGTATTTGGTACTGTATGCACACTATTAAGTGTGACAAGTATATAGTACTGTATGCACACTATTAAGTGTGACATGTATTAGTAGTGTTGTTTGTGTGTGTTTGTTTTTATGCTTTGTTCAATTAGGCAATATGTCTTGATGCAGGGTTGGCAGGCTTCTTCCATATAGGGAAAAAACAATTTTTCCCCGTTATTTCCGATATGGAAGAAATACTTTCATTCCCTACTACTGAGAAGAAATGGAAGAAACCCGCTTTTTGTCAAATATTTTAGTAATAAGTCATAAACGTGTGAAAATGAAATTGTTTGTTTAGCATTATAATGGTTTATATAGAAAAATAATTTTTTTTTCCAATTAACTTAGAATGAGGCGCGCGACGTTACTGATTAGATTTCAATCCCATAGTAGTACAAATTATTTCTATTATTATTATCGTTTCTCTTAACAAACTGAGTAGGATTAATGTTGGCTGGAAAAAAGAACTGCGCCAATTTTATACATCGCCAGCACAAAACTCCTTGAAAAGGCAGTTTTATTGTGCTATACAGTAGTATATTGATTGTTGTAGTTAATTTAATTTTGGCTGGAAAAAAGAACTGCACCAATTTTAGACATCGCCAATACAAAACTCCTTGAAAAATGCTAACATTTGGCACCGCAGTTATATTGTGCTATACAGTAGACTAATGTATTGATTGTTGTAGTTAATTTATACACATTTATTTTAGCTTGATTGCGACTTATATTAATCACTCTCGAGATGTGGATGCGCGTTCGCTTCAGGTGCGAAAGGTCCGGAGTTCGAGCCCCGCTGGAGCCGTTACGATTGTGCCCTTAGGCAAGGCATTTAAATTCCACATTGCCTCTTCTCTCTCCCTCGTGGCGATGGATTCCATCAGGAATGAGGTCTCGAGAGTGATTAAATATAAGTTGAAAGTACTTGTTTCGCAATCGAGCTAAAATAAATTTGTATAAACTACTCTCGAGACCTCATTCCTGATGGAATCCATCGCCACGAGGGAGAGAGAAGAGGCAACGTGGAATTTAAATGCCTTGCTTAAGGGCACAATCGTAACGGCTCTAGCAAGGCTCGAACTCCGGACCTTTCGCACCTGAAGCGAACGCGCCCATCACGACTTGCACGATTGTTGTATATTGTAGGAGCGTGAGGAGAAGAGGTTACTGGAGCAGAACATGGATGCAGAGAGACGTAAACTCAAGAAACAGCACGAGAAGGGCATGGATGAACTGCGACGAGAATTTACGAGGAAACGCGAAGCTCTCTCTGAACAGTTAGAAGAAGAGGTGAGTGATGAGTTTATGTCTGTATTCTCACGTGGTGCAATGGTAGAGTGGTCAGATTTATCATCGGCAGTGCAATAGCTGTCAGTTTTCAAAACCTGGCCTAGGTCTATATAGTTAAAATTCTCACAACTGCATAAATTATGCGGAGTTACAGCTGTAAGAATGCAAAATGCACCTGCCTGTTTACCTTGCACTTTTTTCCATACTAGCATAACCCTATATCATACTGAGCTTGTCATCGGTGAGAAGATGATTTTATGAGCGTTATGTTCAACATTTATAGTGATTGTTGCTGTGGCACAGGGGGTTGCGTAGTCAGATTTGTAGTTGCTTCATCGCCGTAGCGGTAATAATTTGATACCGAGTAGCTTAGACCTGTATTATATTTTTTGCATCTAAGCATATAGTAAGAGTTTTAGCTTTTACATTTTTTTTACTTGTTTTGTGTTGAACACACATATTTCATACAAAAATGAATGATTTGTGCTTCGAGTTTGAAAGGAATGCCAAGATATATGTACCCTTAACGTCAAAAGTAGTCCATAAATGAAGATAGGCAGGGTTCCCACTGTTGGTTGCCAATGGCAACAATGATGACAAAAAACAAATAATGGTGCTAAATTTTGTGAATTGGTGACATTATTTGGCGCAACTGTTTTTTTTGGCACAACATGTTTTATCAAATACAAGGCTTTAAATATTTATCTGTTAACTATATGGCTCTTAGTTGACTCCAAGTGTTTCAAATTGGTTCCAGTTTTTTTCAATTGGTGACAGAAGTTGCGCAGACAAAAATTCAGAGAGAGGGAACCCTGATTGATGGAAAGATACTAGTGGGGATATATCTATGGCACGACTAAACGAAAAACTTTAACTAGTTTCGTCCATGATAGAACTTGTCAGAATGTTACTCAATTTAGATGTAGACTATTAGACGCTTCAGCGTACAACTGATGTGTTTGCTGCCGTAATTCCAGTTTAGACTGCAATGAGAGAGAATTGTTGGATATACTTACCGGCAAACTTAGTTTGTTTGGCTTTGTTACCATGGTTTGGCAGTCTAAATTGATGGCAAACTATTTTTTGCATTGTTAACATCTACTTCTGGTTCTCGTTTTCTTGGATTTCTAAGAAGTGTTCATGGTTGGCTTGTGCCATATAAAAGAAACGATTCAGAATGTGTCACACCTGGCACTAAGAAGTATGACAAAACTGTATGCAGCCATTTTGAAGTTTGTGTTATAATATATGTACCTACTTATATACTGCAAAATTAGAAAGCATAGGTCCTTTGATTCTGGATGCTAATACATGACAAAGATTGAAGTGTTTTGAACAACTGATGCATGAGCAGGATTGTTTTGGACATTTTGGGAACATAGCCCATATCAATTTTGCGGCATTTTCAATTAGGGATTTTTTAACTACTTATTCATTTCGGATCATTGCCAAATATGAACTGTAAAATTGGCTGAAAAAACCCCTGATAAGATAGATCAGAATCTAAAATTACAGGGTTACCTGGGTGTTTAAAATGATATTAAATAAATGCCATTAAATGGACATCTGTTGTTTACAAACTTTGAAATATCTGCAAAGCCTGCTTCTTCTGAAAGTAGTATCTGAAGCTATCTAATACAAAGAAACATGCATGTTTCACCATTCATTGATATACAATATACACCAGCTGGACCAGTATGCATCAAAGTGGAAGCAGAGAAAAGTTGAGGCGGCCATTCATTTTGAGAGTGAGGTGATCTTACATGGTTTGTGTTGTTAGGCATGCTGCATGCCCGTGCCTGAACACTTATGTTTATATCTACCGTACATACTCGCCTATAACACGATTGTTTGTTACCACCAGATTATGGCCTCAAAGTGGCTTCCTGTGTTTTATAAGTGGGTCAAAAAAAGGTCACCTTGACCGCACTAGCCAAACATGCAATTTATACTTGTATCTTGTGTCCATTTTATCAACCCATCTTATATGCGAATGCGCCCAAAACCAACAGCTTTCAGGACCAAAATAAGGGGTTCGTCTTATAGAGGCGAGATCGCATTATGCGCTAGTATGGACGGTATATCTGTATACATGTACCGTGTTCATCCCTGAATAGTGTGAATCACTGTAAACAGTACATTAATGGTGTACATTCATTCGTGAATATTGTGGTATATCGGAATCGCTGTAAACTATTCCAGTAAATCCATAGAATTGTACATTCCTGAATATTGTGGTATATCGGAATCGCTGTAAACTATTCCAGTAAATCCATAGACATTGTACATTCCTGAATATTGTGGTATATCGGAAGCGCTGTAAACTATTCCAGTAAATCCATAGACATTGTACATTCCTGAATATTGTGGTATATCGGAATCGCTGTAAACTATTCCAGTAAATCCATAGACATTGTACATTCCTGAATATTGTGGTATATAGGAATTGCTGTAAACTATTCCAGTAAATCCATAGACATTGTACATTCATGAATATTGTGGTATATAGGAAGCGCTGTAAACTATTCCAGTAAATCCATAGAATTGTACATTCCTGAATATTGTGGTAAATAGGAATTGCTGTAAAATATTCCAGTAAATCCATAGAATTGTACATTCCTGAATATTGTGGTAAATAGGAATTGCTGTAAAATATTCCAGTAAATCCATAGACATTGTACATTCCTGAATATTGTGGTATATCGGAATTGCTGTAAACTATTCCAGTAAATCCATAGAATTGTACATTCCTGAATATTGTGGTATATAGGAAGCGCTGTAAACTATTCCAGTAAATCCATAGAATTGTACATTCCTGAATATTGTGGTATATAGGAATTGCTGTAAAATATTCCAGTAAATCCATAGAATTGTACATTCCTGAATATTGTGGTAAATAGGAATTGCTGTAAACTATTCCAGTAAATCCATAGACATTGTACATTCCTGAATATTGTTATTTATCTGAATCACTGTTAGCCATACAAGTCAATCTATGAACATCGTATATTTCTGATTAAAACACCGTCATGACGTCATCCCTTTGTACTTGCAGTCCATTATTATTAATATTGGACTGGTGTCAAAAGACCAGAATATTATATCAAATACTATGCGTAATTGTACGAAATGAACAATTTTAATTAGTAGGATCTTGTTATATAAGTGTGTGTAAGTAAGCTATAGGCATCAAACGGATCCAATATGTAAAATATTTGTACTGTCTTCGGTGCTACGCGCCTCACACACAGTCCAATATTTTACATATTGGATGGTTTTCGGCTTATATCCTGTACATATTGTTGTTTACTTGTGGATTGTTTGTCCATCTGGAATCAATGTTAACGATTGAACACAATCTATAAACATTGTACATGCATATACACATTTAGTGAATATTGTCACAATTGACATTTTCAATAGTTGTGTCAAGCAACTTCTCGGAAACTACCAGTATGAGTTTGATCATGCTTGGTATGATGCACCCTGGCATTGACCTTTACCAGGGTCATTCAAATTAGGTCAACACATCCAAAATTTGGGTCACCAGGTCAATTCAATGAAACCTCCTTATTAGTAGTCAAAATTTGATTAAACGTAATCTGAAGCATCTTTGTAATTGCCTCTTCCAAAATATGTTCAAATTAGGTCAATCTGTCTAAATAATTAGGTTACTAGGTCAAATTAAGTACAAACTGTTAAACAAACAACTCTTGAAACTAATGGTCAGAAAACTTTGATTAAGCTTTAACTGAAGCATCCAGGTCATCTACATCCACCTCTACTTTATTTCTTCAACCTGTCAAAGAACTGGGTCACTTGTTTATGATCAACTAAATGGGTTTAATATGTCAATCCTACCAAACCGGATATAACCCTGCTTTCAATACTTGAACTGTCAGATTAATATGGTTGTGTTTGGTCTGATGTAGGCAATTATTGAAACCAGTATTCACATACAGTCAAACCTGTCTTAAGCAGCCAGTCAAGGGAATAACAGAAAGTGGCTGCTTAATAGAGGTCAAATGTATAATAAAACAACATATTGTGAATCTGGAAACTGGCAGCTCAATACAGGTGGCTGCTTAATAGAGGTCAAATGTATAATAAAACTACATATTGGGAATCTGGAAACTGGCTGCTTAATACAGGTTGGCTGCTTAATAGAGGTCAAATGTATAATAAAACAACATATTGGGAATCTGGAAACTGGCTGCTTAATACAGGTTGGCTGCTTAATAGAGGTGCCCACTAACACAGGTTTGACTGTATTCTCTATAATACAGGTTCACTCGTGATTTGAATCCGGTGTCATATGATATTTTCACCCGTCTATTTTTTCACCCGCGGGTGAAAATATCACGCGACATTTCCACCCGCGGGTGAAAAAGATGCCATGAGATTTTCACCCCCCCCTATGAGACTTGGTTAGGGTTAGGGTTAAAATATTGGGGGGCGGGTGAGGGGGTGAAAATCTCATGGCATTTTTTCACGCGCGGGTGAAAATCTCATGTGACACCGGTTTGCGATATATAAATATACATTATAATGTCCTCCTAGTTAGAAGACTGTCAGCGAACCATAGAGAGGGATTGGCGGGTGTATAGTGATGTTGTATCCGTGAAGGTGACTGAAGGTTACCAAATGCATGCAATGATATACTAGTAATGCTTATTGTAAATCTCTTCTTCTTTGCAAAACCTTTATTGCGACCGTGGAAGTTTACAGCGATAACATACATTACCGTATTGTCCCCATTATGCAATGTGTACCAAGCAACTTAGTAATTAGAAACTGGTAAGTTGCAATACACTTGCATGATTTTGAATATTTATTCCACTTTTTAGTTTATACAAATTTATTTTAGCTCGATTGCGAAACAAGTTCTTACAACTTATATTAATCACTCTCGAGACCTCATTCCTGATGGAATCCATCGCCATGAGCGAGAGAGAAGAGGCAACATGGAATTTAAATGCCTTGCCTAAGGGCACAATCGTAACGGCTCCAGCGGGGCTCGAACTCCGAACCTTTCGCACCTGAAGCGAACACGCACCCCACTGCGCTATCACGACCTCCACATTTTGATTGAGGTAAGAGACGAGACATTTAAACGAGATATCAGCTGTTAACCTATTTGATTCTGGACACCGTTCAAACAATATTTGCAAAGAACATAGAGCCAGCTCAGCCACAACGGAACATGCCGTCTGATCAGGCTCTATGCTGATTGCTATTGATATGATCTTGCTAAGACACTTGGCTATGTAGCAAACAACATAGATCCTGATCAGCATGCAGCGTCACGCTGCGGCTGATCTGGATATATGTTGTTTGCAAAAGCCTTTTAGATGTATCCAGAATGAAATGGGTTAAGCAAATCTGTCTTAAATAACAACATTAATATTTACCGTAGACATGCATTCGTACTGGATTCAATATCAAGCGGAATGCCACATCGTATGAAAGAAAACCGTTTGTGGCACATTAAATAGATCATGTAGATAGTGCATTAAGTAGAGAAACTACGGTAATTCGTATGTTACAAGGAAACCCACTTCAGAATTCCTTAAAAGTCCAGGGAGAGAGAAGAGGCAATGTGGAATTACGCGACTTGGCGAAGGACACCACCACCGAGGTTCTGACGGAGATCAAGCTCACAACCTCCTGGTTATAAAGCGGACACTGTTGTGTAATGGATATTGTGTCTACTTTATAACCGAGAGGTTGTGAGTTTGAGTTCCATCAGAACCACGGTGGTTGTTTCCTTGGACAAGTCACGTAATTCCACATTGCTTCTTTTCTCTCTCTCTACCTCATGGATTCCATCAGGAACGAGGTCTCGAGAGTGATTAATACAATGTTTTACATAAACCTGTTTTGCAATCGAGCTAAAATATGTTTTGTGTAGACAAAAGTCCCAAACCACAAAAATCATGAAATAAAGTAAGGCATGCACTGTACGGGTGATTTATGTTACAGACTTTCTGTTTTTATCTGTTTTTATCACATTTCTGTTCTACTTTATTTTATTCGGTTCATCAGTGATTTGAATTAGATACTCGATCTATGTATTACTGTGTATTATGAACTCGTTTAGGGGGCGCAGCTTTCATGATCTATGTATTGCTGTGTATTATGAACTCATTTAGGGGGCGCAGCTTTCATGATCTATGTATTACTGTGTATTATGAACTCGTTTAGGGGGCGCAGCTTTCATGATCTATGTATTACTGTGTATTATGAACTCATTTAGGGGGCGCAGCTTTCATGATCTATGTATTGCTGTGTATTATGAACACATTTAGGGGGCGCAGCTTTCATGATCTATGTATTACTGTGTATTATGAACTCGTTTAGGGGGCGCAGCTTTCATGATCTATGTATTACTGTGTATTATGAACTCATTTAGGGGGTGCAGCTTTCATGATCTATGTATTACTGTGTATTATGAACTCCTTTAGAGGGCGCAGCTTTCATGATCTGTGTATTACTGTGTATTATGAACTCCTTTAAGGGGCGCGGCTTTCATGATCTATGTATTAATGTGTATTATAAACTCCTTTAGGGGGCGCAGCTTTCATGATCTATGTATTACAGTGTATTATAAACTCATTTAGGGGGTGCAGCTTTCATGATCTGTGTATTAATGTGTATTATAAACTCATTTAGAGGGTTCAGCTTTCATGATCTATGTATTAATGTGTATTATGAACTCATTTAGGGGGTGCAGCTTTCATGATCTATGTATTAATGTGTATTATGAACTCATTTAGGGGCGCGGCTTTCATGATCTATGTATTAATGTGTATTATAAACTCCTTTAGGGGGCGCAGCTTTCATGATCTATGTATTACTGTGTATTATGAACTCCTTTAGGGGGCGCAGCTTTCATGATCTGTGTATTACTGTGTATTATGAACTCCTTTAGGGGGCGCGGCTTTCATGATCTATGTATTAATGTTTATTATAAACTCCTTTAGGGGGCGCAGCTTTCATGATCTATGTATTACAGTGTATTATAAACTCATTTAGGGGGTGCAGCTTTCATGATCTGTGTATTAATGTGTATTATAAACTCATTTAGAGGGTTCAGCTTTCATGATCTATGTATTAATGTGTATTATGAACTCATTTAGGGGGTGCAGCTTTCATGATCTATGTATTAATGTGTATTATGAACTCATTTAGGGGGCGCAGCTTTCATGATCTATGTATTAATGTGTATTGATTGTTTCTTGGGCCTGTGATTTTGACTTTATTAATAAGATATACAGTCAAATCTGTCAAGGGAATCACAGAGAGTGGCTGCTTAGCACAGGTGGCTGCTTAACTGAGGTCATATATGTAATATAACAACAGGGAAATCTGGAAACTGGCTGCTTAACCCTTTGCCTTCTGAGTAGATAAAATCACAGTTGCAAACAACATAGATCCAGATCAGCCACAGAGTAATGCCGTGTCTGATCAGGATCTACGTTGTTTGCTATTCAGCCATGTGTGTTAGCTCCACTATCCATATAGCAAACAGCATAGAGCCTGATCAGACGGCACGTTCTGTGCCATCTGATCTGGCTCTGTGCTGTTTGCAAAAATCAATTTATCTGCCACTAGCATGCAAAGGGTTAATACAGGTCGATTGCTTCACTTAATACAGGTTGCTTGCTTAATGCAGGCTGGTTGTTTAATACAGGTTGGTTGCTTACTAGAGGTGACCACTAACACAGGTTTGACTGTATGAAAATACTACTTTACTCTTCAATTATCTTCCTAAATATTTACCATAGTACATTTATTAATCCTTCTACATTATTGCCGACTTGCTTCGATCTGCAGGAGTTTATAATGATTAAAAAGGATATTGTATACAGGGAAACCTGTCTTAAGCAGCCATCCAAGGGAATCACAGAAAGTGGCTGCTTAGCACAGGTGGCTGCTTAATAGAGGTGAAATGTATAGTAAAACAGCATATTGGGAACTTAGAAACTGGCTGCTTAATACAGGTTGGCTGCTTAATGGAGGTGACCACTAACACAGGTTTGACTGTATACTGAGTCACAAGTTGATATTTTTGCTTTTTGTTAATAAGTACAATGAAATTCAGATAGGAAAAAAAAATCTTTAAAAAAAATGTATTTTTTAAAAAATGAAACCAGTTATAGGTGAGGCTTTTACGGTCAGCCGGGGGATCGAACCTGCAATCCCTGGATTTCCAGTTAACCACTGGACTACGTATCCATCTGTTATTTGTCTAACCTGTGAATTACATCCTTTATTGGGTGGTCGGAATTGGTTTTCATGCTGGTAAGTCGGTGTTAAGAATATGTTTGTTTAATAATTACGTGAATAAACTTCCATTAAAGGGAAGACACTTTAAGAAAGTAATTACAAGGTGTTCACAGTTTGTTGCAAAAACATTTTTAAGAGGAGGTTTTAGCATGGCTTCATTTATTATGTTAATAACGTTAATAATACCCCACCCCCCTCCCTCTCTGGTTTTAGCTCTATTACAACGCAATGTTTTGTTCACAGAATCAGATAAATTAGCATACATTTTCAGACAAGCATCATCCGATAAAAACAAAGGAAACCAATTAGGAAGACCAGTCTACTTTGAAGAGTATTCAGGGGCAGTAACTGACTAATGTTTTCTGATTAGTGTCACCAGTATTAAATGTTTGAGTCATCATTTAGCAGTGTTTTACAATTGGCTGTTATATCTTGTACAGGAGGAGGAACTACAAGAGAAGAGGGCGGAGTTTGAGAAAAAGAAGGCAGAAATTGAAAAGTCAATGAGGAACTTGGAAACACAAGTAGGTGGAGTTGCAATGTCTGTTTATAAATTGTATTAAGATTCTTACAAAGTATTATTTTTTATTTATTTTAAGTTTCAACAACTTATATTAATCACTCTCGTTGGCGCAGATGAAAGCGTAAATGTGGTCATTCGTGTGGGAGGAAACTGGAGTACCCGGAGAAAACCCACTTGTCCGATCTGGCGACCACCGTACCAACTCACATACTTCCCGGCCCGAGGATCGAACCCGGGTTGCCTTGGTGAGAAGCGAGCGCACTAACCACTGCGCTAATCGGACAGCCAGCACTATTTAATTTTCGTCAATTTGATTGGCTTTACCTCCGTTATGATGTATGAGTATGTTTCTGTGTTTTATGGACCAATAGCCCAACACCAGTAACTAATGGATGCCCAGAAAAACGTAGTCAAGTTGTTACGGTCGCTGACTTGTATACCACTGTAACCTATCGTCACTGATGGTCACTGGTTCTCCGTGATCGAGTGGTTACGGTCGCTCAGGCCGTGTCTCATTTATATGAAATTGGCAGTTTGTTACGGAGGTTGGTGGTTAACCTCTGGAGCCTCCCCAGGTTAGGTAAACTGCCCGTCGCTCAAATGGGCAAACCGGTAGCGACGTTAAATAAACATAAATAAATAAAAAATAAAAAATAAAATAAAAAAAGGTTAATAGATTTGTTTTGTACACTTTCAAATTAATGAAATTAAATGAATGTTTTTTCAGGAGAGAAAACTTGAAGAGAAGAGGAGGAGATTGAGGGAGGACCGAGACAAGTTTGAGGAGGAAACCGAGGTGAGTATGACATGATTACCCAACCTTTATCTACACTCAACCTCTATCTACACTCAACCTTTATCTACACTCAACCTTTATCTACACTCAACCTCTATCTACACTCAACCTCTATCTACACTCAACCTCTATCCACACTCAACCTTTATCTACACTTAACCTCTATCTACACTCAACCTCTATCTACACTCAACCTCTATCCACACTCAACCTTTATCTACACTCAACCTCTATCTACACTCAATCTATATCTACACTCAACCTCTATCTACACTCAACCTCTATCCACACTCAACCTTTATCTACACTCAACCTCTATCCACACTCAGCCTTTATCTACACTCAACCTCTATCTACACTCAACCTCTATCTACACTCAACCTCTATCTACACTCAACCTTTATCTACACTCAACCTCTATCTACACTCAACCTCTATCCACACTCAACCTTTATCTACACTCAAACTCTATCCACACTCAACCTTTATCTACACTCAACCTCTATCTACACTCAACCTCTATCTACACTCAATCTCTATCTACACTCAACCTTTATCTACACTCAACCTCTATCTACACTCAACCTTTATCTACACTCAACCTTTATCTACACTCAATCTCTATCTACACTCAACCTTTATCTACACTCAACCTCTATCTACACTCAATATCTACCTACACTCAACCTTTATCTACACTCAACCTTTATCTACACTCAATCTCTATCTACACTCAACCTTTATCTACACTCAACCGTTATATACACTCAACCTCTATATACACTCAACCTTTATCTACACTCAACCTTTATCTACACTCAACCGTTATCTACACTCAACCTCTATCTACACTCAACCTTTATTTACACTCAACCTCTATCTACACTCAACCTTTATCTACAATCAACCTTTATCCACACTCAATCTCTATCCACACTCAACCTTTATCTACACTCAACCTCTATCTACACTCAACCTCTATCCACACTCAACCTTTATCCACACTCAACCTCTATCTACACTCAACCTTTATCTACAATCAACCTTTATCCACACTCAATCTATATCTACACTCAACCTTTATCCACACTCAATCTCTATCTACACTCAACCTTTATCTACAATCAACCTCTATCTACACTCAACCTCTATCCACACTCAACCTCTATCTACACACAACCTCTATCCACACTCAACCTTTATCTACACTCAACCTATATATACACTCAATCTACAATCAACCTCTATCCACACTCAACCTCTATCCACACTCAACCTATATCCACACTCAACCTTTATCTACACTCAATCTATATCTACACTCAACCTCTATCTACACTCAACCTTTATCTACACTCAACCTTTATCTACACTCAACCTGTATCTACACTCAACCTATATTTACACTCAACCTTTATCTACACTCAACCTTTATCTACACTCAACCTCTACACTCAACCTCTATTTACACTCAACCTTTATCTACACTCAACCTCTACACTCAACCTCTATTTACACTCAACCTTTATCTACACTCAATCTCTATCTACACTCAACCTTATCTACACTCAACCTTTATCTACACTCAACCTCTATATACACTCAATCTCTATCTACGCTCAACCTCTATCTACACTCAACCTCTATCCACACTCAACCTTTATCTACACTCAACCTCTATCCACACTCAACCTTTATCTACACTCAACCTCTATCTACACTCAACCTCTATCTACACTCAACCTCTATCCACACTCAACCTTTATCTACACTCAACCTCTATCTACACTCAACCTCTATCTACACTCAACCTTTATCTACACTCAACCTTTATCTACACTCAATCTCTATCTACACTCAACCTTTATCTACACTCAACCTTTATCTACACTCAATCTCTATCTACACTCAACCTTTATCTACACTCAACCTTTATCTACACTCAATCTCTATCTACACTCAACCTTATCTACACTCAACCTCTATCTACACTCAATCTATATCTACACTCAACCTCTATCCACACTCAACCTTTATCTACACTCAACCTCTATATACACTCAATCTACACTCAACCGTTATCTACACTCAACCTTTATCCACACTCAATGTTGGCTACACTCCCCATTATCTACACTCAACCTCTATCTACACTCAATCTTTATCAACACTCAATGTTGACTACACTCCCCATTATCTACACTTAACCTCTATCCACACACAACCTTTACCTACACTCCCCATTACCTACACTTGCCCGTTATCAACAGTCGCATTTTACACACTCACTTTTGGGGAGATTATTTAATCAATCTGTGCTTCTGTTTGGTTCAAGCTCTAATACGCAATAGCTCTGATCAACCGAAATTATGTTGAGCTGTGTTCCTGTTTATCTCAAGCTCTGTTATTTCAAACTCCTCTTATCTCACATTCTTGCTAACCTTCTGCTGTTTTATCAGGGCTTATTCTATAGGGCGACTTGGGCGAAATAGGCACCCTAGGAACCCTGACTTTGCCCCCTGGGGGCTCTCCACTTCTCCCCCCCCCCCAACAAAATATTAAATTTTTCTTTTTACAATTTCCATACAAAATTTTGTCCAGTAAGATACACTGGCCCATTATGAAGCACTATTTCTATTCATATCTTCTAATTAATGGTCATATTGTGTATTTTAACCCTATTTTGTTGAAATGTATTTATTGCACCATTTAAGGACCCAATCTCACTTCTCCAAAAACATTCTGACCTAGAATAAGACCTGGTTTTATGAACCAGTTTTCAAGTGGTTTTTTTATTATTTTTTTATTTTTTATTATTTTTATCTATTTATCAAGTGTTCTAGTATCTAGTATCTTAAATCCATTGTGGTATGATTGCAGGAGGCATTTGCAAACCGAACAGGAAAACTCAGTGCTAATGAAATAGAGCGCATGAAAGCGGAGCGGAAACAGATAAATGATGAACTAAGAACAGAATCTGAGGCACTAGAGCATGTGAAATCCGAGAGACGAACAATCGAAGCTGATCTACTTAAGATGAAGCTCAACCGAGACACGAATACTAGGAAATTAAAGTAAGTTCTCAAATGAAGCTCAGCCGAGACACAAATATTAGGACATTAAAGTAAGCTCTCAAATGAATCTCAGCCGAGACACAAATATTAGGACATTAAAGTAAGCTCTCAAATGAATCTCAGCCGAGACACAAATATTAGGACATTAAAGTAAGTTCTCAAATGAAGCTCAGCCGAGACACAAATACTAGGTAACCTTGAAATGTCGCACAAGCCTTGTATGGTACGCTTGAAATGTCACACACGTCTTGTATGGTACGCTTGAAATGTCACACACGTCTTGTATGGTACGCTTGAAATGTCACACAAGTCTTGTATAGTACGCTTGAAATGTCACACAAGTCTTGTATAGTACGCTTGAAATGTCACACAAGTCTTGTATGGTACGCTTGAAATGTCACACAAGTCTTGTATAGTACGCTTGAAATGTCACACAAGTCTTGTATAGTACGCTTGAAATGTCACACACGTCTTGTATGGTATGCTTGAAATGTCGCACACGTCTTGTATGGTATGCTTGAAATGTCACACACGTCTTGTATGGTACGCTTGAAATGTCACACAAGTCTTGTATGGTACGCTTGAAATGTCACACACGTCTTGTATGGTACGCTTGAAATGTCACACAAGTCTTGTATAGTACGCTTGAAATGCCACACACGTCTTGTATGGTACGCTTGAAATGCCACACAAGTCTTGTATGGTACGCTTGAAATGTCACACAAGTCTTGTATGGTATGCTTGAAATGCCACACAAGCCTTGTGTGTTATGCTTGAAATGCCACACAAGCCTTGTATGGTACGCTTGAAATGCCACACAAGCCTTGTGTGTTATGCTTGAAATGTCACACAAGCCTTGTGTGTTATGCTTGAAATGTCACACAAGTCTTGTATGGTACGCTTGAAATGTCACACAAGTCTTGTATGGTACGCTTGAAATGTCACAAGTCTTGTATGGTACGCTTGAAATGTCGTACAAGTCTTGTATGATACGCTTGAAATGTCGTACAAGCCTTGTATGGTACGCTTGAAATGTCGTACAAGCCTTGTATGATATGCTTGAAATGTCGTACAAGCCTTGTATGGTACGCTTGAAATGTCGTACAAGCCTTGTATGGTACGCTTGAAATGTCGTACAAGCCTTGTATGGTACGCTTGAAATGTCGTACAAGCCTTGTATGGTACGCTTGAAATGTCGTACAAGCCTTGTATGGTACGCTTGAAATGTCGTACAAGCCTTGTATGGTACGCTTGAAATGTCGTACAAGCCTTGTATGGTACGCTTGAAATGTCGTACAAGCCTTGTATGGTACGCTTGAGATGTCACACACGTCTTGTATGGTACGCTTGAAATGTTGCACAAGTCTTGTATGGTACGCTTGAAATGTTGCACAAGTCTTGTATGGTACGCTTGAAATGTTGCACAAGTCTTGTATGGTACGCTTGAGATGTCACACACGTCTTGTATGGTACGCTTGAGATGTCACACACGTCTTGTATGGTACGCTTGAAATGTTGCACAAGTCTTGTATGGTACGCTTGAAATGTTGCACAAGTCTTGTATGATACGCTTGAAATGTCACACAAGTCTTGTATGTTACGGCAGTTATGCTTGAATTATTTTTCTCACTTCTCCCAAAAATTCTGACCTAGAATGAACCCTGGGCTTGTGCTGTCAATGGTCTAGTAGTTATGCTGTTGTCTTAAAATCACTTGCCCATAACCACTGCAGGATCGAATCCCACTAGCAATGAGGATATTTAAATAATAATAAGCTCTCCAGGAGGATTGTGGAAGGTTTGTGGTTCTACCCAGGTGCCACCTGAGCCTGAAGAACTGTACATAGGAACACATTGAGTCTTCCTCAACTGTTGAAAGCTGGAACGTCGGCACATGATATTAAGTTATTGGTGCAACTTTACTTTAGCTCCTCCACCCAAAGAAACAAAACCTCCAAAACAACAATGTGTCTTATTTATTATACAGAGAAATGGGTGATAAGCTTTCAAGGAAAGATAAAGAATTGGAGAATGTTCAGCAGAAACTGATAGATGCTGTGGACGAGGAGAAAACGATTGCCGAGGAGAGATTGCGCAATAGTTATGCCGATAGAAGACACATGGTCAATGGACATGTTGATGTACATAGTGAAGAGGAAGATACAAATAGAGGTAAGGAGAGATTGTATAATAGGGATGTCGATAGAAGACATATGGTTAACGGAAATGTTGATGTACACGGTGAAGAGGAAGATAGAAATAGAGGTAAGGAGAGATTGTATAATAGGGATGCCGATAGAAGACATATGGTTACTGGACATGTTGATGAACATAGTGAAGAGGAAGATACCAATAGAGGTAAGGAGAGATTGTATAATAGGGATGTCGATAGAAGACACATGGTCAATGGACATGTTGATGTACATAGTGAAGAGGAAGATACAAATAGAGGTAAGGAGAGATTGTATGATAGGGATGTCGATAGAAGACATATGGTTAATGGAAATGTTGATGTACAGAGTGAAGAGGAAGATACAAATAGAGGTAAGGAGAGATTGTATAATAGGGATGTCGATAGAAGACATATGGTTACTGGACATGTTGATAGTGAAGAAGAAGATACAAATAGAGGTAAGGAGAGATTGTATAATAGGGATGCCGATAGGAGACATGGTTACTGGACATGTTGATGTACACGGTGAAGAGGAAGATACAAATAGAGGTAAGGAGAGATTGTATAATAGGGATGCCGATAGGAGACATATGTTCAATGGAAATGTTGATGTACACAGTGAAGAGGAAGATACAAATAGAGGTAAGGAGAGATGGTATAGTAGGGATGCCGATAGGAGACATATGGTCAATGGACATGTTGATGTACATAGTGAAGAGGAAGATACCAATAGAGGTAAGGAGAGATTGTATAGTAGGGATGCCGATAGGAGACATATGGTCAATGGACATGTTGATGTACATAGTGAAGAGGAAGATACCAATAGAGGTAAGGAGAGGTGGTATAGTAGGGATGCCGATAGGAGACATATAGTCAGTGGAAATCAGTGCTTCATGAACCTTTCGTGACGTCATAACGCCGCGTGTATGACGTCATATGTTCACAGATGGTATGATAAACTTCAGCAGGTCATGAATATTTGGTAATCTTTCCTCTCTAAAACATCTATTTTCCGAAGATAGGATAAATAGAATATTAGGTAACTGTCTTATAAATTTTAAATTATTAGACTCATCTCCGAAAAAATACCATATTTTCTCCAACTCGCCTAATAAATTAAAGTTTATAAGACAGTAACCTAATGCTCTCTATTTATAAGCAGATCAATTGAAGGGCAAAGTGAGATAGACAGTTGAGGTCGAACAACATATGGCCCGAGGTTATAAAACTTTTCTCAGATCTCAAACTCGAGCTCAAGTGATTTGATTGGTTGATTCTGAGTTAAACTGTCAGCTGAACCAATCAGTAGGATGAGACTGAGTTAGAGATTGGAGAATAGGTTTTATAACCTCTGAGCATGGAGACTGATTGAAGTGAGAATCATCGTATGTCTAGTAATCATAAAGTTGTAGAAGTCTATGATAATCAGGGCTCGAATTTAGCACTCGCACACTCGCATTTTGCGAGTAGAAATACAAAAATGCGAGCTAAACTTTCTGTCACTAGTAAAATTTTGCAAGTTCAATTTAAAACCTTGAAATGTACAATTTACGTTCCTGTTTGTCTACTTTCGTTTTCTGATTGTAAACATGTAAACTATGACGTAGAACACAATTGTTTGACTGGTTTTTCGTTTTGGGCCAATTTGCGTTGTTTTTTTAAAATCCGAGTCAATAATAAAATCCAGTCTGCGTAATTTTTCTAGCAGTAGTTATTCGAAGATAAAATGTTCAAAATAACCAATTAGTTCATGTAACTGAGTCTAGTTGGGCGATTCTACCCGGAAAAAGACAATTTGCCCATCTCCAAAAACAATAAAAAGTGAACGTCGAGACGAAGCGTGATGAAACGGCCCACACTCAATTCGCCCTATTCCGACAGTCGGACCCAGTAAATCTAAATGAAAAATAAAATGATATTTTATAAAAATTGCGAGAAGAATTCACCTATTGCGAGTTGACAATTTAGGTACTCGCATATATTTGCCAGTGCACAAAAAAGTTAAATTCTAGCCCTGGATAATGTGCCAACAATTCCACCAAATAAGCTGCACAACCAACATGACAATTTCAGATTTACCAGCAGTCAAGAGAAGGGTTAAAAACAGGAAGCCCAAGGCAGATGATGAGGAGTACTTGGAGAGGAATATATGGAGCGATTTGTTGTCTGACGATGACAGTCTGGCCAATGATGTGCCTCTACATAGATATGGGTAAATATACAGCATAATACAGTCATCTCATAATTTCTTATATGTGCACACGTGTAATAACACCTGGAAGGATTCTGATTGGTTGAGATTTGTAAATTAAACAGTAAATTATGCATATTTCTAGGGGAATTGGTACATAGCGATAAGAATAACAATAAGAATGAGTGTAGTCAATGGATACGGGATCGACCCCGTCGTCGAGGGATTGCACAGCCTCTGTAGTCAATGGATACGGGTTCGACCTCGTCGTCGAGGGATTGCACAGCCTCTGTAGTCAATGGATACGGGATCGACCTCGTCATCGAGGGATTGCACAGCCTCTGTAGTCAATGGATACGGGACCGACCTTGTCATCGAGGGATTGCACAGCCTCTGTAGTCAATGGATATGGGACCGACCTTGTCATCGAGGGATTGGAAGTTAGAGACCCACCGTAACCATGGAGATGTCCTTAGGCATGACACTTAAATCTGCATTGCCTCTTTCTCTCTCCCTCTTGGCGATAGATTCCATCAGGATTGAGGTTTCCAGAATGATTAAACTAATGTTGTAAGAACTTGTTTCACAAATGAACAAAAATAAATTTGTTAAAACTAACAGATATAGTTTTATAGAAGAAGAAGAAGAATGCTTTATTAAGACTTAAACTTTACAGTTTCTCGTCTGTAACATTTAAACATATTTACAATATATATAGTACAATATTATGATATATGCAATCATGATGAGGATGGACAAATGATGTAATGATTATGGACATACATGGAAAAATAATGACAATGTCATGATGGATTTTAGACTATGCAAAACATGATCATGACTGTATTAAGAGTGTAGGGAGTATTCAACTGGTAACTCATATATCCTAAACAAGTGAATTACGAAGGGATAAAGCTTCATGAATATATTTACTAAAGTTAACCAGCTCTAGGGAATTGTCACATTGAAATATTTGCAATAATTTGAACATACTTGGTCGATTAGAATATAAACGTTTAATATATTTATTTCTTAATGTACTATACACCTCACATTTAAACATGAAATGAAACTCATCTTCCACGTTGTTTGTATTACACAATAAACATAACCTTTCGTTTTGATCAATACGATTTCTACCATATCTTCCAGTTTTAATCCGTAAGTTGTGTGCTGATAGTCTCAATTTTGTAAATGCAATTCTTAATTTTCTGCTTAGTTTTATATCTAAGTACGATTCATAACCAAAATTAATCTTTACATTTTTATATAATATAAGTACCTTATTTATTCGAAGATCAGCTTGTGAAATCTGCAGAAAATCATATAATGATAAAATTTATGTTCAGTTATCTATTATTCAATTCAATATATGTACATTATTTCAGCTTGAAAGAACATGTGACCAAGGAGAAAAATGCCATATCAGTGTCCAAGGAGTTTCTACGGAAACAGCGCCAGTCTTTGAAACGTCGGCAGGCAGCATTGCAAGCTGCGAAACAGGAACTTGTGAGAGATATACTTAAGCAAAAACAAGGGGTAAGAGAATATACGGCTACTATAGGATTTTGTTTGAGATATACTTAAGCAAAAACAAGGGGTAAGAGAATGCACGGCTACTATAGCATTTTCTTTGAGATATACTTAAGCAAAAACAAGGGGTAAGAGAATGCACGGCTACTATAGCATTTTCTTTGAGATATACTTAAGCAAAAACAAGGGGTAAGAGAATATACGGCTACTATAGGATTTTGTTTGAGATATACTTAAGCAAAAACAAGGGGTAAGAGAATGCACGTCTACTATAGCATTTTCTTTGAGATATACTTAAGCAAAAACAAGGGGTAAGAGAATGCACGGCTACTATAGCATTTTCTTTGAGATATACATAGGCAAAAACAAGGGGTAAGAGAATATATGGCTACTATAGCATTTTATACTTAGGTAATGCAGGCACGGGTAAGAGCATTTATGGACACTCTTGAGAAATGTACTTAGGCAAAATAGATTTCTCACAAGTTACCATAAATGCTCTTAAATGACTTGTATATAAAAGCAAAAACATGGGGTAAGAGCATTTATGGTAGCTTGTGAGACTTGTACTTAAAAGCAAAAACAGGGGGTAAGAGCATTTATGGTAGCTTGTGAGACTTGTACTTAAAAGCAAAAACAGGGGGTAAGAGCATTTATGGTAGCTTGTGAGACTTGTACTTAAAAGCAAAAACAGGGGGTAAGAGCATTTATGGTAGCTTGTGAGACTTGTACTTAAAAGCAAAAACAGGGGGTAAGAGCATTTATGGTAGCTTGTGAGACTTGTACTTAAAAGCAAAAACAGGGGGTAAGAGCATTTATGGTAGCTTGTGAGACTTGTACTTAAAAGCAAAAACAGGGGGTAAGAGCATTTATGGTGACTTGTGTGAAAAGTACTCTGACAAAAACAGGAGGTAAGATCATTTATGGTGACTTGTGAGAAAAGTACTCTGACAAAAACAGGAGGTAAGATCATTTATGGTGACTTGTGAGAAAAGTACTCTGACAAAAACAGGGGGTAAGATCATTTATGGACACACTTGATAGATGTAGCAAACACAGGGGAACAGGGAATAAGAAAAGTTATTGATACTGAAACCGGTGAAAGATATTTGGATGGAATTGATATGCATGTGTAGAACTTCCTCACTTTAATAAAATACTACTTCACATCAATACGATGTTTTGAACGTTGTTTTGTGTAGGCATTACTTGCTTCTGAGATTTCAGAAGTCAAATAAAATCTCTTGTGTTTGAACAGTTTCAAATATATCAGAAGTCTTTGAGCATCTCTTGTGTTTGAACAGTTTCAAATATATCAGAAGTCAAAGAGCATGTCTTATGTTTGAACAGTTTCAAATATATCAGAAGTCAAAGAGCATCTCTTGTGTTTGAACAGTTTCAAATATATCAGAAGTCAAAGAGCATCTCTTGAAATGTGTTTGAACAGTTAGTAAGATGCATATTAATGTTTCAGACAATGGAGAGTGCATATGTACTTGATGATGTTAAGGAGAGCCTAGATAAGGAGGCCATGGATGTGGACCATATGATGGTACAGATGAATGCCGGGTACCGACTTGTCAAAGAGAAGGAGAAATACCTGCACAAACTCAAGTCTAGGGCATCAAATGATGTAAGAAATGTCACAAACTCAAGGAAATGTCACAAACTCAAGTCTAGGGCATCAAATAATGCAAGGAACTGTCACAAACACAAGTCTAGGGCATCAAATAATGTAAGAAATGTCACAAACTCAAGTCTAGGGCATCAAATAATGCAAGGAACTGTCACAAACACAAGTCTAGGGTATCAAATAATGTAAGAAATGTCACAAACTCAAGTCTAGGGCATCAAATGATGCAAGAAATGTCACAAACTCAAGGAAATGTCACAAACACAAGTCTAGGGCATCAAATGATGTAAGAAATGTCACAAACTCAAGGAAATGTCACAAACACAAGTCTAGGGCATCAAATGATGCAAGGAAATGTCACAAACACAAGTCTAGGGCATCAAATAATGCAAGGAAATGTCACAAACTCAAGGAAATGTCACAAACTCAAGTCTAGGGTATCAAATAATGCAAGGAAATGTCACAAACTCAAGTCTAGGGCATCAAATGATGTAAGAAATATCACAAACTCAAGTCTAGGGCATCAAATAATGCAAGGAAATGTCACAAACTCAAGTCTAGGGCATCAAATGATGTAAGAAATATCACAAACTCAAGTCTAGGGCATCAAATAATGCAAGGAAATGTCACAAACTCAAGTCTAGGGCATCAAATGATGTAAGAAATATCACAAACTCAAGTCTAGGGCATCAAATAATGCAAGGAAATGTCACAAACTCAAGTCTAGGGCATCAAATGATGTAAGAAATATCACAAACTCAAGTCTAGGGCATCAAATAATGCAAGGAAATGTCACAAACTCAAGTCTAGGGCATCAAATAATGCAAGGAAATGTCACAAACTCAAGTCTAGGGCATCAAATGATGTAAGAAATATCACAAACTCAAGTCTAGGCGTCAAATGAAGTAAGAAATAAGTTCAAGTCGATGACCTCTAATATTGTAAGAAATGTAACTACAAGACACAACTTAGAACTATCTGGATAACACAGTATCGGAAAACCATATTGCAGTTCTACGGAATTTCTGTTTCAACACATTTTTATTTAAATGAATCGCCCGTTATCATTTATTTTAGAACAACATTGCTAGGTTTTTAATCAATACTTGAAAAAATAGAAAAATAGTGTTTGATAGAACGTTATTTCTGCCTACAGTACAACAGTGATTCGGATGCTGATTGGTCACCATTTGAGCACAACTACCGACCTGCCCGACTACCTAACCTTGACCTTAGTGATGATGAAGGTAGCAGCGGCATCAGCAGTACCGACAACAGCCTCAATAATGTACTACAAGGTATGTACATATGATAACATCTCAACTCGATTTCTTCTGCAGCTACCACAGGTTGTATGAACATTATTTCCAAGAGTGGAGGTAAATACGGTCCTTAGTTTATACAAATTTATTTTAGCTCGATTGCGAAACAATTTTTTTTTTTTTTTTTTTGGTGAAGCTTAATTGACCTTTCTGCAAACGCTACTTAGGCACGCCCCCCATAGTTACAGGTGCTCGCTGTAACCACGCGAGACAAGCTATCTAAAAAAATGGCGTCTAACGCAGACCTGCATCGAGTTAATCTAGATAAAATTCCGTCGAATTTCTCGGTTTTATTTCACCCAGATAAGAATATCTCGTTGAAAGCAAGGGTTTTAGGTGAATTCAGGTGATTTCGTATAATTCCTTGTTCGTCTAATGGTAGTTTCTAATAGTACTGCACTATACAGGCCCATTATAATAATGCTATTATTAGCTATTTAGGTAAGTAGACACAATTATGAATGGGACTATGTAGCCGTGTGTTTGCCATACCAGGAGTGATTATCTATCTAGGTTTCATGCCACTAATCAAGATTAATTAAAGTGAATAGGGGAGAATAAATAAATCATTCCGCATTTTCGATGATTCCAACGGTGGCATTTTTCGCAGCTAAGAGCATGCATACGGCTGGAAACGTGACGAGAGCAAAAAACGCATGGAAAAATAGACACCATGGTTGTAATGAAATTGATGTGAAGAGCATGATATTTATACATGATGTAAGGGCTTGGACATATGGCACGGCTCAGCTCTAAAGCTGATAAAACATGGGCATACAAGCCAGCATCACAAATGTTTGAGCCGACCAATCAAGGTGTGAAAAATAATATATATTCTCCAGTAATTGATTAATTTGTCAACAGCCCATCTCATAATAGACGTAGGTGTGAAGGTTATTTCTCTAAAGTACAGATATACGGATGAGGACGTGTTAAGTGTTCGTGGTAAATGCTTGCGCAGTCAACGGAAGAGTGAACAACCACATCGTGTCAACTTTGACATCAAAAGAAATGAAATATGCCACCGTCTTGAGAGACTCGACCCTATGCCTCCTAGAAGACTCGAACATTAGGCCCAAAAACTGAACACCAGTACGTTCACTGAGCTAATATGGGAATCCCACAGCTCTGCACATGCATGTGTACTATTACTACTATCTGATCCCTAGTCCACCATCCACGACAATATGTATGAACCACATGTATAATCACCACTATACTCACATATCTCTTGTGAACGGTAGATCTATTAATGCAGAATATATTTTTTCGAAATATTTTATTATGCATAAATAAATTAATTTCAACTTACTTGTGTGCAAATATATCTGTTTGCATTAATTTTGGATGTATTCAGCTGGTCGTTTGGTCGTTCACACAACTTAATCCACCTTAGACATGTTTTCCAGATTTGTCTTATGTTTTGAAAATGGCACGAATTTAACGTCACCTATCAATCGATCTGGATATCTACATCACTGTCACACAGCCCGTAACTACATCTTTTCACCATTGTCAATGACAGACAGTATTAATTAATTTTAAATATTTTTCAAAAAATAATTTCAGATCACGATCACTCGTTATCAGATTTGATTAAAATGTTACTACATAACTCATTTATCTAACAGAACGATAAAACAATGACTCGGTGTAGTAATCAATTATATAATTATGTGCACACATTTTATAATTGACCAATTAGCACAATCAGTGCTAAATTCCGATGTGAAATACTTTGATCTTGATAGCAGTGGCCCCTATCGGGTATTATAACTCGGCGGTCTCTGTGATGTACCGTTAGTGGGTAAGTTGTTGATTGCTCCCAATAAACAGTGTGACACGCTTAAATTTGATTGCTGTGTTTGTGAGAAAAGAATGACTATATGGGGTCAGTCGGTGTTTTTATAGATGCATTGTTTTTAAAGCAGCTGTCTGGTATTTTGTGGTTCATATACACACTTTTAGATTTGTCCAAGGATTTTGAAATGGGTTGAATTTAACGTCGATCACCAGGATATCGACTAATTTTGTACTATAACTAACCCACACACCAAAGCTACACATTTTCAACATCATTAAAACAATTTTAAACCCGTATTTTCGATCAAATTCACGCCTTTTCAAATTTGTCTACTCGTTACTAGTGTGTCTAATATGCATTGTTTGTCTAACAAGATGGCGGCGATAAACCGTTGCCGGGGGTGTGCGCGAATGGTGCGATGCGATTGGCTAACGCCAGCTGTCAATCAAAATCGGCAGAAAGGTCAAT
>CM026386.1:21734591-21791892 GCA_014843695.1 Archivesica marissinica | reverse complement strand
TTGCTTTGTTTATTTTTCTTTTATATCCATATGTACAAAGTGTTAAGCAGTTTTCAACAATATATGCAATACATGATTCTTACAACTTCTATTAATCACTCTCAAGACCTCATGCCTGATAGAATACATCGCCATGAGGGAGAGAGACCATTAATGTGGAATTTAAATGCCTTGCGTAAGGGCACAATTGTAACGGCTACAGCTGGGTGCGAACTTGGGGCCTTTCGCACCTGAAGCGAATGCGCTATCATTACTTCCACAACTACTGTCCTTAGTTGTCTGGAGTCCGCCTCCGTGGTCGAATGGTTAAGGTCGCTGACTTGTATACCACTGTAACCTATCATCTCTGATGGTCACGGGTTCGAGCCCTGCTCAGACCGTGTCTGATTTATATGAAAAAGTTGGCAGTTTCTTACGGAGGTTGGTGCACCCAAGTACTGGTTAACCGTTGGAGCCTGCCCAGGAAAGGTGTTGTTAGGTAAACTGCACGCCGGCGATATAGCCCAAAATGGTGCTGATGCAGGCGTAAAACCTGAAATATAAATAAAATAAATTAGTTGTCTGGAAATTATGAATGTGTTCAAAATCAATACCAGGATCAAAATCTTCCAATTTGATGGGAAGTTTTACCAACACAGGAATTCATGACCAATCAATGATTGGCAGTGAAATGTTGCACGTTTTTCAGTGTGTGTGTTTACGTTTATTTATCGTCGCTACCGGTTGCCCATATGAGCGACGCCTTCCGAAGAGATTAGTAATTTAAGATTTTTGGAGGATAGTGCAATGATACAGACAGAGGCCCATTCCAGAGTCTCCTCTGGTTCTTTTACGTGCACGGTGCACGAGACCTTGGTTTAAAGTCCCATCTGAAAGACTGTTCATTTTATTAAGGTCAGATGGGGGATCGAACCTGCGCACGTTCTTTTATGGTTCAGCCGATTTTGATCAGGCATAACTATCTTCAACCAACACTAATTGACAGAGCCGATACAATTAAGATTAATACAATGGCACAGAATGATCAAAGATTTCATTGCAATCAATTTGTTGACAAGCAGTGCAATCTGTCATTTCCATGGCGACTGTCTTTAGCCCAGTATATTGTGTCAGATCACCATGCAGTGATGCCAGCTTGGCTCGGCTGTTCAGACTATGGAATGGGTCTCTGTCTGTATCACTGCACTATCCTCCAAAAATCTAAAATGACTAATCTCTTCAGGAGGCGTCGCTCATGTGGACAACCGGTAGCGACGATAAATAAATATAAAACACACACAAATTCATTTTGTTTAGATTATCGAAACAAATGTCAGAAAGAAACACAACACCTATCTGCTTCCAGTTCTCTTTGTTTAAACAGTATTTATTGCAAGACATATATCACATATAACGTACAACGACATACATAACACATAATGCAAAGGATCAAGTAGGAAGCAAAAAAAAAAGAAAGAAAGAAAAAAGGAAAAAAAGAAACACAGCACCTGTAATTCTTAAATCATTATTCACCAACATTTTTATCCAAATATTCGTTGTCATCACTAGATTTGATACTTTCAGCATTGCACAAGCAGGTTGAACCCTCACAGCCTGCTATCTTGTCTGCACTGTCTACAAGCCGCATACCACCGACTGAGCACAGCGCCATATTAGACACCAATCATCCGCTGGCAAAGTCTCTTGTCAAAATAAACATGGAGCTGTCTAAAGTTATACAGAACATGGGTACCAATCAAAGTGCTTCGAGTACACCGGTACCCGGATCTAACTACAATACACCAGGTAGGTAATGCAGAACCTTGAGTGACCTTGAACTTTAATTTTGACCAAAATTATTCTTGATTTCAGAAACTATTTATGTGTCAATAAACTCGAACATTATAATTTCCATAAACCCGTCACATTATTGCCTTTAATCTTCATATACACATTCGTGGACTAATTCTCTGCACCCTCAGTAAGTCCCCACCCTACCAGTGACCTTAAATTTTGCCAAAAATCGTCTGATTTCAGAAACTATTTATGTGTCAAAGAAATGTAAATATTAATTTTAAAGTTATCATTTTGCCAACTTTGTATGCACATCTGAGGACTAATTCTCTACATTCGCAGTAAGTCCGTACCTTACAAATGGCCGTGAACTTGAAATTTGGTAAAAGAATTAGTATGATATCGGTAATTATTTATTCGTCAAAAATTCCCGAACATTATTTATTATTTCTCAAAAACCGTTAATGGTATTGCCGTTAACGGTAAACTTTGCACACATATTAGAGGACACCCGCAGTAGGTCCACACCCTACATATTAGAGGACACCCGCAGTAGGTCCACACCCTACCAGTGACCTTGAACTTAAAATTTGGCCGAAAATATTACGATTTCAGAAATTATTTATGCATCAAAAAAATTATTATCTCTCGGAAAACATCCGAAACTTTGTATACATAACCGAGGACTAATAATGAATACCAACAGTAATTCCCCCACCCTACCACTGACCTTGAGCTTCCCCCCCACCCTACCACTGACCTTGAAGCCCCACCCTATCACTGACCTTGAAGCCCCACCCTACCACTGACCTTGAACGCCCACCCTACCACTGACCTTGAACTCCCCACCCACCATATCACTGACCTTGAACTACCCAACCACCCTACCACTGACCTTGAACTCCCCACCCACCCTACCACTAACCTTGAACCCCCCCCACCCTACCACTGACCTTGAACTCCCCACCCACCCTACCACTGACCTTGAGCTTCCCCACCCTACCACTGACCTTGAGCTTCCCCACCCTACCACTGACCTTGAACTTGAAATTTGGCAATTCATTGGAAAGGATTTGCTTAATCAGCACTTGTAATCAATCAATCGTGGCGAGACACCCTCGGCGTGGTAGCTTTACTAATTTAGAAGGCCGTTGCATACAACGCATTCTCGAGCATTTTGACAAAGCGACAGATGCACCTATCAGGCGATAGCATCCGGCTATCTCATTTTATTATTATTTTTAAAATTTTTGTCGGGGTTGCAGGAATCATTTTAGAGGGCGATGTGGGCGAAATTGTCGCCCTAGGGACCCTGACTTCGCCCTCTGGGGGCCCCACTTCTCTCTAAAAAAAAAAAAAAAAATTTGTCTTTTACACTGGCCCTCCTATTCAAATGTTGTATTTAATGGTTGTACTGTGCATTTTAACCCTATTTTGCAGAAGTATATTAAAGAACACCATTTAAGGAAGCGATCACATGCTTTCTCACTTCTCCCAAATATTCTGACCTAGAATGAACCCTGGGGTTGAGGTGCCTAATGTCGCTTGTGAATTGGTACTTTTGAAACTATGTGCCTGTACCTAGTGAATAATATTTTGCTTGCCATCATTACTTTTGTCATTACGTTGTGTCTTCATCTGACTTTCAGGTGCCCCGCCATCAACTTACATCCCGGTGTATCTGCCCGCCGCCTCTCCTATGCCAAACAGTAACAGTACCTTGGGAAGTTCTTTGCCACTTCAGGCCTGGCAGCCAACAAGTGGACCTTCACATACCTCTAACCCTTCTATGTAAGTACAGACCTGACAGCCAACAAGTGGACCTTCACATACCTCTAACCCCTATATGTAAGTACAGACCTGACAGCCAACAAGTGTCGCAGGACCCTCACATACCTCTAACCCTTCTATGTAAGTACAGACCTGACAGCCAACAAGTGTTGCAGGACCTTCACATACCTCTAACCCTTCTATGTAAGTACAGACCTGACAGCCAACAAGTGGACCTTCACATACCTCTAACCCCTATATGTAAGTACAGACCTGACAGCCAACAAGTGTCGCAGGACCCTCACATACCTCTAACCCTTCTATGTAAGTACAGACCTGACAGCCAACAAGTGTTGCAGGACCTTCACATACCTCTAACCCTTCTATGTAAGTACAGACCTGACAGCCAACAAGTGGACCTTCACATACCTCTAACCCCTATATGTAAGTACAGGCCTGGCAGCCAGCAAGTGAACCTTCACATACCTCTAACCCCTCTATGTAAGTACAGGCCTGGCAGCCAACAAGTGAACCTTCACATACCTCTAACCCCTATATGTAAGTACAGGCCTGGCAGCCAGCAAGTGAACCTTCACATACCTCTAACCCCTATATGTAAGTACAGACCTGGCAGCCAACAAGTGGATCTTCACATACCTCTAACCCCTATATGTAAGTACAGGCCTGGCAGCCAACAAGTGTTGCAGGACCCTCGCATACCTCTAACCCTTCTATGTAAGTACAGAGCTGACAGCCAACAAGTGTTGCAGGACCCTCACATACCTCTAACCCCTATATGTAAGTACAGGCCTGACAACCAACAAGTGTTGCAGGACCCTCACATACCTCTAACCCTTCTATGTAAGTACAGACCTGACAGCCAACAAGTGTTGCAGGACCTTCACATACCTCTAACCCTTCTATGTAAGTACAGACCTGACAGCCAACAAGTGTGGCAGGACCCTCACATACCTCTAACCCCTCTATGTAAGTACAGACCTGACAGCCAACAAGTGTTGCAGGACCCTCACATACCTCTAACCCCTCTATGTAAGTACAGACCTGACAGTCAACAAGTGTTGCAGGACCCTCACATACCTCTAACCCCTATATGTAAGTACAGGCCTGACAGCCAACAAGTGAACCTTCACATACCTCTAACCCCTATATGTAAGTACAGACCTGGCAGCCAACAAGTGGATCTTCACATACCTCTAACCCCTATATGTAAGTACAGGCCTGGCAGCCAACAAGTGTTGCAGGACCCTCGCATACCTCTAACCCTTCTATGTAAGTACAGAGCTGACAGCCAACAAGTGTTGCAGGACCCTCACATACCTCTAACCCCTATATGAATGTACAGGCCTGACAGCCAACAAGTGTTGCAGGACCCTCACATACCTCTAACCCCTATATGTAAGTACAGGCCTGACAACCAACAAGTGTTGCAGGACCCTCACATACCTCTAACCCTTCTATGTAAGTACAGACCTGACAGCCAACAAGTGTTGCAGGACCTTCACATACCTCTAACCCTTCTATGTAAGTACAGACCTGACAGCCAACAAGTGTGGCAGGACCCTCACATACCTCTAACCCCTCTATGTAAGTACAGACCTGACAGCCAACAAGTGTTGCAGGACCCTCACATACCTCTAACCCCTCTATGTAAGTACAGACCTGACAGTCAACAAGTGTTGCAGGACCCTCACATACCTCTAACCCCTATATGTAAGTACAGGCCTGACAGCCAACAAGTGGACCCTCACATACCTCTAACCCCTCTATGTAAGTACAGACCTGACAGCCAACAAGTGGACCTTCACATACCTCTAACCCCTATATGTAAGTACAGGCCTGGCAGCCAACAAGTGTTGCAGGACCCTCACATACCTCTAACCCCTCTATGTATGTACAGACCTGACAGCCAACAAGTGTTGCAGGACCTTCACATACCTCTAACCCCTCTATGTAAGTACAGACCTGACAGCCAACAAGTGGACCTTCACATACCTCTAACCCCTATATGTAAGTACAGACCTGGCAGCCAACAAGTGTTGCAGGACCCTCGCATACCTCTAACCCTTCTATGTAAGTACAGAGCTGACAGCCAACAAGTGTTGCAGGACCCTCACATACCTCTAACCCCTATATGTATGTACAGGCCTGACAGCCAACAAGTGTTGCAGGACCCTCACATACCTCTAACCCCTATACGTAAGTACAGGCCTGACAACCAACAAGTGTTGCAGGACCCTCACATACCTCTAACCCTTCTATGTAAGTACAGACCTGACAACCAACAAGTGTTGCAGGACCTTCACATACCTCTAACCCTTCTATGTAAGTACAGACCTGACAGCCAACAAGTGTTGCAGGACCCTCACATACCTCTAACCCTTCTATGTAAGTACAGACCTGACAGCCAACAAGTGTTGCAGGACCTTCACATACCTCTAACCCATATCTGTATGTACAGGCCTGGCAGCCAACAAGTGTTGCAGGACCCTCACATACCTCTAACCCCTCTATGTAAGTACAGACCTGACAGCCAACAAGTGGACCTTCACATACCTCTAACCCCTATATGTAAGTACAAACCTGACAGCCAACAAGTGTTGCAGGACCCTCACATACCTCTAACCCCTCTATCTATGTACAGGCCTGGCAGCCAACATGTGTGGCAGGACCTTCACATACCTCTAACCCCTATATGTAAGTACAGACCTGGCAGCCAACAAGTGAACCTTCACATACCTCTAACCCCTATATGTAAGTACAGGCCTGACAGCCAACAAGTGGACCGTCACATACCTCTAACCCCTATATGTAAGTACAGGCCTGACAGCCAACAAGTGGACCGTCACATACCTCTAACCCCTATATGTAAGTACAGACCTGACAGCCAACAAGTGTCGCAGGACCCTCACATACCTCTAACCCTTCTATGTAAGTACAGACCTGACAGCCAACAAGTGTTGCAGGACCTTCACATACCTCTAACCCTTCTATGTAAGTACAGACCTGACAGCCAACAAGTGGACCTTCACATACCTCTAACCCTTCTATGTAAGTACAGACCTGACAGCCAACAAGTGTCGCAGGACCCTCACATACCTCTAACCCTTCTATGTAAGTACAGACCTGACAGCCAACAAGTGTTGCAGGACCCTCGCATACCTCTAACTCTTCTATGTAAGTACAGACCTGACAGCCAACAAGTGTTGCAGGACCCTCACATACCTCTAACCCCTATATGTATGTACAGGCCTGACAGCCAACAAGTGTTGCAGGACCCTCACATACCTCTAACCCCTATATGTAAGTACAGGCCTGACAACCAACAAGTGTTGCAGGACCCTCACATACCTCTAACCCTTCTATGTAAGTACAGACCTGACAGCCAACAAGTGTTGCAGGACCTTCACATACCTCTAACCCTTCTATGTAAGTACAGACCTGACAGCCAACAAGTGTTGCAGGACCCTCACATACCTCTAACCCTTCTATGTAAGTACAGACCTGACAGCCAACAAGTGTTGCAGGACCTTCACATACCTCTAACCCATATCTGTATGTACAGGCCTGGCAGCCAACAAGTGTTGCAGGACCCTCACATACCTCTAACCCCTCTATGTAAGTACAGACCTGACAGCCAACAAGTGGACCTTCACATACCTCTAACCCCTCTATGTAAGTACAGGCCTGGCAGCCAACAAGTGTTGCAGGATCTTCACATACCTCTAACCCCTATATGTAAGTACAGGCCTGGCAGCCAACAAGTGGACCTTCACATACCTCTAACCCCTATATGTAAGTACAGGTATGGCAGCCAACAAGTGGACCTTCACATACCTCTAACCCCTATATGTAAGTACAGGTCTGGCAGCCAACAAGTGGACCTTCACATACCTCTAACCCCTATATGTAAGTACAGGCCTGACAGCCAACAAGTGGACCATCACATACCTCTAACCCCTATATGTAAGTACAGGCCTGACAGCCAACAAGTGGACCGTCACATACCTCTAACCCCTATATGTAAGTACAGGCCTGACAGCCAACAAGTGGACCGTCACATACCTCTAACCCCATATATGTAAGTACAGGCCTGGCAGCCAACAAGTGAACCTTCACATACCTCTAACCCCTATATGTAAGTACAGGCCTGGCAGCCAACAAGTGAACCTTCACATACCTCTAACCCCTATATGTAAGTACAGACCTGGCAGCCAACAAGTGAACCTTCACATACCTCTAACCCCTATATGTAAGTACAGGCCTGGCAGCCAACAAGTGTTGCAGGACCTTCACATACCTCTAACCCCTATATGTAAGTACAGGTATGGCAGCCAACAAGTGGACCTTCACATACCTCTAACCCCTATATGTAAGTACAGGTCTGGCAGCCAACAAGTGGACCTTCACATACCTCTAACCCCTATATGTAAGTCTCTAACCCCTATATGTAAGTACAGGCCTGACAGCCAACAAGTGGACCATCACATACCTCTAACCCCTATATGTAAGTACAGGCCTGACAGCCAACAAGTGAACCTTCACATACCTCTAACCCCTATATGTAAGTACAGGCCTGGCAGCCAACAAGTGTTGCAGGACCCTCACATACCTCTAACCCCTATATGTAAGTACAGACCTGGCAGCCAACAAGTGAACCTTCACATACCTCTAACCCCTATATGTAAGTACAGGCCTGGCAGCCAACAAGTGTTGCAGGACCTTCACATACCTCTAACCCCTATATGTAAGTACAGGCCTGGCAGCCAACAAGTGGACCTTCACATACCTCTAACCCCTATATGTAAGTACAGGTCTGGCAGCCAACAAGTGGACCTTCACATACCTCTAATCCCTATATGTAAGTACAGGTCTGGCAGCCAACAAGTGGACCTTCACATACCTCTAACCCCTATATGTAAGTACAGGCCTTACAGCCAACAAGTGGACCGTCACATACCTCTAACCCCTATATGTAAGTACAGGCCTGACAGCCAACAAGTGGACCGTCACATACCTCTAACCCCATATATGTAAGTACAGGCCTGGCAGCCAACAAGTGAACCTTCACATACCTCTAACCCCAATATGTAAGTACAGACCTGGCAGCCAACAAGTGAACCTTCACATACCTCTAACCCCTATATGTAAGTACAGGCCTGGCAGCCAACAAGTGAACCTTCACATACCTCTAACCCCTATATGTAAGTACAGGCCTGGCAGCCAACAAGTGAACCTTCACATACCTCTAACCCCTATATGTAAGTACAGGCCTGACAGCCAACAAGTGGACCGTCACATACCTCTAACCCCTATATGTAAGTACAGACCTGACAGCCAACAAGTGTCGCAGGACCCTCACATACCTCTAACCCCTATATGTAAGTACAGAGCTGGCAGCCAACAAGTTTTGCAGGACCCTCACATACCTCTAACCCCTATATGTAAGTACAGACCTGACAGCCAACAAGTGTTGCAGGACCCTCACATACCTCTAACCCCTATATGTAAGTACAGACCTGACAGCCAACAAGTTTTGCAGGACCCTCACATACCTCTAACCCCTATATGTAAGTACAGACCTGACAGCCAACAAGTGTTGCAGGACCCTCACATACCTCTAACCCCTATATGTAAGTACAGGCCTGGCAGCCAACAAGTGTTGCAGGACCCTCACATACCTCTAACCCCTCTATGTAAGTACAGACCTGACAGCCAACAAGTGGACCTTCACATACCTCTAACCCCTCTATGTAAGTACAGACCTGACAGCCAACAAGTGTTGCAGGACCCTCACATACCTCTAACCCCTCTATGTAAGTACAGGCCTGGCAGCCAACAAGTGGACCTTCACATACCTCTAACCCCTATATGTAAGTACAGGCCTGGCAGCCAACAAGTGGACCGTCACATACCTCTAACCCCTCTATGTAAGTACAGGCCTGGCAGCCAACAAGTGGACCTTCACATACCTCTAACCCCTATATGTAAGTACAGACCTGGCAGCCAACTTGTGCGACAGGACCCTCACATGCCAATGTAGCCCATCTGTAAGTACAGACCTGGCAGCCAACAACGGTGGCAGGGCCTTCACATACCTCTAACCCCTCTATGTAAGTACAGGCCTGACAGCCAACAAGTGTTGCAGGACCTTCACATACCTCTAACCCCTCTATGTAAGTACAGACCTGACAGCCAACAAGTGGACCTTCACACACCTCTAACCCCTATATGTAAGTACAGGCCTGGCAGCCAACAAGTGAACCTTCACATACCTCTAACCCCTATATGTAAGTACAGACCTGGCAGCCAACAAGTGAACCTTCACATACCTCTAACCCCTATATGTAAGTACAGACCTGGCAGCCAACTTGTGCGAAAGGACCCTCACATGCCTATGTAGCCCATCTGTAAGTACAGACCTGGCAGCCAACAACAGTGGCAGGACCTTCACATACCTCTAACCCCTCTATGTAAGTACAGGCCTGACAGCCAACAAGTGTTGCAGGACCTTCACATACCTCTAACCCCTCTATGTAAGTACAGACCTGACAGCCAACAAGTGGACCTTCACATACCTCTAACCCATATATGTAAGTACAGACCTGACAGAGCCAACAAGGTTGTAGATTTAGGCTGTTGATTTCAAAGCAGTTGTTCCCCTTGGGGTATCGAATTCTTTCATGTGTGAAAGCTATCCAGCTGGCTTACAAAAGGCCTGTGGTTCTACCTGGGTGCCCATAATGCTCGGAGGGACACCCGGAGTCTTCCTCCACCAATAGTAGCTTGAATGTCGCCATATTATGTAAACTGTTTGGTGCGACTTTAAACCCCCAAAACAAGGAAACGAAAACATATACTGGTAATTTAAACGGTATTATTGAAAAACATTTTTTTTAATTTCTGTATGGTCCGCCTCCGTGGTCAAGTGGTTAAGGTCGCTGACTTGTATACCACTGTAACCTATCATCACTGATGGTCACGGGTTCGAGCCCCGCTCAGGCCGTGTCTCATTTATATGAAAAAGTTGGCAGTTTCTTATGGAGGTTGGTGTACCCAAGTACTGGTTAACCGCTGGAGCCTGCCTAGGAAAGGTGTTGTTAGGTAAACTGCTCGCCGGCGATATAGACCAAAATGGTGCTGATGCAGGCGTAAAACCCGAAATATAAATATATAAATAAATTTCTGTATCCATCTAAATGTGACGAGAAATGCATGTTTGCTTATAGCAATTTATTTTTGCTTTATTGCGAAGCAAGTTCTTACGACATCAATTTAATCGGTCTCGAGACCTCATTCCTGATGGAATCCATTTCCGTGACGGAGATAGAATAGGCAATGTGGATTTCCGTGACGGAGATAGAATAGGCAATGTGGATTTCCATGATGGAGATAGAATAGGCAACGTGGATTTCCGTGACGGAGATAGAAGAGGCAATGTGGATTTCCGTGACGGAGATAGAAGAGGCAATGTGGATTTCCGTGACGGAGATAGAAGAGGCAATGTGGATTTCCGTGACAGAGATAGAAGAGGCAATGTGGATTTCCATGATGGAGATAGAAGAGGCAATGTGGATTTCCGTGACGGAGATAGAATAGGCAATGTGGATTTCCGTGACGGAGATAGAAGAGGCAATGTGGATTTCCGTGATGGAGATAGAAGAGGCAATGTGGATTTCCGTGACGGAGATAGAAGAGGCAATGTGGATTTCCGTGACGGAGATAGAAGAGGCAATGTGGATTTCCGTGATGGAGATAGAAGAGGCAATGTGGATTTCCGTGACGGAGATAGAAGAGGCAATGTGGATTTCCGTGACGGAGATAGAAGAGGCAATGTGGATTTCCGTGATGGAGATAGAAGAGGCAATGTGGATTTCCGTGACGGAGATAGAAGAGGCAATGTGGATTTCCGTGACGGAGATAGAAGAGGCAATGTGGATTTCCGTGATGGAGATAGAAGAGGCAATGTGGATTTCCGTGACGGAGATAGAAGAGGCAATGTGGATTTCCGTGACGGAGATAGAAGAGGCAATGTGGATTTCCGTGATGGAGATAGAAGAGGCAATGTGGATTTCCGTGACGGAGATAGAAGAGGCAATGTGGATTTCCGTGACGGAGATAGAAGAGGCAATGTGGATTTTAGTGTCTTGCCTAAGGGAACTAACTACCATCGGTTTCTTGCGGAGGTTGGTGCACCAAGTACTTGTTAACCGCTGGAGCCTGCCAAGTAAATAGGTGTTGTTAGGTAAGCTGCCTGCCACTCATATGGGCAACTGATAGCGACGTTATATAAACTACCTTTGATTGCTCGATGGAAGTTGGAATAAGTAGTGGGTATTGTCCCTTGTGTTAGTTTATACAAATTTGTTTTAGCTCGATTGCGAAACAAATTCTTACAACTTATATTAATCATTCTCGAGACCTCATTCCTGATCGAATCCATCGCCACGAGGGAGAGAGAAGAGGCAATGTGGAATTTAAATGCCTAAGAGAGTGATTAATATAAGTTGTTAAAACTTGCTTCGCAATCGTTGTAGTAAAATAAATAAAGTTTCAAAAGGGCACAATCGTAAAGACTCCAGTGGGGCTCTAACTCCGGACCTTTCGCACCTGAAGCGAAATCACATCCACTGTGCTATCACGACTTCCCTTGTATTATTATGTACTATGTTACCTGATATAAGCTGTGTGCCACTTTAAAATGTGGCACGTTTTGACTATGTAAGCTTACATGCTTCGTTTAAACTTTATTTATTTTACGATTTCAAAGTTTATGGAATAGACTGACGCATTTTCTTAGCACCCACAATTTCTCAGTATCTTTCAACTTAGAAAATATAAGCTTTGGGATCTTAGAAAAAGGAATAAAAAGCAACATTATAAATTTCATTATCTTTTTAATGAAATCATTTATATTTCAAATGAAATACAGAAAAAATATTCCCAACATTGAGCAGTTCTTAAACTACTTGAAAATGAGAATATCTCTTGAAAAGGAGATTGCAATAATGCATGATAAAGTAAATTATCATATGTTCAAATGGTCTTTTTTAAATCTGTAGTAACTATCTTAACCGTTGTAAGAGAACTACACAGCGAAATTTGAACTTTAAGTGCTAAATTGGGGACATTATGATCATTGGGAGTTTTAATAAAGTTATCTTTTTAAACATTGTCCATGTATTCTAAAAACCCCTTTTCATGAATGTTTATATACCTTAACAATTTATCCGTCAAGCATGAGAGCGTCACATTTAAGACGGACACCTTTTATGGCATCCATGCATCAGATGCAAGAATTTTGAAATAGGAAATATTTGTAACTGTCAGCACAAAGTCATATTATATAGATAAGAATTATAATTATATGTTCATTAAGTACTATGTATAGTGTTAACACGTGACAATATGTTGTGTATGCTATAAAAGGAAAATAATAAACATTTTAAAAAAACGATTGCAAAGCAAGTTTTAACCACTTATATTAATCACTAGCTTACATGCTTGTGGTGTTATCTTACTGAATTGCTACAATTCTGTCCTCCCACAGACACAATCCCCAACATAGAGTCGACTATGCAAGTCTCGTATTAAATGCTGAACAATCATTGGAGAGGAAATGGAGAAAATACTTTGGAGGTAAGTTTGACTTACTGTCTCAAGTGGCCGCTTATCAAACTGTGTTCAGACTTTCTGATTGTTGAAACAACTGTATTAGAGGATTCACTAATGTTATATCCTGCATCAAGTGAGTCTGGGATGACTGGATGAAAACCATGACCCCCTATAAAGATAAGTCTATAACACCTCCGGGACAATGGAGTTGATATTGACATTCGTTTCTTCTCTGTATCATTGTAGTTTAAACTTTAGATTGTGAAGCAAGTTTTAACAACTTATATTAATCACTCTCGTTGGCACGGATGAAAGCGTTATTCTGGTCATTCGTGTGGGAGGAAATCGGAGTACCCGGAGAAAACCCACCTGTCCGATCTGGCGACCATCGTACCATCTCACATACTTCCCGGTCTGAGGATCGAACCCGGTTGCATTGGTGCGAAGCGAGCGCGCTAACCACTGCTCTAATCGGACAGCCTCTGTACCATGTTAAATATTTTCGTGACGAAATTCAAGCTCAAGAGGTGCTATTGTATCCTAATCAATGAGCTTTGCTCGACCAGATTCTATAACAATAACGTGCATGTTGGGATCGGTTCCTTAGCATCTATCGAACACACATTCAAGTCTGGGGCATTCAAACCAGGCTCGGGTGAACCAATCAGACGCTTGAGAATGAGTTTGAGATTGGAGAAACGCTTTTATAGCCTCCCAGGCCATTTCTCTTTAGGAATAAATTCAATCAGGTTTTCAAAGCACCACTGCTGTGTACTAGCAATTATTAGGGTAGCAGGGATCCCCCTGCCTGAATGTTTGTTTTTTGTCGCAAATGGCGCCATTGGCGACCGACAGCGGGAACCCTGGGGTAGCCCCATCCTGTTGAAACACAACAGTTATTGGGTTGGGTAGTAGCTTTCTTTTGTCTGATTCAGCGCAGGCTTTGGATCTTTCTCAAGCACTTGTTTCTGGTACCGTAATAATCTACTGTGAACGTTTTTCCAGTTGGAACCATGTGCAGCCAAGAAAGTCCATATGCCCCCCCCTCCCCCTCATTGCTCGCAAGACCATGACGCAGGTGACGTAGGGGCACCTCATTACAATGTGATCTTTTTATGAACAGACGGATCTGTAGTCCAGTGGTTAACACGCTGGACTGGTAATCCAGGGATCGCAGGTTCGATCCCCCGTCTGACCCTAATAAAATTAACAGTCTTTCAGATGGGACGTTAAACCGAGGTCTTGTGTCGGTGCTTTACACCGTGCACGTAAAAGAACCAGAGGAGATTCTGGAATGGGTCTCTGTGTCTGTATCATGCACTATCCTCCAAAATCTAAAATAACTAATCTCTTCAGGAGGCGTCGCTCATATGGGCAACCGGTAGCGACGATAAATAAACGTAAAAACATCTTTTTATGATTCTGATTATGGAAGGTCCGCCTCCGTGGTCGAGTGGTTACGGTCGCTGACTTGTATACCACTGTAACCTATCATCACTGATGGTCACGGGTTCGAGCCCCGCTCAGGCCGTGTCTCATTTATATGAAAAAGTTGGCAGTTTCTTACGGAGGTTGGTGCACCCAAGTACTGGTTAATCGCTGGAGCCTGCCCAGGAAAGGTGTTGTTAGGTAAACTGCCTGCCGGCGATATAGCCCGAAATGGTGCTGATGCAGGCGTAAAACCCGAAATATAAATAACAATAAATAACTGATTATGGAAGAGATACATGGTACTCTAATACGAAAATAAAAAATGTCCCCAATCTTCGGATTTGAAATGTTTGTATATTTAGGCAAATGTCTTCCATTTCTTCAGCTGTTGAGATCTTTTTAACAAAAGGTTTCCATTTTATTGGGGCCCCACAGTTAATTATGAACAGTTTTAGGGCAAGCATTTCACCCATGCTATGTAGATGTTTTTTAAGTTTCCTAGTTGATCACTTTCAAAACAGTGGAAGATGGAGTTTTCTTTCACTAAAAAAACTCGTGATTATTCATTGGAAAGCGTTAACGAAATATCTACAGTCAAACCTGTGTTAGTGGTCACCTCTATTAAGCAACCACCCTGTATTGAGCAGTCAGTTTCCAGATTCCCAATATGTTGTTTTATTATACATTTGACCTCTATTAAGCAGCCACTTTGTATTGAGCAGCCAGTTTCCAGATTCTCAATATGTTGTTTTATTATACATTTGACCTCTATTAAGCAGCCACCTGTGTTAAGCAGCCAGTTTCCAGATTCCCAATATGTTGTTTTATTATACATTTGACCTCTATTAAGCAGCCACCTGTGTTAAGCAGTCAGTTTCCAGATTCCCAATATGTTGTTTTATTATACATTTGACCTCTATTTAACATCCACCTGTGTTAAGCAGCCACTTTCTGTGATTCCCTTGGCTGGCTGCATAGGACAAGTTTAACTGTATGTCTATCTACATTTTCAAATTCCAGTAAAAGAAGATATGAAAATAGTGTATGTATGTAGATGTGTAATCTATGTTAATATTTACTGTAGATCGACGCCCTCCTCGTGTATGTAGATGTGTAATCTATGTTAATATTTACTGTAGATCGACGCCCTCCTCTTACAAGTGCCAGCGGTTACGTACCATCAAGTGCCGTCACCTCCGGACACTCTCCCATCAGGTATTTATCTCCTCCTCTCCTTCGTAAGCAATCTCTTGATTTATTGAGTGTGTGCAATAACTTAAATAGATCGCCCATATGGTTCGCCGGAGGCGAGGGTAAATAAGCTCAATCATCATCAACTTAAATAGCGTTCTAACTACATAATTATAATAGGTTAGGATTCAACTTTTTTTCTTTTTTTTTCCAACTTTGATGGGCGATGTTTGCGAAATAGCAATGTCGACAATGGTCCAAATACAATATGGGTAATCACAATTTGTTAATTTTCATGCATGGCATGTTATTTGGTGGAAAACTGCGAAAATATGCTCTCTCATTTGTCAATAAAACATATGCAAAGAAGCGCATTCGGAAAGCTCATCTATTCTTCTATAAAGCGACAAAAAAATCGGGGGACATTTCTGTAGAATATTGATTCTATTTCTGGTGTATAATTTTATTATCCAAATATTTCATACTGATTTCTCAGATTTTATCTGAAGAATGTGACAGACTGTGGATCTGTAGTCCAGTGGTAACACGCTGGACTGGTAATCCAGGGATCGCAGGTTCGGTCCCCCCGTCTGACCCTAATAAAATTAACAGTCTTTCAGATGGGACTTTAAACTGAGGTCTTGTGTCGGTACTTTACGCCGTGCATGTAAAAGAAGCAGAGGAGACTCTGGAATGGGTATGGAGTCTGTATCATTGCACTATCCTTCAAAAATCTAAAATGACTAATCTCTTCAGGAGGCGTCGTTCATATGGGCAACCGGTAGCGACAATAAATAAATGTAAAACACACAAGAATGTGCGACTAATTTATACGTGAAAAATATATTTCTTTGTTTGGTGCAGTTTCACGCCACTTTTTAACTTTGTAATGTGTGTTTGGAAGTAGGGGTGTGTGTATTGATTTGTGCATTAATGAGCTGTACATATGTTTGAAGGATTTTTACAATCCATCCGAGTTTGAAAGATTTGATCACATTAAGGTGAGGTTATCGGTGTTTTTACAGATGTATTTCACCCGTGTACTGTAGATTGGTATGAATTTGTGATGTCATATTTCGGTGAGTGACAGGAGCATCCGCCTGTGATGTCATGAATTCACCATGCACTGTCATACTGTTTCATTTCTCGTGACTTTTCCCACAAATTTTGAGGGGGGTCTCAATAACCCAATTGTTAAGAACTTAAGATCTTTGACATAAATCACTTGCCCCTCATTATTGGGGGGTTTCAAATGATTTCATGTATAGGTTTACCCGGGTGCCGCCCGTGTCTTATACAGCGCTCTAAGTCACCCAGTAATAGCTGGATAATCGCAATTTGACCAAAGCTGTTTGTGCCACTTTGAACCACAAAACCAAACAAAACACCTTTGACTTTGCAATCACGTTTATTACAAAAACAGCAAAGACTAAGTTCCCTGACATTTTCCGCTGATGCAAGAGTAACATTTTGGTGATAATGTTGCGGAATGTTGTCATTTCCATAGCTGTGTAAAGTATATTGTCAGCATGCCCAATGAAGACAATTTTATTTATTAAAAATAAATCTGAAAAACGCTAACTGACCATTCATGAGATGTAGATGAAATGTGTAATTCTGTTGGGGGGGGGGATTTTGTGTCCTATGAATAATCAAGAAAAGGAACTCTGAATGACTGCAACAAATATAACCCAATCTACAGTATATCACCCACTCTACAGTATATCACCCACTCTACAGTATATCACCCACTCTACAGTATATCATCCACTCTACAGTATATCACCCACTCTACAGTATATCACCCACTCTACAGTATATCACCCACTCTACAGTATATCATCCACTCTACAGTATATCACCCACTCTACAGTATATCACCCACTCTACAGTATATCACCCACTCTACAGTATATCATCCACTCTACAGTATATCACCCACTCTACAGTATATCACCCACTCTACAGTATATCACCCACTCTACAGTATATCATCCACTCTACAGTATATCACCCACTCTACAGTATATCACCCACTCTACAGTATATCACCCACTCTACAGTATATCATCCACTCTACAGTATATCACCCACTCTACAGTATATCACCCACTCTACAGTATATCACCCACTCTACAGTATATCATCCACTCTACAGTATATCACCCACTCTACAGTATATCACCCACTCTACAGTATATCACCCATTCTACAGTATATCACCCACTCTACAGTATACAATATATCACCCACTCTACAGTATATCACCCACTTTACAGTATATCACCCACTCTACAGTGTATCACCCATTCTACAGTATATCACCCACTCTACAGTATACAATATATCACCCACTCTACAGTATATCACCCACTCTACAGTATATCACCCACTCTACAGTATATCACCCAGTCTACAGTATATCACCCAGTCTACAGTATATCACCCACTCTACAGTATATCACCCAGTCTACAGTATATCACCCACTCTACAGTATATCACCCACTCTACAGTATATCACCCACTCTACAGTATATCACCCAGTCTACAGTATATCATCCACTCTACAGTATATCACCCACTCTACAGTATATCACCCACTCTACAGTATATCACCCACTCTACAGTATATCACCCACTCTACAGTATATCACCCACTCTACAGTATATCACCCAGTCTACAGTATATCACCCACTCTACAGTATATCACCCACTCTACAGTATATCACCCACTCTACAATATATCATCCACTCTACAGTATATCACCCAGTCTACAGTATATCACCCACTCTACAGTATATCACCCAGTCTACAGTATATCACCCACTCTACAGTATATCACCCAGTCTACAGTATATCATCCACTCTACAGTATATCACCCAGTCTACAGTATATCACCCACTCTACAGTATATCTCCCACTCTACAGTATATCACCCAGTCTACAGTATATCACCCACTCTACAGTATATCACCCACTCTACAGTATATCATCCACTCTACAGTATATCACCCACTCTACAGTATATCACCCAGTCTACAGTATATCACCCAGTCTACAGTATATCACCCACTCTACAGTATATCACCCAGTCTACAGTATATCACCCAGTCTACAGTATATCACCCACTCTACAGTATATCACCCAGTCTACAGTATATCACCCAGTCTACAGTATATCACCCACTCTACAGTATACAATATATCACCCAGTCTACAGTATATCACCCACTCTACAGTATATCACCCACTCTACAGTATATCACCCACTCTACAGTATATCACCCAGTCTACAGTATATCACCCACTCTACAGTATATCACCCATTCTACAGTATATCACCCACTCTACAGTATACAATATATCACCCACTCTACAGTATATCACCCACTCTACAGTATATCACCCACTCTACAGTATATCACCCAGTCTACAGTATATCACCCAGTCTACAGTATATCACCCACTCTACAGTATATCACCCAGTCTACAGTATATCACCCAGTCTACAGTATATCACCCACTATACAGTATATCACCCTGTCTACAGTATATCACCCAGTCTACAGTATATCACCCAGTATACAGTATATCACCCAGTCTACAGTATATCACCCATTCTACAGTATACAATATATCACCCAGTCTACAGTATATCACCCAGTCTACAGTATATCACCCATTCTACAGTATATCACCCACTCTACAGTATATCACCCACTCTACAGTATATCACCCACTCTACAGTATATCACCCAGTCTACAGTATATCACCCACTCTACAGTATATCACCCATTCTACAGTATATCACCCACTCTACAGTATACAATATATCACCCACTCTACAGTATATCACCCAGTCTAAAGTATATCACCCACTCTACAGTATATCACCCACTCTACAGTATATCACCCAGTCTACAGTATATCACCCACTCTACAGTATATCACCCATTCTACAGTATATCACCCACTCTACAGTATACAATATATCACCCACTCTACAGTATATCACCCAGTCTAAAGTATATCACCCACTCTACAGTATATCACCCACTCTACAGTATATCACCCAGTCTACAGTATATCACCCACTCTACAGTATATCACCCATTCTACAGTATATCACCCACTCTACAGTATATCACCCACTCTACAGTATATCACCCACTCTACAGTATATCACCCAGTCTACAGTATATCACCCACTCTACAGTATATCACCCATTCTACAGTATATCACCCACTCTACAGTATACAATATATCACCCACTCTACAGTATATCACCCAGTCTACAGTATATCACCCAGTCTACAGTATATCACCCAGTCTACAGTATATCACCCACTCTACAGTATATCACCCACTCTACAGTATATCACCCACTCTACAGTATATCACCCAGTCTACAGTATATCACCCACTCTACAGTATATCACCCATTCTACAGTATATCACCCACTCTACAGTATACAATATATCACCCACTCTACAGTATATCACCCATTCTACAGTATATCACCCACTCTACAGTATACAATATATCGCCCACTCTATAGTATATCACCCACTCTACAGGATATCACCCAGTCTACAGTATATCACCCAGTCTACAGTATATCACCCAGTCTACAGTATATCACCCACTCTACAGTATATCACCCACTCTACAGTATATCATCCACTCTACAGTATATCATCCACTCTACAGTATATCATCCACTCTACAGTATATCACCCACTCTACAGTATATCATCCACTCTACAGTATATCACCCACTCTACAGTATATCACCCAGTCTACAGTATATCACCCAGTCTACAGTATATCACCCAGTCTACAGTATATCACCCATTCTACAGTATATCACCAGTATATCACCCACTCTACAGTATATCATCCACTCTACAGTATATCACCCAGTCTACAGTATATCACCCACTCTACAGTATATCAGCCACTCTACAGTATATCACCCAGTCTACAGTATATCACCCATTCTACAGTATATCACCCAGTCTACAGTATATCACCCAGTCTACAGTATATCTCCCACTCTACAGTATATCACCCAGTCTACAGTATATCACCCATTCTACAGTATATCACCCACTCTACAGTATATCACCCACTCTACAGTATATCACCCAGTCTACAGTATATCACCCACTCTACAGTATATCACCCATTCTACAGTATATCACCCAGTCTACAGTATATCACCCACTCTACAGTATACAATATATCACCCACTCTACAGTATATCACCCACTCTACAGTATATCATCCACTCTACAGTATATCACCCACTCTACAGTATATCATCCACTCTACAGTATATCACCCAGTCTACAGTATATCACCCAGTCTACAGTATATCACCCACTCTACAGTATATCACCCAGTCTACAGTATATCACCCACTCTACAGTATACAGTATATCACCCAGTCTACAGTATATCACCCACTCTACAGTATATCACCCAGTCTACAGTATATCACCCACGCTACAGTGTATCACCCAATCTACAGTATATCACCCACTCTACAGTATATCACCCACTCTACAGTATATCACCCAGTCTACAGTATATCACCCACTCTACAGTATATCATCCACTCTACAGTATATCACCCACTCTACAGTATATCATCCACTCTACAGTATATCACCCACTCTACAGTATATCACCCAGTCTACAGTATATCTCCCACTCTACAGTATATCACCCACTCTACAGTATATCATCCACTCTACAGTATATCATCCACTCTACAGTATATCACCCACTCTACAGTATATCACCCAGTCTACAGTATATCACCCAGTCTACAGTATATCACCCATTCTACAGTATATCACCCACTCTACAGTATATCACCCACTCTACAGTATATCACCCAGTCTACAGTATATCACCCACTCTACAGTATATCACCCATTCTACAGTATATCACCCACTCTACAGTATATCACCCAGTCTACAGTATATCACCCACTCTACAGTATATCACCCAGTCTACAGTATATCACCCAGTCTACAGTATATCACCCAGTCTACAGTATATCACCCACTCTACAGTATATCACCCAGTCTACATACTCACAGGCTTAGTTTCAGAATTACATTGATTTTTTAGTGTTGCATCAGTTTATGATTAATTTCAGTGACAGTTATGTTGCGCCTAGTTTATGTAGCAATGCACATGTTCACTCATACTGCATCAGTCACCGAATCACACCTCGTATATATTTATTGTCTCCCCCTTCATTTTAAACAACAGTTAATGTTCCCTGCCTTGTCGTGACAAGTGTTATTGTTCCCTGCCTCTTCAAAGTAAATTTAGTGTTCCTGGTCATTAGGTACTAACATTTGAATTATATGCACATTGTAATACTCGGATTTTGTTTCTGATTCAAATAGGTTTGGTTTGCTTTCGGCAAAATATGAATACAGAGATTGAAATCTTTCGAAACTTGTATTTTTTATTAGCTCACCTGAGCAAAGCTTGTGTGAGGTATCGTTGCCGCAATATGTGTGTCCGTCATCGTCTGTGAACATTTTCAAGTGTCTTCTCCCTTGTAACCGTTGGGTCTATATCCACCATTTATGGTCATGATACTTGTGTAGGTGGCGGATTACAAAATTGTTAAAATCCCGGTATTATGTAATCCAAGATGGCCACTGTCTAAAAATTATTTTCTTAATAAAATCTTGTTCTCATGAACCGCAAGCCGTATTTTGGCCAATCTTGGTTGGATGATAGATGTGCGAGCCTGGGATCAAAAATGGACTTGGCCCGGAAGGTCAACAAGTATGGATCAAATTTTATTTTTGAGCGAATATTGTTTATACAAATTTATTTTAGCACGATTGCGAAACAAGTTATGTTAACTTATATTAATCACTCTCGAGACCTCATTCCTGATGGAATCCATCGCCACGAGGGAGAGAGAAGAGGCAACATGGAATTTAAATGCCTTGCCTAAGGGCACAATCATAACGGCTCCAGCGGGGCTCGAACTCCGGACCTTTCACACCTGAAGCGAACGCGCATCCACTGCGCTATCACGACTTCCACTTCACGAATATTGTCATGTCATATATCAAAACGAAAGTATCGGCGAGGCGATCATGCAATGTTCATCATAATCACATGATTATGTCGTCCTAGATGGCCGTCGAAAGTTCAAACGGTCAATCTTTTATGAGAGATTTCCAACATCTTCTCACAAACTGATCAGCCATCGTTCAAGAAACTCTACTTGTATGATCCTTAGGTGAAGCCTTTCCAAAGTTGTTAAATCAGTTCTTCTGAAATCCAATATGGCCGCCATCTAAAAATAGCACAACTTCTTAAAGAATCCTCTCACGAACCGCCAGTCAATGTACAATGCTCTTTCAAGTTCTTCAAATGGTGACTCCGAGATCAAAAATATGTGTGGCCCTGGTAGTTAAATCGTAGTCAAATTTTATGTTTGAGCGAATAGAGTCAGGTCATATATCAAATAGAATGTATCGACGAGGCGATCGCTCTGATGCAATTAAAATGGTGACCCTGGAGTAAATAATGGAGTCAGATGAGCGATACAGGGCCAGCATGGACCTCTTTTATTGATTTTTTGGAAAAAGAACAGTGGCCTTAGGATTGTACTTGCTGTTGTTCAAACTGATCTTCCCCACTGAACTGGATTACAGTCAAACCTGGCTTAAGCAGCCAGTCGAGGGAATCACACAAATATCTGTTTAGCACAGGTGGCTTCTTAATGGAGGTGAAATGTATAATAAAACAATATATTGGGAATCGGGAAACTGGCTGCTTTATACAGGTTGGCTGCTTAATGGCGGTGAAATGTATAATAAAACAACATATTGGGAATTTGGAAAATGGCTGCTTTATACAGGTTGCAATATATTTGGAATCTGGAAACTGGCTGCTGGCTGCTTTATACGGGTTGGCTGCTTAATGGAAAAATGTATAATAAAACATTATATTTGGGAATCTGGAAACTGGCTGCTTTATGCAAGTTGCAATATATTGAGAATCTGGAAACTGGCTGCTTTATACAGGTTGGCTTGTTAATGGAGTTGAAATGCATAATAAAACAATATATTTGGGTATCGGGGAAACTGGCTGCTTAATACATGTTGGCTGCTTAATGGAGGTGAAATGTATAATAAAACAATATATTTGGGAATCGGGAAATGGGCTGCTTAATACAGGTTGGCTGCTTAATGGAGTTGACCACTAACACAGGTTTGACTGTATACAATTATCTAGTCCTTAGAGAGGAATTCTATTTCCGTATGTTACATAAACATGCTTGCATAAATATACAGAAACGCAAGCTATGATTCAGTTTAATATAAAATGTCACAACTGGCATCAGATGTTATAGAATCTGATATTTTCTAATAATAAAGAAATGAAACAATATAACAACAAGGAACCAAGGTGATTTATGAGACATTTGATGGAATAAATGAAAGCATTTATTAGACTAATCACGTTGCGGAATGACTTACGAGACAATATCGAATTGTGAGGTGGTAAATAAATGTCTTTTACACCTGGGTCTAATATCAGGAGTCGTGCATGTTTTTTTAAAATTTTAATGCCAAGTTAAAAAGAATTATATTATATGTACCGTAATTTGCTATGTATAACGCGCTATCATGTATAACACGCACCCACTTTATAACGTTTGCCAAACGTACCTACTTATTGAAAAGTGGTGGGGGCGATGAGGGTCGAAATTTCGCCTGGAAAAAAATGTTGTGAAGGCTGTACCCGTGTATAATGCGCACTAGACAAATTCCTCAAGGATTTCGGTAATAAAAGTGCGCGTTATACATAGCAAATTACAGTATTTAAAATTGGTTATTGGTGGATGCGTACCGTATTGTTCCTATTTAAGGCGCCACCTCTAATATAGGCGCCCCCACGTAAAAATGCAACATGAAATTGCCCTTAAAACGAAATAATTGGCTTACCTGTCGGTAGTACTGTTGTTTAACGTAATCCACATATATATATATATAAACTCCAAGCTCATGAATCACTGTGGCACTAAGTATGCATGAATAATATGCGCATCATTTGTTGAACGTGTATCGCTATAAAAAGTATTTATTTTCACAGAAGAATTCACACAATATCAACAATGCCTCGCGCTATTCAAACCGTAAGTACAAGGATGGTTATATACATAGACACCGTATAACAGTTTATAACGCGGAACAATCCACAGAAACACGGGTTAACTTTAAATGTATACGATTTACGTGGCATAATATTATGTACCGCATGTACAGAACATAATTATCGATCGATTTAGGTAACACACGATGACGTAGTAGGCGTCGCATTATGACAAAGCAAGGTCACTGAGTAGTTTCTTCCAATTAGTTGGCAATTACTGATATTGAAACGGAGATTTTCCACACCTATACTACAGAAATTAATTACTCTAATTAGCGCGCCCCTTTTGTGTTTTGCATCGCGCCTGGGCGCTATAAATAGGAACAATACGGTATCTTGCCTGTCAAAGAAATGTTAATTTTGCAACACTGGAAATAAATATTTCTTTAAACACCTGAGCTGTGACTGATATGTAAGTTGTTACAGTATCAATATTAAAACCACATGGTCAGGAATCACAGCGCTACCGTACTTACTCGCCTATAAGACGTGTTTTTATCACCAGATTATGACCTCAAAATGGCTTCCTGTCTTATAAGCGAGTGATTGGCTGTCCGATCAGCGCAGTGGTTAGCGCTCTCGCTTCTCACCAATGCAACCCCGGTTTGATCCTCGGACCGGGAAGTATGTGAGATGGTACGATGGTCGCCAGATCGGACAGGTGGGTTTTCTCCGGGTACTCCGGTTTTCTCCCACACGAATGACCACATTTACGCTTTCATCCGCGCCAACGAGAGTGATTAATATAAGTTGTTAGAACTTGCTTCGCAATCGTTGTAAAATAAATAAAGTTAAAAAAAAGCGATAAAATATTTAAAAAATGTGTTTATTTTTTTAATCTGTTTGTTCCGACTCAATAATTTATATTTTTATCAATATAACGGAAAGGTTGTAACAAAAGCATAGACTTTCATAGCTCTGTCTGTAAACAGAACCTGTCGATAGCATTTTATATGATTATTTATGATTTGACAGAATTTACGGTGTTTAATTAATTTGTTTTGTCTTTATTTCTGAGTTGTTTCCAGTTTTGCAAGCTGTCTTATATGAGGATCTATGCAAAATACTGATTTAGGATCAACGTTGGGAGGTCGTCTTATAGTCAAGACCACGATACAAATTATTGTTCCAATTTCAGAGAACAATTACGGAATTTCCGATCCAGCTTGCAGGATATCCCTGGTACTGTGACTCCGCCTCCTTTCACTACAAAGACCAATGACAGACTGAGGGGTTTCAATACCGATGACCGATTGTCTGAACAGAAGGAATGGCTGAAGAAATTCCACCATGATCAAAGTTTTGGCACATCTGGATATGGTGGGGCAGGTGGTTATGGGATGTCACACTTCGGCATGGCAAGTGTTGGCCCAACATACGCCAAGGGTCCCGGGTCAGATGCAAGCTCAGTGTATCCTTCCTTCACTTTTACTGTACATTTTTACTGCAAACCATTTTAATTTCATAAAATCATTAAACTTTATTTATTTTATAATAACGATTGCGAAGCAAGTTCTAACAACTTATATTAACAACTCTCGTTGGCGCGGATGAAAGCGTAAATGTGGTCATTCGTGTGGGAGGAAACCGGAGTACCCGGAGAAAACCCACCTGTCCGATCTGGCGACCACCGTACCATCTCAATTTCTGCCCGGTCCGAGGATCGAACCTGGGTTGCATTGGTGAGAAGCGAGCGTGCTAACCACTGCGCTAATCGGACAGCCACAATAGATACAAGAAAACGATTGAAATATTACCACGAAACTACAAACATACGTTATCTGTCAAATTTGACAAACAAAAATTACCTTTTTTGAGAATTTTCTATATGACAGCAATAATTATATATATATTTTCTTGTCATTTACTATATGGCTGATTTGCAATTATTTTTACCAACACACCAAGTCATCCTTAACTCTGTATTCAGTACAAGTCTCAATACGGGCTCAGAGAATAAGGTAACAGAACCGGTTTCTTGCTCAACACCCACACAGCCATTAGGTGGAATAGGTGGAGTACGACTGGAGCTCGACGAAAACGACGAGATACAAGTCCGCAAATTTTGACGTGGGAATATTGTAGACAATCGCCATAGTTTATTTTATGCAGTAGATCAGTGCCCAGTTGGTGGAAACGTTTTACTGTTGATCAAGCTCTGAATAAATTAACCCTTTCCTTCATAGAGATTTAGGTTCATATACTATTATATCTCCAGACAAACGACAGCCATTTAGCTATCATGCAGTGGATAAGTAGTGGCCATATCTATCCCACCTCCATAGATATTACTGGGACTTCATAGAGATTTAGGTTAATATACTATTATATCTCCAGACAAATGACAGCCATTTAGCTATCATGCAGTGGATAAGTAGTGGCCATATCTATCCCACCTCCATAGATATTACTAGGACTACATGAGATTCTGGCCTTTATTATGAACATTGGTTTGGCTACTACATTGTCAATGTATGTCGTATTGGTAATGGCGTCAAGAGATGCATCTATGAGGGAAAGGGTTTATGAACATTGGTTTGGCTACTACATTGTCAATGTATGTCGTATTGGTAATGGCGTCAAGAGATGCATCTATGAGGGAAAGGGTTTATGAACATTGGTTTGGCTTCTACATTGTCAATGTATGTCATATTGGTAATGGCGTCAATAGATGCATCTATGAGGGAAAGGGTTTATAAACATTGGTTTGGCTACTACATTGTCAATGTATGTTGTATTGGTAATGGCGTCAAGAGATGCATCTATGAGGGAAAGGGTTTATGAACATTGGTTTGGCTACTACATTGTCAATGTATGTCGTATTGGTAATGGCGTCAAGAGATGCATCTATGAGGGAAAGGGTTTATGAACATTGGTTTGGCTACTACATTGTCAATGTATGTCGTATTGGTAATGGCGTCAAGAGATGCATCTATGAGGGAAAGGGTTTATGAACATTGGTTTGGCTACTACATTGTCAATGTATGTCGTATTGGTAATGGCGTCAAGAGATGCATCTATGAGGGAAAGGGTTTATGAACATTGGTTTGGCTACTACATTGTCAATGTATGTCGTATTGGTAATGGCGTCAAGAGATGCTTCTATGAGGGAAAGGGTTTATGAACATTGGTTTGGCTACTACATTGTCAATGTATGTCGTATTGGTAATGGCGTCAAGAGATGCATCTATGAGGGAAAGGGTTTATGAACATTGGTTTGGCTACTACATTGTCAATGTATGTCGTATTGGTAATGGCATCAAGAGATGCATCTATGAGGGAAAGGGTTTATGAACATTGGTTTGGCTACTACATTGTCAATGTATGTCGTATTGGTAATGGCATCAAGAGATGCATCTATGAGGGAAAGGTTTTGTGGTTTGGCTACTACATTGTCAATGTATGTCGTATTGGTAATGGCATCAAGAGATGCATCTATGAGGGAAAGGGTTTATGAACATTGGTTTGGCTACTACATTGTCAATGTATGTCGTATTGGTAATGGCATCAAGAGATGCATCTATGAGGGAAAGAGTTAAGTATAGTTTACTAAGCATATATCGCCATTTTGTTGGTATCACTAGCAAGAACTGCAAGCAGATGTAACATTGTTATGAAAGCTGTTAAAGTTTCGAACAATACGACGAAAGAAGATTCAAGCGTACTGTGAACCAAACCATCGTTCCCTCTACAAGTTATTGCAGTCCGAACCAAACCATCGTTCCCTCTACAAGTTATTGCAGTCCACGGCTGTTGGTTAGTTGTATGAAGAACTACTTTTGTAGTTATTTTCGTTTTTTGATGCAGTGATGCAAAAACTTGTGGCCAGAGATACTGGCAGAAACAAAAACTCGTGAAGAAATACTTGTAGAGATTTACACTTCTAAGGTGGATGTAAACCTTAATGTGATGGTTGTGAATTGCTGTTTCACATAGAATGTTGTGACATGTGGAGTTTCTCCTGCATTTGAATAATGTTGTGGCTTACAGAAGGTCGACACCTGAGAGCTGGGTTTGGCATTGCTGAAACTGCACGATTATACAATGTATGCTTGTTGTTAACCGTTCTGTGATATTTGAACAAATTCTCGTGTGGGAAGATTCAGGATTTATATCCGTAAATGCACAATTACGAAACCTTGTTTTATTGTTAAAGCCACATCATGCTTTTTTCCTTTTGGGTGGAACTATATTAATTAAGAATTATATGCAAATTTCACTGTAAAACAGCCTATTTGTTGGCAGATGTTCAAACGGTTTGCTTAAAATATGCATAAAATATTAGTAAGAAATGGATATATAAGGGAGAAAGGCGGAAGTTGTGATAGCGCTGTGGTACTGGAGTTCGCGCCCAGCTGTGGCCACTCACATATAGGCAATGCACTTTAATTCCACATTGCCTCTTCCTGGGTGGGCTACATTGATGTTGAGTGTGTCCCAAAATATTAAAGGCCAGTCTGATTCAGAAAATGATTGTTCGGCAGTATACCGGTAACAGTAAATCCTGATTTCTAATTTCATATATAGTCTCTATATGTGTTTTTTTCTCTTCAGTTGGAAAAATAATACTATAATTCATATGCAAATATTTATTGTGGATTTGGTTAAAAAAATATGCATAAAGGGAGGTAATTTACAAATGTTAATTTTGCAAAAGCAGGTTCGTTTTTACATTTTTATCGTAATAATTTATTATTGAATAATGAAAATATAAGACAATAATCACAATAACTAATCATCCGCTCCTTACAATATCTTCTAAGGATGCACATATTGGGGCTTTAATTAAGTATTGCCAGTATATAGGCAACCGGTAGCGACGATAAATAAACGTAAAACACACACACATTGTTTACAGTGAGCTGTGTTGTATTGGAATGTTGTTAATCCTCCATTGTGAGTATGTATAAATGCAACGCGATATTGAGGACGATACCATTACACTAAGATATAGTGAAACACTGTGTGTTTTACGTTTATTTCTCATCGCTACCGGTTGCCCATATGAGCGATGCCTCCTGAAGAAATTAGTCATTTTAGAATTTTGGAGGATAGTGCAATGATACGGACAGAGACCCATTCCAGAGTCTCCTCTGGTTCTTTTACTTGCAATGTGTACAACACCGACACGAGACCTTGGTTTAACGTCCAATCTGAAAGACTGTTAATTTTATTAGGGTCAGACAGGACCTCGGTTTAATGTAGGAAGAATGATTCTAAAACCAAAACTTTAAAATGTTCAGCATCGTAAATCGGTCATAAAATCTTCAAAACATATTGCTTCAAAGAACAGTTCCAATCAATTGAAATCAAGTTCTTGCACTTTTGGTGAATGACACTTAGCAGACAGCTAATTGTTCTCTGAAGCCAATAAAAATAAAACTGTCTCGTATAGCAACCCACGGATTAAATTTACCATCAGCCAGTCAAATTCAGTGTGTGTTTGGACTTCATATCTTAATGTTCCAGACCCGATGTTCTAGAATCCATTACCAGGCAATCAATATCACGAGAATAATCTGTCTACTTAAACTGCTGCCGACGATATAGGTGCTGATGCAGGCGTAAAACCCAAACAATTAAGCAAGCAGTTCTTTCGGTTGCTATTCAATGCCTTTGCGTGCCAGGTTTATTTGGATGTATGTGCATATTTTAGGGGGTTGGGGTTGGGGGGGGTACATAAAACGATTGAAATGGCATTCGATTTCGGCCTGCATTTCAACATTTTAAAAAACCCTTGCTTGGAGGTTATAAAGCATTTCTCTAATCTGAAACTCAGTCTCAAGCTTCTGATTGGTTCAGCCGGCAATAAAACTCAGAATCAACCAATCAAATCACTTTAGCATGAGTTTAGAGATCTGAGAAAATCTTTTTTACCTCGGGACCTGCAGGAATACAATATTATTCCACAGACGGATATGTAGTACAGTGGTAACACGCTGGACTGGTAATCCAAGGATCGCAGGTTCGATCCCCCGTCTGACCCTAATAAAATTAACAGTCTTTCAGATGGGACGTTAAACCGAGGTCTCGTGTCGGTGCTTTACACCGTGCACGTAAAAGAACCAGAGGAGATTCTGGAATGGGTCTCTGTCTGTATCATTGCACTATCCTCCAAAATCTAAAATAACTAATCTCTTCAGGAGGCGTCGCTCATATGGGCAACCGGTAGCGACGATAAATAAACGTAAAAACACATACAATATTATTGATGGAATCTAAAAAAGAAATTCTAAAATTAGGACTTTATTTTCATGGAGTAATTGTGTTTCATAGAGGACAATCAAACTTTGTATTCAGGTTTTTGATACTGAAATTGACAATGTGACGTTTGAAACATCACACATATCAATCACAACGAGTCTCAGTTTTCTCATTTTTTAGTCCTAGTTTAGTTCACAAATTCATACAATTTATACAATGGATATAATACACATATCAATTTCCAGGAAATGAATTGGAATGAAAGACGAGAGTCTTATAGAATTCTTTTTCCTAGAAATGTTCTGATTACTGTCGTGTTCGAACTAATTGAAATACATTTTTGCTCTTTTCACAGTGTTTAGGTATTTAGAAAACATTAAAATCTCAAGTTGCAAATTTTTCTCATTTCCCCCTCAATTTATTTATCCCTTACCCCATTTATTTCTAGGTACATTTAAAGGCTTTTGCAAACAACATAGATCCAGATCAGACGCAGCTGACGCTGCATGCTGATCAGGATCTATGTTGTTTGCTACATAGCCAAGTGTCTTAGCAAGATCATCTGAATAGCAAACAGTATAGAGACTGATCAGACGGCACGTTCTATTGCAGTTTATCTGGCTCTTATGTTCTTTGCAAATACTGTTTGAACGGTATGCAGGTTCAAATGGGTTAAGCCGACACAATATTCGGAATAAAGGATGATTTATGGTAAAAAGTATCAGATATTTGACCGTGTTGTTAAAACGGAGAGAAAAAAACAAATAAATATAGCACCACCGTATACGCGAATTGTTTATCAACAAACTAATGTAGCAATGCTTCGCAGACAATACGCAGCAACGGATGTTGAATCAGCTGTCTTGTATGTTTGTTCTGATTGGCGATATAGAGCGATGTTCTCTCAATATTTGCAGGTCATTGCCAACCGATTAAGTAAATTCGTACTTTCATTTTTAATTTGTCCGCCTCCGTGCTCGAGTGGTTAAGGTCGCTGACTTGTATACCACTGTAACCTATCATCACTGATGGTCACGGGTTCGAGCCCCGCTCAGACCGTGTCTCATTTATATGAAAAAGTTGGCAGTTTCTTACGGAGGTTGGTGCACCCAAGTACTGGTTAACCGTTGGAGCCTGCCCAGGAAAGCTGTTGTTAGGTAAACTGCCCGCCGGCGATATAGCCCAAAATGGTGCTGATGCAGGCGTAAAACGCGAAATATAACATTCATTTTTAATTTGTTAATTTTACTGACTGAAAATAATTATTCAAATTATAATGGAAGAATGGCTACTTTTATCACATGGCTTTGCTTGTATTCAGTGTAATACAGCCATCACATATTTTCTTATATCAACACACGTGTAATAACACATTGACGGAGTCTGATTGGTTTAGAGAATAATCCTTATAATTTGTAACTTTAAGTTATGCATATTTCTATGTGAATTGGTATATAACGTCAACGATAAGACAAACGACGATTTAACATGCGTCTCGACGTGATTATAACGCTGTTTAAAACTTAAATATAACGCAGTTTTGCAATATAACGCAGTTTTGCATAGTGTCGTCATGACAATTTAGTGATGTCATGACAATTTAGTGATGTCATGACAGTTTAGTGATGTCATGACAGTTTAGTGATGTCATGACAATTTAGTGATGTCATGACAGTTTAGTGATGTCATGACAATTTAGTGATGTCATGACAATTTAGTGATGTCATGACAATTTAGTGATGTCATGACAGTTTAGTGATGTCATGACAGTTTAGTGATATCATGACAATTTAGTGATGTCATGACAATTTAGTGATGTCATGACAATTTAGTGGTGTCATGACAATTTGCACTGACACTTTGTGCCAAAGTGAAAGTAGCAGCGTTATTTTATACAAATATGTTTAAAAACCTATAATGTGATCAAACTGATCTTACACTCCTGATTTCATATTCTATGAAAACTCATTTTGGAATAAGATCCTATATGTACTTAACCCTTTCCTTCATAGAGATTTAGGTTAATATACTATTATATCTCCATACAAATGACAGCCATTTAGCTATCATGCAGTGGATAAGTAGTAGCCATATCGATCCCACCTCCATAGATATTACTGGGACTACATGAGATTTAGGTTAATATACTATTATATCTCCATACAAACGGCAGCCATTTAGCTATCATGCAGTGGATAAGTACTCGCCATATCTATCCCACCTCCATAGATATTACTGGGACTACATAGAGATTTAGGTTAATATACTATTATATCTCCATACAAACGACAGCCATTTAGCTATCATGCAGTGGATAAGTAGTAGCCATATCGATCCCACCTCCATAGATATTACTGGGACTACATGAGATTTAGGTTAATATACTATTATATCTCCATACAAATGACAGCCATTTAGCTATCATGCAGTGGATAAGTAGTCGCCATATCTATCCCACCTCCATAGATATTACTGGGACTACATAGAGATTTAGGTTAATATACTATTATATCTCCATACAAACGACAGCCATTTAGCTATCATGCAGTGGATAAGTAGTAGCCATATCTATCCCACCTCCATAGATATTACTGGGACTACATAGAGATTTAGGTTAATATACTATTATATCTCCATACAAACGACAGCCATTTAGCTATCATGCAGTGGATAAGTAGTCGCCATATCTATCCCACCTCCATAGATATTACTGGGACTACATAGAGATTTAGGTTAATATACTATTATATCTCCATACAAACGACAGCCATTTAGCTATCATGCAGTGGATAAGTAGTAGCCATATCGATCCCACCTCCATAGATATTACTGGGACTACATGAGATTTAGGTTAATATACTATTATATCTCCATACAAATGACAGCCATTTAGCTATCATGTAGTGGATAAGTAGTCGCCATATCTATCCCACTTCCATAGATATTACTGGGACTTCATAGAGATTCTGGCCTTTATTATGAACATTGGTTTGACTACTACATTGTCAATGTATGTCGTATTGGCAATGGCGTCAAGAGGTGCTTCTATGAGGGAAAGGGTTAAGATATCAGAATTTATAATATTTTTACTACATACGATATAGTGTCACTTTAAACGATTTTTAAATATGTCTTCCATTATAGAATCACAATAGAAGACATTGCACTTCCGTGGCCAAATCCTTCAGTTTAATCATATTTTGTGTGTGTGTTTTACGTTTATTTATTGTCGCTACCGGTTGCCCATATGAAGAGATTAGTCATTTTAGATTTTTGGAGGATAGTGCAACAGGGGCCCATTCCAGGGTCTCCTCTGGTTCTTTTACGTGCACGGTGTAAAGCACCGACACGAGACCTCGGTTTAATGTCCCATCCGAAAGACTTGTTAATTTTATTAGGGTCAGACGGGGGATCGAATCAGCGATCCCTGGATTACCAGTCCAGCGTGTTACCACTGGACTACAGATCCGTCTGTGTCATATTTTATTGCATTCATTCTATATATACAATGTACAGAGTAAAACAAATGAACACACTTGTATAATTATGCATACAGGTCAATAGCCTGGGTTCCAGTCTGTCAATTTTTTTAACTTCTGGCAAAATGACATCATCAGAAACTCAATACAGCCCAATTATTGTCTCGGTGTTAAAATATATTTATTTGACTGACCAGGCAAAATATATCAACGCTTGTTCCCAGGCTAACAGGCCAAATCCTTCGATTAATACGTAAATATTCTAATAGATGCCCAGGAATATAATTATTCTAATAGATGCCCAGGAATATAATTATTCTAATAGATGCCCAGGAATGTAATTATTCTAATAGATGCCCAGGAATGTAATTATTCTAATAGATGCCCAGGAATGTAATTATTCTAATAGATGCCCAGGAATGTAATTATTCTAATAGATGCCCAGGAATGTAATTATTCTAATAGATGCCCAGGAATATAATTATTCTAATAGATGCCCAGGAATGTAATTATTCTAATAGATACCCAGGAATATAATTATTCTAATAGATGCCCAGGAATATAATTATTCTAATAGATACCCAGGAATATAATTATTCTAATAGATGCCCAGGAATGTAATTATTCTAATAGATGCCCAGGAATATAATTATTCTAATAGATGCCCAGGAATGTAATTATTCTAATAGATGCCCAGGAATATAGTAAAATCATGATCAACTTCAAAGAGTTTATTGAATTTTGTTTTCTTCTGGTAAAATTTCTTACCTACATGTATATGTTTTTTAATATCAAAATATTGAATATATATTTGAACATTGCATGTCCACCACCTACAGGACAATTGTACTAAAGTCTATCCCACCTAATCAATACAAGTCAGATATGTTTTAGCTTAGCATTTATAGATGGGGACTGAGTGGTTACGGTCGTAGACTTTAAATCACTTGTCCCTAACCGCTGTAGGTTCGAATCCCACAGGGGATGTCAAATTGTTTCCAGCTGGCTTGCGGTGGTATTCCTCGGGTGTTCGTCCGTGCCTGCAGTACTCCACGCATGTAGGGGCACCCGGGGATCTTCCTCCACCAATGCTAGCTGGAGAGACGCCGTATGACATGAGCTGTTGGTGCGACTTTAAATCCCAAATACAAACAAACAATCTTCGTGGAAGTCGTGATAGCACAGTGGTAGTGTGTTCACTTCAGGTACGAAACGATTGTGGGTCCGCCTCCGTGGTCGAGTGGTTAAGGGCGCTGACTTGTATACCACTGTAACCTATCATCACTGATGGTCACGGGTTCGAGCCCCGCTCAGGTCGTGTCTCATTTATATGAAAAAGTTGGCAGTTTCTTACGGAGGTTGGTGCACCCAAGTACTGGTTAACCGCTGGAGCCTGCCCAGGAAAGGTGTTGTTAGGTAAACTGCCCGTCGGCGATATAGCCCGAAATGGTGCTGATGCAGGCGTAAAACCCGAAATATAACATATAACCGCTGGAGCCTGCCCAGGAAAGGTGTTGTTAGGTAAACTGCCTGCCAGCGATATAGCCCAAAATGGTGCTGATGCAGGCGTAAAACCCGAAATATAACATATAACCGCTGGAGCCTGCCCAGGAAAGGTGTTGTTAGGTAAACTGCCTGCCGGCGATATAGCCCAAAATGGTGCTGATGCAGGCGTAAAACCCGAAATATAACATATAACCGCTGGAGCCTGCCCAGGAAAGGTGTTGTTAGGTAAACTGCCCGCCGGCGATATAGCCCAAAATGGTGCTGATGCAGGCGTAAAACCCGAAATATAACATATAACCGCTGGAGCCTGCCCAGGAAAGGTGTTGTTAGGTAAACTGCCCGTCGGCGATATAGCCCGAAATGGTGCTGATGCAGGCGTAAAACCCGAAATATAACATATAACCGCTGGAGCCTGCCCAGGAAAGGTGTTGTTAGGTAAACTGCCCGTCGGCGATATAGCCCGAAATGGTGCTGATGCAGGCGTAAAACCCGAACTATAACATATAACCGCTGGAGCCTGCCCAGGAAAGGTGTTGTTAGGTAAACTGCCCGTCGGCGATATAGCCCGAAATGGTGCTGATGCAGGCGTAAAACCCGAACTATAACATATAACCGCTGGAGCCTGCCCAGGAAAGGTGTTGTTAGGTAAACTGCCCGTCGGCGATATAGCCCAAAATGGTGCTGATGCAGGCGTATAACCCGAACTATAACATATAACCGCTGGAGCCTGCCCAGGAAAGGTGTTGTTAGGTAAACTGCCCGTCGGCGATATAGCCCGAAATGGTGCTGATGCAGGCGTAAAACCCGAAATATAACATAACGATTGTGCCCTTAGGCAAGGCACTGAAATTCCACGTTGCCTCTTCTCTCTCCCTCATGGCGATAGATTCCATCAGGAATGAGGTCTCAAGAGTGATTAACCCATTCAACCCCAAGTATCTAACATGGACTGGTGCGTGCTATTTTCAGACCAATAAATTAATAAGAAAATTCCCTTTGGACCAGTTCATTTATCAAAATGGATAATTTTATCTAAAAATAGTAATAATTATTACTGGCAAAAAAGTGCAGATCCTGATGAGACGGCTCGTCACGAGCCGGCTCATCTGGATCTACACTTTTCATAAGCCTATTTAGAGGCCTGTGGGGTTGAAAGGGTTAATATAAGTTGTATGAACTTGTTTCACAATCGAGCTTAAAAAAATTAATTTGTATAAACTAACAAAACAAACATTTAGCTAATTGATAGTGATATAATTAATGTCATGAAGTCATTATCTCAGGGTATTCATTCGTTTGCTTAGTGCATCTTCAGTTAAAAACAGGGACAGAAAGTGGGTGTGTGTTTTACGTTTATTTATCGTCGCTACCGGTTTCCCATATGAGCGACGCCTCCTGAAGAGATTAGTCATTTTAGATTTTTGGGGTATAGATCAATGATACAGACAGAGATCCATTCCAGAGTCTTCTCTGGTTCTTTTACGTGCACGGGTTAAATCACTGGCACCAGACCTCGGTTTAACATCCCATCTGAAAGACTGTTAATTTTATTAGGGTCAGACGGGAGATCGAACCGCCTGTGCAAAAGTACTTTATCATATGTCTTTATTTTATTTGTGTGGGTAATATTCTGTAACAGGTAACAGTTAATTTGTTTAATGTAAAGGGAAAGATGTCTATTTATTTAGTTTAATTAATCTTAATTTTATTGCTTGATTTGTTTTTTCCATATACATGTGAATACAAAACATGTCAGTATATAGAATAGCAAAGGGGGTCAGGCCACAAGTTCTAGCAACATTGGTTACGGCCCTTCCCGACATTCTATCTTAACCCTTTCCTTCATAGAGATTTAGGTTAATATACTATTATATCTCCATACAAACGACAGCCATTTAGCTATCATGCAGTGGATAAGTAGTCACCATATCTATCCCACCTCCATAGATATTACTGGGACTTCATAGAGATTTAGGTTAATATACTATTATATCTCCATACAAACGACAGCCATTTAGCTATCATGCAGTGGATAAGTAGTCACCATATCTATCCCACATCCATAGATATTACTGGGACTTCATAGAGATTTAGGTTAATATACTATTATATCTCCATACAAATGACAGCCATTTAGCTATCATGCAGTGGATAAGTAGTCACCATATCTATCCCACATCCATAGATATTACTGGGACTTCATAGAGATTTAGGTTAATATACTATTATATCTCCATACAAACAACAGCCATTTAGCTATCATGCAGTGGATAAGTAGTCGCCATATCTATCCCACATCCATAGATATTACTGGAACTACATGAGATTCTGGCCTTTATTATGAACATTGGTTTGACTACTACATTGTCAATGTATGTCATATTGGTAATGGAGTCAAGAGGTGCTTCTATGAGGGAAAGGGTTTATGAACATTGGTTTGGAGACTACATTGTCAATGTATGTCATATTGATAATGGAGTAAAGAGGTGCTTCTATGAGGGAAAGGGTTAATCATAGTTATTGCTGGATTTATTTTTTCCAAATACATGTGAATACAAAACATGTCAATACGTAGAAAAGCAAGGGGGTCGGACCGCAAGTTCTAGCAACATTAGTTATGGTCCTTCCCGATATTCTATCTTAAAGCGACATTACATCGTAAAAAGCAAAAAATTGCAGGTTTCCACGTTTAAATAGCATTGCTATACATTCTTCCAAAATAATTTCTATTCTTAATTCTCCACCAGTAAACGAGGTTTATGCGATGATAAACTAGCAAGAGCGAAATTAATACGATACAGGGGAGGTAATTACGTGATACTGCCGTGTAGATCTAGGTTAATTCATATGAAATTAGGAATTTCTGGAACCATTAATACGATACAGGGGAGGTAATTACGTGATACTGCCGTGTAGATCTAGGTTAATTCATATGAAATTGGGAATTTCTGGAACCATTAACACGATACAGGGATACAGGGGAAGTAATTGTGTGATACTGCCTTTAATCTAGGTTAATTTAGATTACTCCGAAAAATAATTACCGGGTTATGTGCCGGTGCAAAGGTTGAGATATTACGGTAAATTTGTATGCAAACTCTGTGTGATCAGTGATAGCACATCGTTATTTGTGATACACGCGCTGTGTCACGCTTTATTTTAGAGCTTGTTGATATAGATTTGATATGTCAATAAACGACATTTGTTTATTAGTTGAAATACTCAGTTTCTGTGGCAAATATTTGGAAACAATTATACAATATAATATGAAATTAGATTCTGTAGAGAGAAAAAAATTTCCGCAGATTTAATGTCGCTTTAAAATATGTATATAATATACTGATTTCTAGAAAATGATGAATAATGATGCTGTAATGAATTAATTTTGATAAATAATAATATAAACATGTTGTGAATTTTAGCAACTTCTATTGATACATATCGAATCTCAATGTACCTTACATATCTAGCTCTCTCTACCGTCCACAATCCTTACAAATCGTATAAAATCTGTAGTAGCCACCCTTTCTCTTTCCGTCCAGTATTCGTACTGTGAATCTCAATGTACCTTACATATCTAGCTCTCTCTACCGTCCACAATCCTTACAAATCGTATAAAATCTATAGTAGCCACCCGTTCTCTTTCCGTCCAGTATTCGTACTGTGAATCTCAATGTACCTTACATATCTAGCTCTCTCTACCGTCCACAATCCTTACAAATCGTATAAAATCTATGGTAGCCACCCTTTCTCTTTCCGTCCAGTATTCGTACTGTGAATCTCAATGTACCTTACATATCTAGCTCTCTCTACCGTCCACAATCCTTACAAATCGTATAAAATCTATAGTAGCCACCCTTTCTCTTTCCGTCCAGTATTCGTACTGTGAATCTCAATGTACCTTACATATCTAGCTCTCTCTACCGTCCACAATCCTTACAAATCGTATAAAATCTATAGTAGCCACCCTTTCTCTTTCCGTCCAGTATTCGTACTGTGAATCTCAATGTACCTTACATATCTAGCTCTCTCTACCGTCCACAATCCTTACAAATCGTATAAAATCTATAGTAGCCACCCTTTCTCTTTCCGTCCAGGATTCGTACTGTGAATCTATTATGAAAAGAAATGTGCATTGATTATATGCATAGCAAAGTAATTATTTTACGACATTTTCTAATTTACTGAACTGGTATGTGTTGTTTTATTACTTTTAAAATTTTGTTGTGCCAATATTCAATATTTTTATAGATTTTAAAGGAGCTGTATCTCGTATATAGATATATATGTATATATGTATGCAAGGCAAATATCAATTGTGGGTCCTACAATGGTGGCCGATTTCACAATTGTTGCCGATTTCACTACGGTTGCCGATTTCACAATGGTTGCCGATTTCACAGCTGTTGCCATTTCACAATTGTTGCCGATTTCACTACGGTTGCCGATTTCACAATGGTTGCCGATTTCACAGCTGTTGCCATTTCACAATTGTTGCCGATTTCACTACGGTTGCCGATTTCACAATGGTTGCCGATTTCACAGCTGTTGCCATTTCACAATTGTTGCCATTTCACAACAGCTGCCGATTTCACTACGGTGGCCGATCTCACAGCAGTTGCCGTATTCACAACGGTGGCCGAGTTCAAATTTGTGTATCCGCAACAATGGATAGTACAGTACAACTTTCGGTGGAAGTCGTGATAGCGCAGTGGATGCGCGTTTGCTTCAGGTGTGAGAGGTCCGGAGTTCGAGCCCCACTGGAGCCGTTACGATTGTGCCCTTAGGCAAGGCATTTAAATTCCACGTTGCCTCTTCTCTCTCCCTCATGGCGATGGATTCCATCAGGAATGAGGTCTCGAGAGTGATTTATATAAGTTGAAATAACTTGTTTCGCAATCGAGCTAAAATAAATTTGTATAAACTAATGGTTGATTGTAGTACAGTTTGCTGCCATTTTGTTCCTGTGTATAATTCTATGCAAAAACATTGTTGTTGATCATGTTATATAACGTCATGTTTGCCGCATAATATAGTTTTCCACTTCTCTTTGGTGTCAATTGTTACGTCGTAATGATGTTGTCATTTTACAGATCAGTCGTCGTCGTGTCTCAACATTAATTTTTTTTTTTTATACAAATTATTTTAGCTCGATTGCGAAACAAGTTATTTCAACTTATATAAATCACTCTCGCGACCTCATTCCTGATGGAATCCATCACCACGAGGGAGAGAGAAGAGACAACGTGGAATTTAAATGCCTTGCCTAAGGGCACAATCGTAACGGCTCCAGTGGGGCTCGAACTCAACTCAACATTAATTGGCCACCATTGTGCATTTAAATCAGATATCAGTTTATGATCGCCCACCAGTTTGCTACGAGCCGTTGACACACGTCCTACTTATATAGTCAAACATAAACAGAAATATAGGTTGTTTGTTTTAGTGTATGATCTAATTACAATTCATCGAAATGAACATTGAAAGCAGTGTTCATTCTAGGTCAGGGTTCATTCTAGGTCAGGGTTCATTCTAGGTCAGAATATTTGGGAGAAGTGAGAAAGCGCGTGATCGCTTGCTTAAATGGTGTTCTTTAATATACTCATGCAAAATAGGGTTAAAATGCACAGTACAACCATTAAACACAACATTTGAATAGAAGGAATGCTTTATAATGGGCCAAGTGTATCTTACTAGACAAAACTTTGTTTGAAAATCATAAATCATATTTTTTTAGGGAGAAGTGGGGCCCCCAGAGGGCGAAGTCAGGGTCCCTAGGGCGACAATTTCGCCCACATCGCCCTCTAAACTGATCCCTGTTGAAAGCAATATTCTCATGGGTAGCACTAGTCTCTCTCGGAATCGATCCCAGAGTGTTCACTTCATACAAGATGTTTGCAGTTTCTTGCTCAACGTGTAAACATACAATTAACCTACAGCTTTCTAATGTCTCTAATAGTCTAAGCAAGTAATATGTAATCAGGGATCATTTTAGAGGGCGATGTGGGCGAAATAATCACCCTAGGAGCCCTGACATTGCCCTCTGGGGGCCCCACTTCTCCCTAATTTTTTTGTTTACAATTTTCATAAAAAAGTATGGCCAGTAAGATACACTGACCCATTATAAAGCACTCCTATTCAAATGTTGTATTTAATGGTCATACTGTGCATTTTAACCATATTTAACCTACGACACTATGAGTGATTCTTGGGTAGTCCCGTTTGCTACGACACTATGAGTGATTCTTGGGTAGTCCCGTTCGCTACGAAACTATGAGTGATTCTTGGGTAGTCCCGTTTCCTACGACACTATGAATGATTCTTGGGTAGTCCCGTTTCCTACGACACTATGAATGATTCTTGGGTAGTCCCGTTTCCTACGACACTATGAGTGATTCTTGGGTAGTCCCGTTTCCTATGACACTATGAATGATTCTTGGGTAGTCCCGTTTCCTACGACACTATGAGTGATTCTTGGGTAGTCCCGTTTCCTATGACACTATGAATGATTCTTGGGTAGTCCCGTTTCCTACGACACTATGAGTGATTCTTGGGTAGTCCCATTTCCTATGAAGCACTTGTAGGATTAACCCTTTCAACACCACAGGCCTCTAAATAGGCTTATGAAAAGTGTAGATCCAGATGAGCCGGCTCGTAACGAGCCGTCTCATCAGGATCTGCACTTTTTTGCCAGTAATAATTATTACTATTTTTAGATAAAATTACCCATTTTGATAAATGAACTGGTCCAAAGGTAATTTTCTTATTAATTTATTGGTCTAAAAATAGCATGCACCAGTCCATGTCAGTTACTTGGGGTTGAATGGGTTAATAAGCCTGTACATATTCTTGTAATACTATTTTAGAGAATGATTTAGTATGAATTAGAGAAATCATGTGTGTAAAATACTACCTACAGATACCTAAATATAGAATCTTCCATGGCCGTATATCATGAGGGATGAGTGAATAGTCATATGACATGCTAGTGGAAAAACCACAATGAGGATCTATCGTCCGTGCCTTACTCTACCTGAGTGCTATATAGCATGCACAGTGACACTCGGCTCAAAATATTATGAGACTAATTGAAACTTGTATAAAGTATTTTTTACGGTCTGTGCAGGTTTTGTGAAACTCGCCGTAATTTACATCATACATGAGCAGTTAATGGAACTGTCTCCGTTGTGAGGGTCTGAATGTCGTTGAAATGAGCCGCGTTTTGACGAAAATGGAAAACTTCACCCTTGATATATTTGGTATCCCGTCTTTGTTCTATATGAATGTTTGTTTAAGTGTTTGACATTTTGAAATTTTGATGCATGTTGAGCTGCCTCTGGATGAAAACATGAAATTTGTGAATAACTTTTTATCAGGAATTATCAGTCTTCGATTGATGTTGATTTTGCAATAATTGGTTGAGAAAATGCTGTGGTTGACATGTGGAGCATTTCATTTGTCACATATGCCAGGCATTATATGGAGAAATGGAGCATTTCATTTGTCACATATGCCAGACATTATATGGAGAAATGGAGCATTTCATTTGTCACATATGCCAGGCATTGTATGGAGAAATGGAGCGTTTCATTTGTCACATATGCCAGGCATTGTATGGAGAAATGGAGCGTTTCATTTGTCTCGTTTGCCAGGCATTATATGGAGAAATGGAGCGTTTCATTTGTCACATATGCCAGGCATTATATGGAGAAGTGGAGCGTTTCATTTGTCTCGTTTGCCAATACAGTACTAATGTAGTAGACTATGCAAATAAATTATTTATGTAACATTGTTGTTGTTGTTCTAAACCCTAGCACTGTAACAATAACATAAACTGTAACCAGTCTCAACCTAAACCCAGTACTGTAACCAGTCTCAACCTAAACCCAGTACTGTAACCAGTCTCAATCAAAACCCAGTTCTGTAACCAATCACAGCCAAACCCTAGAACTGTAACCAATAACAACCAAACCCTAGTAGTGTAGCCAATCACAACCAAACCCTAGTACTGTAGCCAATCACAACCACACAGTAGTACTGTAACTAATAACAACCAAACCCTAGTACTGTAACCAATAACAACCAAACCCTAGTACTGTAACCAATCACAACCAAACCCTAGTACTGTAACCAATCACAACCAAACACTAGTACTGTAGCCAATCACAACCAAACCCTAGTACTGTAACCAATCACAACCAAACCCTAGTACTGTAACCAATCACAACCAAACACTAGTACTGTAACCAAACACTAGTACTGTAACCAGTCTCAACTAAACCCTAGTACTGTAACCAATCACAACCAAACCCTAGTACTGTAGCCAATCACAACCAAACCCTAGTACTGTAACCAATCACAACCAAACACTAGTACTGTAACCAGTCTCAACTAAACCCTAGTACTGTAACCAATCACAACCAAACACTAGTACTGTAACCAATCACAACCAAACCCTAGTACTGTAACCAATCACAACCAAACCCTAGTACTGTAACCAATCACAACCAAACACTAGTACTGTAGCCAATCACAACCAAACCCTAGTACTGTAACCAATCACAACCAAACACTAGTACTGTAACCAGTCTCAACTAAACCCTAGTACTGTAACCAATCACAACCAAACCCTAGTACTGTAACCAATCACAACACAGCCCTAGTACTGTAACCAATCACAACCAAACACTAGTACTGTAACCAATAACAACCAAACCCTAGTACTGTAACCAATCACAACACAGCCCTAGTACTGTAACCAATCACAACCAAACACTAGTACTGTAACCAATCACAACCAAACCCTAGTACTGTAACCAATCACAACACAGCCCTAGTACTGTAGCCAATCACAACCAAACACTAGTTCTGTAACCAATCACAACCAAACCCTAGTACTGTAGCCAATCACAACCAAACCCTAGTTCTGTAACCAATCACAACCAAACACTAGTACTGTAACCAATAACAACCAAACCCTAGTACTGTAGCCAATCACAACCAAACACTAGTACTGTAACCAATCACAACCAAACCCTAGTACTGTAACCAATCACAACCAAACACTAGTACTGTAACCAATCACATCCAAACCCTAGTACTGTAACCAATCACAACCAAACCCTAGTACTGTAACCAATCACAACCAAACACTAGTACTGTAACCAATCACAACCAAACACTAGTACTGTAACCAATCACAACCAAACCCTAGTACTGTAACCAATCACAACCAAACACTAGTACTGTAACCAATAACAACCAAACCCTAGTACTGTAGCCAATCACAACCAAACCCTAGTACTATAACCAGTCTCAACCAAACACTAGTACTGAAACCAATCACAACCAAACCCTAGTACTGTAACCAATCACAACCAAACCCTAGTACTGTAGCCAATCACAACCAAACACTAGTACTGTTACCAGTCTCAACCAAACACTAGTACTGTAACCAATCACAACCAAACCCTAGTACTGTAACCAATCACAACCAAACCCTAGTACTGTAGCCAATCACAACCAAACCCTAGTACTGTAACTAATCACAACCAAACACTAGTACTGTAACCAATCACAACCAAACACTAGTACTGTAGCCAATCACAACCAAACCCTAGTACTGTAACCAATCACAACACAGCCCTAGTACTGTAACCAATCACAATCAAATCCTAGTACTGTAACCAATAACAACTCAGCGCTAGTACAGTAACCAATAACAACACAGCCCTAGTACTGTAACCAATCACAATCAAACCCTAGTACTGTAACCAATCACAACAAAGCACTAGTACTGTAACCAATCACAATCAAATCCTGGTACTGTAACCAATAACAACACAGCGCTAGTACTGTAACCAATAACAACACAGCCCTAGTACTGTAACCAATCACAATCAAATACTAGTACTGTAACCAATAACAACCAAACCCTAGTACTGTAACCAATCACAACACAGCCCTAGTACTGTAACCAATCACAACCAAACCCTAGTACTGTAACCAATCACAACCAAACACTAGTACTGTAACCAATCACAACCAAACACTAGTACTGTAACCAATCACAACCAAACCCTAGTACTGTAACCAATCACAACCAAACACTAGTACTGTAACCAATAACAACCAAACACTAGTACTGTAGCCAATCACAACCAAACCCTAGTACTGTAACCAGTCTCAACCAAACACTAGTACTGTAACTAATCACAACCAAACACTAGTACTGTAACCAATCACAACCAAACACTAGTACTGTAACCAATCACAACCAAACACTATAGTACTGTAGCCAATCACAACCAAACCCTATAGTACTGTAACCAATCACAACCAAACCCTAGTACTGTAACCAATCACAACCAAACCCTAGTACTGTAACCAATCACAACCAAACCCTAGTACTGTAACCAATCACAACACAGCCCTAGTACTGTAACCAATCACAATTAAATCCTAGTACTGTAACCAATAACAACACAGCGCTAGTACTGTAACCAATAACAACACAGCCCTAGTACTGTAACCAATCACAATCAAACCCTAGTACTGTAACCAATCACAACACAGCCCTAGTACCGTAACCAATCACAATCAAATCCTAGTACTGTAACCAATAACAACACAGGGCTAGTACTGTAACAAATAACAACACAGCCCTAGTACTGTAACCAATAACAACACAGCCCTAGTACTGTAACCAATAACAACACAGCCCTAGTAATGTAACCAATCACAACCAAATCCTAGTACTGTAACCAATAACAACCAAATCCTAGTACTGTAACCAATAACAACCAAACCCTAGTACTGTAACCGGCTAAAACCTAATAATGTGACCATATTCAACCAAACCCTAGTACTGTAACCAATCACAACCAAACACTAGTACTGTAACCAATAACAACCAAACCCTAGTACTGTATCCAATAACATCCAAACCCTAGTACTGTAACCAATCACAACCAAACACTAGTACTGTAACCAATAACAACCAAACACTAGTACTGTAGCCAATCACAACCAAAACCTAGTACTGTAACCAATAACAACCAATCACTAGTACTGTAGCCAATCACAACCAAACCCTAGTACTGTAACCAATAACAACCAAACACTAGTACTGTAACCAATCACAACCAAACACTAGTACTGTAACCAATCACAACCAAACACTAGTACTGTAGCCAATCACAACCAAACCCTAGTACTGTAACCAATCACAACCAAACCCTAGTACTGTAACCAATCACAACCAAACCCTAGTACTGTAACCAGCGTCAATCAAAACCCAGTACTGTAACCAATCACAACCAAACCCTAGTACTGTAACCAGTCACAACCAAACCCTAGTACTGTAACCTATCACAACCAAACCCTAGTACTGTAACCAATCACAACCAAACACTAGTACTGTAACCAATCACAACCAAACCCTAGTACTGTAACCTATCACAACCAAACCCTAGTACTGTAACCAATCACAACCAAACACTAGTACTGTAACCAGTCACAACCAAACACTAGTACTGTAGCCAATCAACACCAAACCCTAGTACTGTAACCAATAACAACACAGCCCTAGTACTGTAACCAATAACAACCAAATCCTAGTACTGTAACCAGTAACAACACAGCCCTAGTACTGTAACCAATCACAACCAAACATTAGTACTGTAACCAATAACAACACAGCCCTAGTACTGTAACCAATCACAACCAAACACTAGTACTGTAACCAATCACAACCAAACACTAGTACTGTAACCAATCACAACCAAACCCTAGTACTGTAGTAACCAATCACAACCAAACCCTAGTAATGTAACCAATCACAACCAAACACTAGTACTGTAACCAATCACAACCAAACCCTAGTACTGTAACCAATAACAACACAGCCCTAGTACTGTAACCAATCACAACCAAATCCTAGTACTGTAACCAGTCCTGGCTAAAACCTAATAATGTGACCATATTCAACCAGAACCTAGCACTGTAACCAATCACAACCAAACACTAGTACTGTAACCAATCACAACCAAACACTAGTACTGTAACCAATCACAACCAAACACTAGTACTGTAACCAATCACAACCAAACACTAGTACTGTAACCAATCACAACCAAACACTAGTACTGTAACCAATCACAACCAAACCCTAGTACTGTAACCAATAACAACACAGCCCTAGTACTGTAACCAATCACAACCAAACACTAGTACTGTAACCAATCACAACCAAATCCTAGTACTGTAACCAATCACAACCAAATCCTAGTACTGTAACCAATCACAACCAAACCCTAGTACTGTAACCAATAACAACACAGCCCTAGTACTGTAACCAATCACAACCAAACACTAGTACTGTAACCAATCACAACCAAACCCTAGTACTGTAACCAATCACAACCAAACACTAGTACTGTAACCAATCACAACCAAACACTAGTACTGTAACCAGTCCCGGCTAAAACCTAGTACTGTAACCAATCACAACCAAACACTAGTACTGTAACCAATCACAACCAAACACTAGTACTGTAACCAATCCCGGTTTAAACCTAATAATGTGACCATATTCAACCAGAACCTAGCACTGTAAACAGTATCAACCAACCAAAACAAGTTTAAATGTCGCTTTCATTGGTCCCCTGTTGTTTCAGTATGTGTTGTTGACGCGGACAGTGTCTAGGCAGTATTACTATGCTATACATTTAATTCCAAAGCCCCGGACCTGTTCACGACTGAGGTTGTATGCACGTACCTAGTACGTGCTTGTGTACATGACCGGACACGCATTCTTAGCGTTTATTTGGTAACCGGAAGTATTGTGGGGGGATGCATCGCAGTAGGCACAGTCTATTCTATTTTTGGGGACGGGGCAAATGATTACGGCGAGATCTACCAACCCAGTCCATAATGTGTGTTTTACGTTTATTTATCGTCGCTACCGGTTGCCCATATGAGCGACGCCTCCTGAAGATATTAGTCATGTTAGATTGTGGAGGATAGTGCATGATACAGACAGAGGCCCATTCCAGAGTCTCCTCTGGTTCTTTTAGGGTCAGACGGGTGATGGAACCTGCGATCCCTGGATTACCAGTCCAGCGTTTTACCACTGGACTACAGATCCGTCCATAAACTAACGCTGTATTCTATTATATTCTTATGGGCGGAGCAAGTGATGAAGGCGTGTAAAGGCGGGATCTTAATGGGTGGTTGATACTATATTCTGATCGACTGGTTGAGATAAAGATTTTACGCAAATGGTACCATCGCAGATGACCACCACGAACATACAGAGTGGATCGGAGACGTTGTTTCGTGAAATATATGGTTGTCGATCTTCTGGCTCTCTCGTACCGGTACCCACTTTGCGAGTACGAGTAAGGTTTGAGCCGGGCGACATGAATCTTCTTTTCTCCGGTGAATTTATCTTGCAATCAATAGGTTTATCTATACTCGCCACTGCATAAATGCATTTGGGCGAGTATCTTGCGGGCACTGTATCGCCGTATATGGAAACCGTAGTGATGACGCCACTCATGTAATAAAAAAATTGCGTCCGCTTATAATATCGCTGTCGTATCACTAGCACAGGGATTCGGCACGTTTGGGGGTACTAGTATATATATTTAAGTACAGGGATTCTACTCTGTGGGATGTCAGATTTCGCATCGATCAGTAAAATGGCCCTATAGATCTGAAACAATTTTGAACAAATCTGTCCAAATATAACGCCTATCCCGAGTCTTTATATTGGTCTTCAAATAAAACACAACTTTAAGCTGCATGCATGTATACTTTGCAAACAATTGCCACATACATTGGCCATATCAGGTCACATTTCCATACTAGGACACGGGTTCTGTCAGCAACAACAAAAAATCTTCGACGGGAGAGTTTTAACAGTGAATAACATTATCAATAAAATGTGTTTCCACTAACGTGTAGGTTTATTCGGCAAAAATGTACGCCAAAAAGATATTTCGTAGAATTTTTCAATTTGTTTTGAAAATTTCTCAAGAGGCGCAGTTCGCGTTGAAACGAGCGTTCTGATTGGATTATGATTATTCTTCATAAAAAAAACCCCATCTAGTTACATTCTAATAATTAGATATCCCACAGAGTAGAATCCCTGTACTTAAATATATACTAGTACCCCCAAACGTGCCGAATCCCTGTGATCACTAGTATACAAGATTCGTTTTTTGTTTGTTTTAAATTATTCTGTAAACATTTCGGAATAAATATAAGCGTGCTTACGCAATTGCAGGTTGTGAAAACGCTATTGACATTTGACGCCAAGTCCTGCGTATTAATAATGGGAATTAAACCAAGAGAAATATTAGCCTTATTCCCGCCGCTAATTCCTCTGAATGCTAGAGGCTTGTGGATTGGGAGGAGGACAGGCTATAGTTTCCCACGTCTGAACGAATAATGGCAATACATATCTATTTATCATAGCGGAAACGTCTGGTTGACAAAATTAATTGCAATATATTTACTCTGTAACCATACCCGCCTACACTCCAGTGTTAATCAGCTTCGCAGTAGGAATTGGCGTAGTAGTTTTTAAATTGCGCAATCCCGTGTTGTTTTTTCTTCTGTTTGCGCAGTTTGATCTATTATCATTCATTATTTTAATTTCAACTAAACATCTGGAATGATAGATTAGTTCTTTATGAATGGTTGTACTGGAAAACCCAAAGAACAAGGTGTGTCGTCCAGCCGCAATGTGTACCGAGTAACACTATATGATGGATTATTTTACGCAAATTCATGAACACTCCTTGTTACAGTACAGGTCTCTACAAACGCATAGGAACTATTTTATAAAGTCATAATGCCTCAAGTAAAGTAGGAAATCCAAAATTATACACTAGTATAATAATTTCAGATAAATTATTAGGAAACTCTATAAATACTGTCCGATTAGCACAGTGGTTAGCGCGCTCGCTTCTCACCAATGCAATCCGGGTTCGATTCTCGCACCGGGGAAGTATGTAAGATGGTACGGTGGTCGCCAGATCGGACAGGTGGGTTTTCTCCAGGTAATCCGGTTTCCTCCAACACGAATGACCACATACGCTTTCATCCGCGCCAACGAGAGGGATTAATATAAGTTGTTAAAATTTGCTTCGCAATCATTGTAAAATAATGAATAAATAAAGTTTCAACTTCTTCAAGTTTAAACTTTTAAAAATAATTGCGAAAAAAACACACTTGAAAGATCTCGTGTTCAACGAGATATATTGGTCAGTTACTGCCCCTTGAGTACTCTTTAAGGAGGATATGCCTTGTTAATTGATCTCTGTTTTCATGGGTTACTTTGCACCACGTGCTATTAATTTCCATCCATTTTCGCTGGATCCATTACGAATGTGCCCTTATGCAAGGCATTTAAATTCCACGTTGCCTCTTCTCTCTCCCTCGTGACGATGGATTCCATCAGGAATGAGGTCTCGAGCGTGATTAATATAAATTATAAGAACTTGTTTCACAATCGAGCTAAAATAAATTTATATAAACCATTACCACGGTTGGACTACACAACCTCTCCACTATTCTGCCTCCATTCTCCTTTGCCATGCTGTATGTCCATGCATTAGGACATACTCTTTACAGAATATATAATCTACTCTGATTCTAACAATGTTACGCCATTCTGTCCGACCTGTGTGTGTGTTTTACGTTTATTTATCGTCGCTACCGGTTGCCCATATGAGCGATGCCTCCTGAAGAGATTAGTTATTTTAGATGTTGGAGGATAGTGCAATGATACAGACAGAGACCCATTCCAGAGTCTCCTCTGGTTCTTTTACGTGCACGGTGTAAAGCACCGACACGAGACCTCGGTTTAAGGTCACATCTGAAAGACTGTTAATTTTATTAGGGTCAGACGGGGGATCGAACCTGCGATCCCTGGATTACCAGTCCAGCGTGTTACCACTGGACTACAGATCCGTCTGTGTCCGACCTGTTAAGACTTCATACCAATTAAATAACTGATTAACAATACTGCTGTTAAATCAGTCGACGAGGTAAACACTATCGGCACACGTGCAGTACAATCAATTCCTAATGAAACAATTATTAACAATGATAAAGTCGAGACAAATAATATGCAGTAAGTTAGGCATGCAAGAAAACAAATCCAAACGACGAAGAACAAATTGAAAACAATGAAACCCGACGTTGAACTCTTATCACGGATGTATAGCTCACGTCATCAATGGAGGGTCGGCGATCTGATATGCATAGAACTTCTTATATGAAAACCATTTATAGCCTCCGTCTTTCACTAAGCAGATTGATAACGGTATTTAATCAATTTGCTGACATCTCTTGCAACGGACATACAGAAGATTGTCCTGAAATAGATATCACGATCGTTGACGAGGCTGCCCTTGTTCAGACCCTTGATCCGAAAACATCATCACATGCTGCTATGGAACTTTCGAGTGTATTCTGAAGAAATAAGGGTTATAGTTATATATATAGTTATAGTTATACACATCATAAGTAAACACTTGAATGCCGTTGATTAGGTGAACATTATTTGGGTGGACATATACTAGTATATAGATGACAAGTATGAAGACATGCTCGAAAATGTTGAGGCACCAGTAACGCTGTTTAAGTTGCCTTCACTGCCAATGTTTCTTACAGTCGGAAGACTTTCCTTCTGTGTGACATGAATAAAATATACGGTGGTCGCCAGATCGGACAGGTGGGTTTTCTCCGGATACTCCGGTTTCCTGCCACACGAATGACCACATTTACGCTTTCATCGGAACAGAACTGTTGAATAATGTAAATAAGTTGTCGAATTAAAATATGCTTGCCTTTTATGCAAAGCGCAAATGCAAAACCCCAAACGATATTCGAAGATAATAAATATCTGCGTCGCATAAATAGTTTACCGTTTACAAATAAAAGTAGCTTGTAACTGTATAATGTATATGTCGTTGTGATGGGAATTAGCATGGGTTCATCTCATATACTCTACATTATTCTATTCTAGTGTAGGGCTGTGTTCTGAAACAGTTCGTCATCTTACGTTTTTAATATTTGAGTTCCTGTTTACACCTTATGTTTCGTTTCGGTAAGGTGTACTCTCGGGATCCGATATTATAGTTAATTCAATGTTCGATTTTGTTATGCGACGCTGGTTATTCTTGCACAATGTTACATATCTGTTATATTGTTGTTCGTGTTGTTTGTTTTTGTAAGTACATGTATATAGTTTAATTCCATGATATCACAATGTTTGTATTCGATAATAGTTGTAATATTATAAATGTATCTGTATTATGTATGTATGTGATAGCTCTCCTATAATGGAGGATAATAAAGAATATATTGTACTAGCTATAAGGTAGCCAGCTTTGTTCGTCGAATATATAAAAAAAACTGTTGATAATACTTGAGACAGTCATGCTCATTCAGATACATCGCTGGACATTAATAAATTGCTCCATCAATGGAATTTACTATTACTTGGCAACATTAAAGTGAGACTCATTAATCTCCGCCAAAGCCTTCGTAAGTTTCCGTGAACTACGACCAGGACATACGTTAGGTTTTTACCGTTAATATTTGAATCAAGTCAGTAAGTAAGTGTACCATAATCTAAAGCTCATATTTTACTTCGGAATTCCGATTATTAACGAAGTAAGTTCACGGAATATGCAAGTGTCTCAGTTTAATATTGCCAAACAATATATCTTCACTACTTTCTTTATAAGGCCTATACTCAAGTATACACACGTCATTTTCCTTACTCAACTTTCATCCCCGAGTCCAACAATACTGGTGCTAAGCCTAAACCGACCCATACTTTCATTTAACAATATCATTACGTCTTTACCTGATCTGTCATTGTTCTGCAGGTACGGCAAGTACGTTCAATGAATCGAAAGTGAAATGAACACACTTCCAGTGGGAATAAATGAACAGGCCAAAGTAATTAGAATAATGTACTCATCATAATGAGAAAAACTAATAAAATAGAGAGGAACTAAATGGCAATTCATTATAGATGAATACGAGCAATAGACAACAGAAGAGAATATGAAATGGTGAAAGAATATGCAGGCTAGAGGAATTAGAAAAGCATGTATTTTCGAAAGAGATATAAAGTAAAGCTAGCACAAATGCTGGATATAAAATGAAATATTGTAAATCGAAGATGCCAGGGTTTAGTTTAAACAATTTTTTTTTTAAATATACATAATATGTAAATACATGTAGGATTGAGGAAAAAAGCAACTTGCTTATATGGTTAACTCTTTCCTATAGCCAGGGTTTGGTTCTGAAGGGAAGGTGCCAGGCTTAGTTCTGAAGGGAAGATGCCAGGGCTTCGTTCTGATATGACCAAGCCACCAAGGAACGGATTCGGAAAGTACCGATGTGAAGGTGTTTCATAAGTATGTAACACTATGGTCCACATTATTATATACAAAAACACACTTGAATTACAATATCTAGCATTGCAATTTGAAGATATATAATATGAAACGAAAGCATAATGAATATAAAACATTGAAGAATATCAAGTTGAAAATGGGTAAAAATCTAAAGGATATTAAGACGAATGCAGCATTGGCAGAAAAGATGTAGTATTAGCAGATGAAGTAGAAATGTAAGGCCGTGCGACCATATACACGGACCGTGGGTAAAATGTCCCCAATGGGGACATGAAGCGTTATCATTTGCATATAATGAAACACAAGGTATCGTTCATCAAATTAGTATTACATCGTTTATTGATGTCAAAATGAGACGATACCGTATTTCATTTCAGGAAATGACAGTTTTCCGTTGCAAATACGGATAGATTTAAACGAAAAGCCACATTATATCGTTTTATACTACACGAGACAGACAATTTATCGGTTAGCATTTCTGCACATATTGCAAATAAAATCGCATTTTGAGAATGTTTTATGTTTGATATTGTTCACACAGGTGCTTTCGTATTAATTAACATTTGCAGGCAGACGTGATTGCAATATTTGGTATTTATTTCTACAGTACACGTTTAGAAAACGTTTCATTCTAACACACTGTATAGTGTGAAAAATAGAAATAGAGGCATTGTATTATGCAAAGAACGCCACAAGCTATAAGCACGTGACACTATGAATGGAATTGATCTGTAGCCCAGTGGTAACACACTGGACTGGTAATCCAGGGATCGCAGGTTCGATCTCCCGTCTGATCCTAATAAAATTAACAGTCTTTCAGATGGGACGTTAAACCGAGCACGTAAAAGAACCAGAGGAGACTCTGTAATGGGTCTCTGTCTGTATCATTGCACTATCCTCCAACATCTAAAATGACTAATCTCTTCAGGAGGCGTCGCTCATATGGGCAACCGGTAGCGACGATAAATAAACGTAAAACACACACACACACACAATGGAATTGTTGCGACATCAGTCACCACTTTAAAATGTTTGCGAACTAAATGTACGCCATCAGTAACATAGGGTAGACATTCGTATCGTGGACGGAAACGGGTCACCATATCCACGAGCGTAGCTGCCTGTAATCAAGCATGCAACTACATCAACATCATAGTGTCCAAAACATATATTAGATAATAAAGGAATGATGGTCTTCCATGCTCATTTATCGAAGTTACCCCACTATTGGCAAATAAGCAAGGCTCTATATCCATCCAGAAATCCATATCTATCTATATATCTATCTATCTATCTATCTATCTATCTATCTATCTATCTACCCTTTATGTCGAACCCCTCGCGGGGATGTAGACATGTTGCTGCGTCAAAAACCGCAAAGAAGTTAAAAGCATGAGTAATTAAAAGCATAATTTAAGAAAGTAATGAAAATAAGTTGTGGTAAATGTTTAACAGCAGCTGCGCAGAACAACTAGGGACTGGCATGATCAATATGGCAAACGGCCGTATTGAATTGCTCTATGGTAGGGAGATGGACAATGCCAGGAGGGAGATGGTTCCAATGGTAGATTGTTCTTGGACAAAAAGGAAAACTTGCCTGCCTGACTGTTCTTGCAATAATGCCAGTATCCGCGGTCAGTGAGGAAAGATCGATCAGTGTCATGCGTCGAGTGAAGAATTATCTGAGTCAGACCGTGACATCTGAATATCTTTCCAGTCAGTGAGGAAAGATCTTTCAGTGTCATGCGTCGAGTGAAGAATTATCTGAGGCAAACCGTGACATCTGAATATCTTTCCAGTCAGTGAGGAAAGTTCTTTCAGTGTCATACGTCGAGTGAAGAATTATCTGAGGCAGACCGTGACATCTGAATATCTTTCCAGTCAGTGAGGAAACATAATACAGTACAGTCTTTCAAAATTGACTACCATTTCTGATATAATGCACTACCGATACTCACAGTGCATTATAGGGTTAGTGTTTGGGTTCGGTTTAGGGCTAGTGTTTGGGTTCTGTTTAGGGTTAGTGTTTGGGTTCGGTATAGGGTTAGTGTTGGGTTCGGTTTAGGGTTAGTGTTTGGGTTCGGTTTAGGGTTAGTGTTTGGGTTCGGTTTAGGGTTAGTGTTTGGGTTCGGTTTAGGGTTAGTGTTTGGGTTCGGTTTAGGGTTAGTGTTTGGGTTCGGTTTAGGGTTAGTGTTTGGGTTCGGTTTAGGGTTAGTGCTTGGGTTCGGTATAGGGTTAGTGTTTGGGTTCGGTTTACGGTTAGTATTTGGGTTCGGTTTAGGGTTAGTGTTTGGGTTCGGTTTAGGGTTAGTGTTTGGGTTCGGTTATGGGTTAGTGTTGGGTTCGGTTTAGGGCTAGTGTTTGGGTTCTGTTTAGGGTTAGTGTTTGGGTTCGGTATAGGGTTAGTGTTGGGTTCGGTTTAGGGTTAGTGTTTGGGTTCGGTTTAGGGTTAGTGTTTGGGTTCGGTTTAGGGTTAGTGTTTGGGTTCGGTTTAGGGTTAGTGTTTGGGTTCGGTTTAGGGTTAGTGTTTGGGTTCGGTTTAGGGTTAGTGTTTGGGTTCGGTTTAGGGTTAGTGTTTGGGTTCGGTTTAGGGTTAGTGTTTGGGTTCGGTTTAGGGTTAGTGTTTGGGTTCGGTTTAGGGTTAGTGTTTGGGTTC